>JAEQBH010007304.1:0-104868 GCA_016808115.1 Tetrastigma voinierianum | reverse complement strand
TAAAGAAAATAGAGGAAAAGTGAAGAAATTTTTTTGGAGGAAAATATAGAATAGGTTTAAACTTAATCAATTAATTCTTTATGTTTTATTTCAAACTCATTTTATTTGTTTTCTTTATTATACTAAAGACTAATTTAAAAATATATAAAATTTTGATAATATTTGATTTTCTTTTATATTTTCACCATAAAACCAAACATGAGAAAATTATTTTCCTTAATGTTTATTTTCCTTTTCTTAGTACTTTCTGAGTTCCAAATGGAGCCTAAGTGTTTCCATCATACTATAACAAAAAGAAACTTTGTGCCATTGCATCCTCCCTCTCCAGCTATTAGCAGTTATACTTACTAGATTGGGTTAAGTGTTTAAAGTATCAAACGAGTGGAGAAGGGAGGCAACAGTATAATGCATTAGTACTACAATGTGGATATCCTTCAATTTATTTGAATAAAATGGATGGGAAATGAGTACGTCCTGTGTGCTTTCTCTTCAAGGATACTGACTTCCTAAGTACAAGTTTTAGAAATTTAGAAAAATTACATGACTGTATTAAGTAAATTTCAAGAAAAATATCAAACTTCCTAAGAATTTCCTATCTCCCTTACCTGATTCTAGCTGAGTTGCCTCGATGTATTTTTTCTTTGATTTATGTTCTAGTTTTATGAACACTGCACATCTCTTTCTGTCCGCCAGTCTCTTTACAGTATTATGATTCTATAGAAAAACCTTTCTCCTTTGCAAGCTCTTTTGCACCACAAAACATGTTGGCAGTTTGCTCTTTGAGTTTGCAACTTCATGAACCGTCATCGTGCTTCAACATCATTTAAGTTTGACTATCTAGGTTTATTATGAAAGTAATAGACAATATCCACAAGTTTCTCGGGTGTTTCCCACTTTGATAAATCTATTAAGTTTATTGGAATGTTGGGATTGATTCTAAGATGACTAAGCAGTTTTTGGGTGTATATGGGTTCTGTAGACCTTATAGAAATGGGGTATCAATATCTTTTACTGCTCAAGAAAATAGAAAGTATTATTACTTAGCATACTTCTTGTATACTGGAAATCTTTAGCCTTTTACTAATGGGGACTCAAAATTGTGTATCATCCACATCTACAATTAGTATATGAAAAACATTGTGGTGTAGTCCACTAGGGAACTTTACTAGGTGAGCAGTGAGATGTCTGCCATCATATGTTGAAAAAAATAGATGGGTTAAACCATTAATCTGACTTCTGAGAGGCCTGATCCTTCATTCATGTGTAACAAGATGCTTCTATTGTGTATCAAAATCCTTCATGGTTGTTTACAAAGTAACACATCTATTCTTAGTTTCAGGTAGATTTTCTCTTTCAATCCATACAATGAATGGATTCTGGCTGCAACATCTTCAGACAGTACTGTTGGGTTGTTGATATCACGGAGCTAGATTCGCCATTGCATGTTTTAAGCAGTCACACGTATGTCCTTTCCCTCATATTATAAATTAAAATCCTAGAATTATGAAGAAAGTATTAGGCTTTCCTGCCCTTGTAAGTGTTGTATAGAAATTATATAACGCTCTTGTGGTATTCTTATTGTTAATAAATCCTAGCTCAAGTGGCAGTTGATTGGGGACTTCAATGGAGTTTCTCGGATTCATGACCTTAGGAAAGGTTCCCCATGAAGAACTAGGAGTTCTAATGTCAAGCCAGGTGCTATAAGAATATCTTTTATATGCCTCCTGCTCTTCTCTCCCTGCCTTTTCTTCTCCTTTTTCAGATGAAGCTTCAGCCACGCCAATGACTCTTTGTTTTGTTTGGTGTGCTGGCCTATTTATGTGGTTACTTATTAAACTTTTCAAATCACTGAACAAAAGTTTGTGGAATCTGATATTATTATGATAGGTTTCAAAGATAATTGGCATGTTACTTTCCTGTATGCATATGTGAATTCTAAAGATTTTGATTGAAGCTAACACATGCTTCTCACCCCAGATTCGTTTTTGTTATGCTTTCTTAAAGAGTCGTAAACCCTCTTTTGAAAGCTTTCTTAAGAATGGAACTAGTTCACAACTGTAGTAACTTGACTTTTTAAAAGCTAAATCTTTAGTTACAATGTTGTAAACCAATCTACTAAGACTTGAGTGGGACACTTTCTTACTTATCTTTTGTCTTTTGAAGCGTTAGTGCTTTCTGCATGAGTAAGGCATGATGGGCTATCGATGAAACGATAGCAGATATCATGTAATGGCTTACAAACTCACTGTTGATGTTTTTAACATTATGATTATCTTAAATTACTAGGACCAGACCCATCTTGATTTTTGGAATATCATTTCTCACTGGCCTTTTGTTTTCTGCAGGGAGGAGGTATTCCAGGTAGAATGGGATCCCAATCAGCAAGAGCTGTGTTGCTTCTTCTGCTGATGACAGGAGAGTTGATGGTTTAAGGATCTTAACAGGTATTTCACACCAAAGAAAATTTTCCTGGAAATCTAATCCAATTCATGTGCTTTTTCTTTGTTTACAAGACTTTACTATTTCTATATCTCCATGTTGCTTCATTTTACATCCATTTGTTTACTTAAAATGAAAAGGTGGGATCGAAGAATCTTAATTTAATCGAAAGAATCAACTTTTCTTATTTTTCTTTTCCCTTCAAGAAAATAAAATGTTGGGGCCCCCACTTGAGAAGTTTAAGGTTAAGCCTGGATGGTGTTATAGCCAGAGCTCCAATCTTACAACTAAAGTGTTAATGTAAGGCTATTATTACATGATCAAGATGCAACTTCCCAGCCATATGCAACCTTGTGTTTGATGGAAGCAACTTAGATCATGTTTAGAATATTGAGATAGAGAATGAAAATAAGAATAAAATTCGTGGCGTTTAAACCTACTATCAGATTATGAATTTATTTCTTCTTCTGCATGGTATTATGATTTATTCATTTTATTACACTCTTTCCGTATGCCCTAAGCATACCCTTGAAGTGAAAAGAAAAAATTGTTATTTACATGGATGGAAAAAAGACCGTAATGAACAATAAATTAGAGTAAAGCCTATTGTTTTTTGAAGAGCAAGCCACGGTGACCTCAACCCTGGACCCATTTGAACATGTTTAACTGTAGATATCCGGGCCGGCTTACTGACAGCTCAATTAATCACATGAGGCGAGTTAATGGTGAGATAAGCACTCCCAATGGTGGGAGTTCAAAGCCGGTGACCATTGAGGTTAAAACCCCAAAATCTTACGCAACGGGTTACCCTCCTTAGATTTTTATTTCTGCTATTCTTATTATTATTTGCTTAAAAACCAATATGTGTGTGCTAGTTTGGCCTGTTAATAATTGGGTGGATTCTTGCTAGATTCGCCCAGATTTCCGATGTTTATGTTGCATCAAATTTGAAAATTTTAAAAGTCAGGATCTGGCTGAAATTTAACTGCCTTTCATTGCCTTCAAGCTTATTTTCTCAACATTATATTGTTCTTTTCAAACTAGTCGTAGCATATTTTGAGTCTCCCCCACATGCTCTACTTTGCCTGAACTGACACAAACACACTGATGCCCTTATTTATTTAGGATTGGGGATGAGCAGTTAGAAGGAGATGCAGCAGATGGATCTACGACTTCTTTTCCTCATGGGGTCATAAAGCCCAAGATATCAGACTTCTCCTGGAACAAAAACGAGCCATGGAGTTATCTCAAATTAGCTGAGACAGCTACTCTTCAGATCTGGCAAATAATATAAATAGTATTTACTCGAGGCAGATGGAACACAAACTGCTGATGATCATTCATAGATATGAATATGCATTTGAAAGAGAGCTGTAATTATATGCTTTGCTAGAAACCAATGCTGACTTTCATCTAAGAAAGTTTCAATTGCTTATCTTGACCTTTGAACACAAGTAGATATCCTGTAGTAGCTCTGTTTTATGAAGGTTTGCCAGATTATAAGTTGGCATGAGTGCTGATTATATGCAAAATCTCAATGTTTGGTAAAAACAGATTAGGAGCATGAACCAAAAAGGGCTCTGCAGATTGCCATGGTCAAATTGGAAGTGTTCTACTGAAAAATGAGTATAACTCGTTTATTCGGGTTTAGGTCTGCTGGAGGTGTTTTGAATGATGAAAATGGGGCTTAGTTTGGCTAGGGCAATTTTGGAGCTTCTGAGATTGCTATTGATCTTAGGGCAATTGGGTTTAGATTTTATCGTAATACAAAAAATTGTAGTCAGTAGATGTCTTCTGTCGTAGCCGAATGTGATCTGTGACTAGTGAATGCTTTATCATAAAGCCCAGTGAATGTCTGTCAAGTTCAGTAATTGTGTAGTGTGCCACATTCCTTTAGTTTTTTGATCAGTAAAAGCGGGAGATATCTATTAAAATCAGAACATAAGCTCCCAAAGTACACAAGAGGGTACAAAGGGAGAACACCACCACTCTCACTGTGCTTAGAGTTAAAAAATCAATAAGAGCTTAAGTTTTCACCAGCCATCACGTCTTAGCCCGAATGGCAAGGTCAGCAAAAGAGGATTTCATCCTGAGCGGAGGGATTTCATTATCAAAAGCCCGATCACTGTTCATTTTCGTTCCACCTTGGTAAATAACAAAGTGGCCGCCAACCATACTCTTCAGCTTTTCCAACTCTAGCGCTGCCATGCTAGGAGGGCTTAGCGAACCGTTAAGGGAACACAGAGTTATAATGTAATAGCCAAAAGGTTCCAGCATCTTAATTTGTCGAACAATGGATAGCGAATGGTGCATTGTTCACTCCTGCCTCGCATAAAAACACTGTTTGCAAGTGTGATTCCTCTTCGCTTTAATTGGTCGAAGTGGCACGCAAGGGAAGCTTAAACAAAGAAACTGAAGCTTGGGGGGAACAATTGGGTTCAAATGGAATGGGGAAATGTAGGGAGAATGCATTAGCTTCGTCTGTGAGTTTATTGCAAAACCCTCAGGCCTAGTCTCTTTAAAATAAGGCAATCCTCTTGATCATTAGCTTTTCTTGGTAGCGAAGAGCAGTAAGAACCTTTCAACCTCACTCCATTTCCCGATCGTTAAAGGTCTTTGAAGACGGGGGCTGAATCCCCATGACCCTTGAAGAGTCCCAGGCCTCACGCTGCCTTTCGTCTTTGTGAGCAACTTGATTGAGCAGTGGGAAGGCATTACGGCGCGGGTCTCCCGCGCACGAGGATCCTTCCAGGAACCTCAGTCTCCGCCCATTGCTGGGGCCAGTAAACGTTTGAAAGGTGGTCGGTAACTCTTGTGTCTTTCAGCGCTACAGGTGCCATAACCTCCTAATGTCATTGGAATTCACATCCTCCATCTCCCTCCCAAATTTGAGTCATGATCCATAAGCCGAAAGAATCCCTCTCATTGTTAGCGAATCCTTGACACCATACAAAGCAGAGGCAATATTCATCTTAGAAGAACTTCTCACCCAAGACCCCCATGACTTTTTCAAATGGCCCATTTTTTTCCAGTGTGGTGAGGTTTTCTCTACAGATGCGCTTGACCTACAGATCTTATAAACCTTGAACAAAGCGATCTTTGGCATTCATGGCCCGATAGAAAGTAAACGGGAAGGCTAGCGAGAGTACTCCGAATGAGAGTGATCCTCCCCCTTTGAGATGTACAGTCTTTTCCAAGTTGCCAGCTTCTTCCTAAATCGTCTTGATGGAATCCCAGGCCTAAAGTACTGTGAGCGTACAGAGGAAGACAGTACGTTGAGGGAGGACTGACCATGGCCGAGGCACCAGTGTAGCTCACCGGCATTGTCCACCTACTGAGGAATAATCGCGCTTTAAACAAATTAATCTTCCAAGCTGAAAGGCTTCAAATGCATCGAGTCCCAATCTGAATCATTCAGTTGCTCGAGTTGGGCAAAACGGGATAGTATCGTATTTACATTATAAAGATGAGATATAACAATATCCTCGGTCTCTAGGAACACCATGACGGAGATGGCGCCTTTGCGGCAGCTTAAAGCAAGCTAGCTCGGGGGCTTCAGCCTGTGACAAAAGGTGGGGAAGGGTCCCTTGACTGGGGCCTCTGGGCTCTGAAGCCCGTAGAGAGCCATTAACCAGTAGCAGGAAAGAAAAGAAGGCTGTGGATATGCGCGGAACTGTCATTAATCAGTTGGAATGAAATGCGAATTCTCTCATAATACGAAGAAGAAAATCCCGACTAATGTGATCATAAGCCTTTTTTGATATCTGACTTCTGAAGAATCCATTTCTTTCCTTCTTAGGATAGAATCCACTTTGCCTCGTGCTTGATAGGCGCCAATTTACCTCGCCTGAAGCGCGTTTGAGGCTGTGAAATAATCTCCCCCATAACTCCTTTGATTACATTGGCGACACTGATAAAATTTGCTTACAAACTCCCCACTAAACTGATGGGTCTCAAATCCTTTAGATCCTCGACAGTCTTTCCCTTGGGAATCAAGACCAAGAATGTAGCATTCAGGCTTTTGACAAACTGGTTATGATCGAAGAATTCTTTAAAAAAACCCAAAACCTCACCTTTCCACAAAATCCATTGAAGAGCCAAAAGACGATGGGAAACCATGAGACTGGGGCTTTATCGCCATTAAGCCAGTTGCTACGAATTTCATGCGGCACATTTCTTGAGCAGCGACTTGGTGATGATCTCAGTAAGCTAGAGATCGGGGAAGGCGGGCACCGGTTGGCAGGCGAAAGGAGACTGCAGAGGCTCGACGGACATATCTTTAATCCTCGGGTTCCTTGACACATCTTCTACCATTGATGTTGATGTTCCTGATGGAGTTTCTCCTCCTATGAGAATTGGCCATCCTGTGAAAGAATCTTGTGTTTCTGTCCCCCTCTTTCAACCAGTTTCACAGATTTTGCCTCAGGAGACCTCTTCTAAGTCCACCCACTTCTTAAACTCCTCCTACAGCCTTTTCCCTCTCCTCGATATCTTCGAGACGGAACCTTTCAGCCTCCAAATCATCCCAACGAGATCCTGCTCGATTGCCTCTTTCTTACGGACCCCTGACTCTGCCGAAAACCTGCTGTTTCCAGGACCCTCAATATTCCTTCCGGGGCCTTTACTTTGGAAGCGGGAACAAAACTACAGGAACCAGAGAAGTGCATGCCTTGCCACCACCCTTTGAGAAGGTCCTTAAAACCATCAAATTTCAACCACATGATCTCAAAACGGAAGGGAATCGGACCGGACATAATCCCTACATTGTCCCAACAAAAACGGGACGTAGTCGAGACAAAGTCTCGGGAGAGTACTGGATCGCGTGCGAATCGACTTTCCCCGATCGGTGATTACTAAGAGTCTATCCGGCTGGACATGCTTGCGGTGTGGGGCCACCCCTCAGTGGGTCCCCCTTGCGAAGGAAGATCTGCGAGCCTGGCTCATTCGTAACCGAGAAAAACGCCTGTAGAGTCACGATAACACGCCCTTGTTCCTTTCATTAGGAGATAGGACCATATTGAAATCTCCACCTATGCACCAGAGGCCCTCCTGTGCCACGGACCCCAAATTCTTCCCAGACAGCTCAGGTTTGTTCCTCCAGGCCCCGTAGACTCAGGTGAAGGCCCATGATAACCATCTTAGTATTTTTAAAAATACACGTGCTTAGAAGTGACCGAGTTTCAACCTCCATCACCTCGGTTCTTTTATCCCAGGAACTGAATACCCCGGAGTTCCTCTTGCCTCCTGACCCCTCATCGGCCAATCTCACCCCCAGACTCACGAACCTCGTACTCGGACATCTCTTGAAACTTAGTTTCTTGCTGAATGAGCCAAATCCACCCTCTGGACCTAATAGGTGATAATATTCCTTTTGTCAGATTGTTCGCTCTAGCGTTAATGAAAGAACTTTAACTTCATTTTAACTTCAAGCAAAAAAATTTATCTCTTCCCCCTCTGTTTTGGCCCTTCCCGTTATAGTTTATAGTGCATTCCAGCTTCCTTAATTCCCTCTCGCTTCTTGACTCTGAAGTATTTCCTTTTCTTTTGTTACCAGGCTGCTGGGACACCATTTTACGTAACAACTCCAGAATCTCCGCATCGCAACCAGATTTGGGATCCCCCAAACTCAGCAGATTTGTCAGGCCCGTTGTCCTCCACTTTTATCAAGCCGAACCTCCCGTACGTGTATTGGGACCCTCCACCCCTCCCATCCTGCGCTCTCAGACTCTATAATAGCGTCCGAAAAATCCTCGGAAGTCTTCACTCCCCATTCTATATTAGTGACACTACTCTCAGTGGTGCTACATCCCCCGACTCCTCATCCTGGCAGAATTCCCAGACGGACGGACCCCGAGAGAAAGAAGGGCCGCCCAACGAGCAAAGAGAAATACTAATGGATGGTGACTCGTTCGTACTGGAGCCGCAAGTCGCCCTCACGAAATCTCGCGACCTCAACGGACCACCTGTGTTCCACGATATCGGAGCTTGGCGGTGGAACTCACTTTTCGGTGGACCTTGGCGCAGGGGAGATAGAAAAGGGGCGTTCGAGAGGAGCATCTCCACGCCCGGCTTTCTCACGACCACATGCTCTGCTGGAGACTATAACGGTCAGCCTTCCAACCTATTGCTCTCTTAGTGTTGGTCGGTAGTAGGCCGCCTGAATCAGCGGGGATCATCCGAGCATTAGAGGTAGAAAGGCCCTTCACGCACAGTCGATCTCCCTCATCTACATACTTCGTTTCACCTTCGGAATACCTTATAACTTTCGGCACATTTGGATGCTTCGCCCCATTTTTGTCTTCCTAGTTCCCTTTGTTTTTGTTTTTGGGCCTTTGAGCATTTAACCTTTTCAAATTTGGTTTTGGCAGATCCAATCAGGCGAGCCCTCGTCAAGGCGAGGCCTCATTGTGGACCAAGCTGCTTGCCCCTCTTTCTGAGAATTTATCACTTTTTGTACTTGTTGAAATTTGATCCTCCTTTCCGGACCCGGCTTTGGCCCAGACAATTGAGGCCAGTTTAGCCCAAATCCAGCCCCATCAGTTGGGCCGCAGGCTGCCCGCTGGACCAGCCCACCCACCACACCGTTTGTACCACCCTTTCCTCTATCCCGCTTCCCCTGATCTCCCCCCCTGCGCTTCATTAGTGCTGTTTTTGCTCTACCCAATCCAACATCGAACGGTCTGCCATTTGCCCCCACAGTAATCGAGCACTTTGTCTCCTCTCTACGCCTTTCATCATTCGCTGACTAAGGCCATCAGAAAGCCCACTCTCTTCTCCGCGCGTGCCTTTCCATCATCTTACCTTTGGACTATTCCGGGACCCAGTAGCATACGGGATAAACATCCCAGTACCCATGGCCGAACCTCCCACCAACATTCGCTAGTTATGGTAATACATTCATTAGTTATGATATTACATTAGTTAAGTTATCACATTAACTAGTTATGATAGTACATTCAATAGTTAATGGTATTACATTCACTAATTATGATAGTATATTTATTAGTTATAGTAGTACATTCATTAGTTATGAGCTGTTACATTCATTGTTCATCATTTAACTAATTAACTTGAACCTTTTTCATCCAAATTCTTAAGCGACACATGTACAATAATATTCAAATTGATAAGCAAGAAGTAAGCACCTACTCCTTTTTCTTTGATAAAAGCAAAGCTTGGCAGGAGACGATTCATTGCAGAAATTGTAAAGCTCTCAAGGAATTTAGAGCATGGAAAAATACTCCACAACCCAACTCTAGCACCTGAGACTGAGAAGCCAAAACTTAGAATTGCCATCATAATCTAGAGTGTTACAGTTAGGAACTCATCATCTATTGTCATTGATTGAGATCAATGAATATAATCTAGAAGATTGGAGCAGAATTTTGGAGACTAGATTTAGAAATGAGCTCATAATATCTTGCCAAATGGCTTGCTTTAGAAACAATTCTAGGAGAAACCACATATAGATTCATTTGCATATAATCTTCTGTCCACAGGACTTACAATGCTGCCTAATGATGAAGGTTTTCCAATAAAAAAAAAAACGCAAAGCAACGTTTTAGTTCCGTTTACCCATTGCAGAAACAAATCAGGGTTCGGATCTCAGGGATTGAGGTTCGCAACTCACCTGCTCATGGCTCATACAGGGAGACGTAACACATCCCACCTTCCCTAAGTTCTGTTCTGTAATTCAGCAATAAGAATTAATATGGCTTCTTAGAAAGAAAGAAAAATTGATTTAACAACTGAAAAATCCAGAAGAATTACTGCAAACTGATACATCAGAAAATTATATGCCATTGTGAGGTTAAGAAGACCGATGTTGAGAAGGAATTTGGGCATCATAGAAAACTAACAGGTTGGTCTCTGGTCATTAATCTTCTAGCTACATAACCATTAAGTTTCCACTTTACAGAACATTCGACTAAACAAGGATTAAAGACAATTACAAAACAAACTACAACAGGAGCACATCTGTAAAGCGTAGAGCTTAAATCCAAATAAGCCATGGCAGCTCAAATCAATGCAGGCCATGAGAGAAAGGAGAACAAATAAATAACATAAAGACCTACCTAACAGGAAGGTAACATAGCAGTTCATAAAACTACTTATTGGAAGGTATACCTTCCGAATCAAAGACATCCATATCTTTGCTTTTCAACCTAGCTGGTGCTGCCTGATGCTCTCCCTAATCAGAATAAAGCACAATAATAGGTCAAGAAAGGGCTGACAATGAATAAATTCGCAGATGCAATTGAGAAGCATATGTGAAACCGCTTCCAGTATGTTCATTCACATGATTACTGCTGCTGTCGATTGCCAAGCACTTCATGGAGAACAATGGTAAAAATGCACATCTAGATCAATCTAGCGCACCTTATGGAGAATAATATAGCAAATACCCATCTAGATCAAGCATTCCTTGCTTTTTTGTATAGGATAAATGAGAAGAATACAACAAGAGACAGCAAATAGTATTTGCCTAGATGTGCAACTACTGATCATTCCAAGAATTTCAAATCTTAAAATACTTACAGGAAGTGCCACTCAATGATAAGAGAAAAGATGAAATCAATAGGAAAGAATAACCACAATGAAAAATGAGGATCTATTTGGAAACCTTTTCAAAAACAGTTTTGAGAATTTTTCTTAAAAACAGTTATCAATCCTTTTAAATAAATAAAACCTTTTCTGGTAAGTTAAATATGAGTTCCCAATGGATGTAGTATGCATTTATGTACAATGCAAAAGTTCTTAAAGTGTTCTTCATATTTTCAATTGTTGCTTAAAGACCATAAAAATAAATAACTGAAAACACCTAAATTTGTTTTTGACAACAGCATGTTTTCAAAACAAATTATTAGAAAAATTATTTTCTATTCTAAGAACAAAGAATCGTTTCAAGAACAATTTCCAAATAGATACTAAGTGTCTGTTCCAATACACTTAGAGTGTTTGAGCCAAAATCAGGAAATAGCAAGCAGTAAATAATGTATGAAGGTAAAAGTTCTAAAAGGTTAATAACAACATAAGTTCCCTTAGCCACACCATAAATTGACTGCAAGGTTACACAAAGTTAAGTTTGAATATGAAACGATGACACAAGCTGAAAAGTTGCAAACATTCTGTTCCAAGATGAGTTGCTAATTAGAAAATTTAACATCATTAGCCCAATCAAAGTTGGCACATGATGCAAGATATTCCCCATGTTTATTCATAATAAATTTTCTTGCTTCTCAAATTTGCACCATACAACTAACATGGTTGAACAAGTGTTTAGGTATGCAAACATACATCTTAAGATCATCAGTCACTCATTTGACCTGTTCACACTATTGCAGACTGAGGTGAAAAAAGAATCTCAAGAAATATAAGAAACTCATCAAGTATCTATAGCAAAAATGAAGAAAGCTGTCAATTAAATTGATCATGCATAGTTAACTTAAACAATCTCAATTATACTAATTTGAATGGATAATGAGCTCAGTGAAGGGGGAAGAGCAAAAAAGGCACTCAGGTTTCACCTTCTCTTATTTGGGATGGAAGAATTGGCAGTTATCCCATTCCCAACTCCACAAACAGGAAGCTCCTTAAGTCCAGCGGTTGGATTCCCCACACACTGAAGATTCTCAAAATCACAACCATTAAATCCTTAAACCATTTCAAACCTGACTTCCCAGCTTTGCTCCCTCTGGATGAAGGCAATAAGCCTGATCATCCTGCGGAGTTACAAGGGTTCATCACAAAAGCTGATAAGCTTTGATTGATCATGTTCTGATGGCGTTCCGTTCCGTTCCGTTCGGCATAGTTGGCTTTTGATGAAATGATCAATCTCCCTTCAATTCTTCCCCTGATATCCACAAGTAAACATGAGGCACTGCAATCTGCACCAATGCAGCCTGCCCCTATGTCTCTTCAACAACTGCTGATTCATGGCAAGTCAATCTCACAGCCTCATCTTCCTCCAAGGATGCGGCCCGAAACCTTCTTCTTCTCCGATACTTTGAGAGCCTTCCCTATTGCCTAATGGGCGTTTCTTTGGTTGTCTTTCTTCGGACTCCTGCTGTCATCCAGTCGATACTTTGTCCTCGGATGGGGCCGACAGGATTTGGTGTGAACATGAAAACAAGTGTGTGTATCTGAAAATCGGGCAGGTGGATTACAAGTATGAGTATGAGTGCAAGCATGAGTATCCTTCAAAAGTTCATCAAAAAAGGTATCCATAGTTGGAAGTTCCCCCATATTCGGGCTTGAAAATACATCCTGGTTTGAAAAGTCAAGTTCTCCGTCGTCCATGGCGATTAAGAACCACAAAATCAAGTGACCAGTGATCAATTTAGCGGTTACGATCCAGCAGATGAAGTTTAGCTAGAAATTCGGAATGGAAATCAAAAGAATCGCCAATTCTAGATGGATAAGTGCACTAGAACTGGTGTGCCTTGGAAAATCCAAAAACCCTGAAAAACAGAGACAAAGATAAGCGACAAATACACCATTACAGAGACGAAGATAAGCAACAAATTAACGGTTTCCAAGCATAACCAGAATCGAAAATCGTACGAACTAAGAAGCCAGAATTGAATTCCCAAGTGGGTTTCTGGACAAATTAATCACATCAAAACCCAAAAGCGACTACAGACATGCTTCGCCAATTTCAAAACCCAAATGAGAAGCAAAGTGAGACAAGCAACAAGCTATGCATTGCATCAAATAAACGATAAAACAGCAGGGCAAAAGATCAAAAAGCCCCATACGATTCAAATCACAAGGTTATCAAAATAACTGGTGCCACGCACTAAAGTCCGTGGCGAAATAATGTTGGATGAAGTCATTTGGACATGGAAGGAAGGTGACGGGAAGAGTGAAGTTCAAATTTCAAACCCTAAGTGGGCGTACCAGGAGAGGGATAGAGAGCCATTGGTTCAGTCTTGTTCAGAAGAGATTCCACCGAGAAATCAGACTTTCGTCGCTCTTGAATTCTATAGGTATTCAAGGGACTTCTCTGCAAATTAAAAAAAGGTGGAATTATCAGGTACTGCACGTGACCACTTGATAGCAAAATGCACCTCCCTCAACGCAATCGTGACCGTTGAATTGGTGAATCACACTATCCTTATCAGCGCTAGATCAAACGACTAGGGAGAATGCTTTAGTACCAAATCGATTACCATATCAAGGTGGAAGGAAAATAAAACTACTTATATAAAAATAATACTAATAAAATAACATCTCGTTTTTATAATCCTATTTCTTTTTAAGTTTTAGGTATTTATCTGAATCAACTCTACATCTCTTCTACTATTTTCTTTTTCGATAAATAAGTGGTTTTTCTGATAAAAATCTGGAATTTTTATTTATTTTTATGTTTTTTATCGTCGTTTTGTCTGACGTATTTTATCGTCGTTTTATTGTTATGTTTTATGCTTGGTCTGACGGTTTTTTGTTTATCATTGTTATGCTTAACTTTTCTTGTATGTGGGTGATTCGAAGACCAATGAAAACGATTCGATCGAACATATACTTATCTTTATTAGAGGCAGTTAAGGATTAGATGAATCATATGTTGATACGAATTTAGTCGTATGTATTTATATATATTATAGTGTCGTATAATTGTAGATATATAGAACTTTAAGTCGATTAGTTGCTCTTTTATTAACCTAAATGTTGCGTCATCCTACAGAGGTTTTTAACAGAATTTTTATTTTTTGTTTTTGTAAATGTATTATTAATTTGAATCGATAAAATTATTATTATTTAAAGAATATAATAAAATAAAACTAAAAAAGAACAAAAATAAGGACAACTATATTATAGTTCGCATTTAGATTTATTTGAAAATTAGGAATAAAAAGTTTTGATATTTAATAAAAATAACAAATATTTGATAAATGAACCGATATAGAATTTCAAATGGGCACACAATAAACCTTACATACGATATCGTATGCAATATATGTTAGTACTTAAGGTTTACCCCAATATAAATGCAAAGTTTATTAGATCTTAATAAAATATATTACCTTTTTATTAAATATTTTTTAAAATCCTATTTAAAGTATTTTTATCTAATTTTTAAAATAAAGTAATAATCATGTAAAGCACTTGTGAGGAATGAATCAGATCGATTTGACGATTTAGTGGAGAACTTTGAAAAGGATTTTGATTGATTTAATTTTTAGTTAAAATTTGCATAAAATTTATGGTTCATTCAAACTAAAGTAGAAACACTATCTTAAACAATTTTGATTTAGTTTAATTTTTATTATTAAAATTCAACATAAAACACCAATATATCACCTAGTCAAATTCTGTAGATAAATTGTGAGAAAATAAAAATATATTTAAAATTAATAAAATTATTTTTATATATTTTTATTTTTTATTACAAGAAAATAGAAATTGATTTTCTACTTTTGGGAAATAAATAAAATTCGAATGTGTAAAGTAAATATTTGATATCATACCAGCTCGGTATGGTGCAGCCGAGAGCACTGGAATTTTTTGGCGGCGGATGCTTGTACCGCTTAAAGCGTATATCCTCGCGTATTCACCGTTGGATTTAGAATCAACGGCTGTGAGATGGTGGAGCCAACCTGAGCTGGATTTTCAAGACTAAGCATTGAAAATTGAATATTTATGATGAGAATAAAAATAATTAAGTTATTCATTATTATAATCACTAATTAATTGATAATAAAAACATTCCTTCTAGTGCTCACCAGAGGGGCTTTATAAATGTGTTACTGTTTTAAATTACTTTCTTAAGAAATATCATCAAACTTTTACTTTTTAATAATTAAGAAACTTGTTTTAATATTTTAAATAAAATAACTTAAGATTTGTCAATGATCTAACTCAATGGATTTAAAGGTTAGGTGGAGTATAAGAAACCTTAAGTTCAAATCTTCATGTGAGGTAAATTATTACTAACTTTGTAATAGTGAATGGATGCTAAAAAAAAACTTAATGTTTAGTACTTATAGAACTCAAAATATAATTATAAATTACTTATATATATATATATAATATTTTATTCATTACTTCAATTTCAAAATTTGGAGTGATATTAAATTTGATGGATTATAACTTACTTGAATTTTATTTGGAATTAAATTATTCACATTTATTTGGAATATTTTCTCATACACAATGCATGAACTTAAAAGAGGTCACAATGGCCCGTAAATAGTTTATGCATATTTTATTTATATTTTCTTAATAAAATGATTATTATAAGATTTATATATTATCTTATTTTTTTGTATTATTATATTTTATTATGATGTTTGGTTTATTAATTAATTTGTTCTGACGTGATATATTTAAGTATTCGTCTTGTGTGATCTTTATTTGTGGTAGAATGATTAATTAATAAAATGGAATTTTATTAGTTGAGAGATATCGATTTATAACTATTATCAATTTGTAGGTTTTATTTTGATTTATTATCTTATTAATTTGGAGATTGTTTATTATTTATATATATTTTAATAATTTTATCTTAGAAATGTCGATATCGTAGTTTGAATCAGTAAAAATTATTTATCGCTTTTCAAAAAATGAGGGTGCGATGGTCCAATTTAAATCATAATTATAATTCTTGTGATTTTCACTTTATCATAGACCACAAAAACATTAATCTTCTCATATAAAAATGAAAATATAATCTTTATTTAAAACCAATCTTATTGTAATTTTGTCTCATTTAATTGAAAGTCACAAAACAATAAATTTAAAAAATCACATAAAATTTAATAAAAGTAAACATCACAGGTAACTGTGAAAATATAGATAACGATCAGGGGCAAAGGGTCAGAAAGATAAAGAAAACGCGGGAAGCTAGTCGTTGTAGTTCTTATGAAGTACAACCGCAGCACGCCATTGCTTCTATACCAAACGCATTTTATTCTCTCTATAATTTGCCGACACGCACTTTCTGTGCGTTTTCCTCGATATAACATGGTTATAACTATCTGGGTTTTGGTTTTTTCAGCACTAATTAATCAAATGATTAAGGATTTTGACAGAACTGTTCACAGTCTATTCATAGTTGAAGATTGTAACATCCTGGTGATACTATTTTCTGGACTAATTTTAAGAAGAAATCTGTGGGTTGATGCTCGGGTGGTGTTTGATTGTCCCCCAGAGGTTTGATCATATCATAGTGTTTCTTTTTTTTTTTTTAGGGTTGGTTATCTCTAAAAATGTCTAGATGCAGTTCATTCCACTCCATTGGGAGTATGTGGAATGGTGTTTGTGGTGAGGCCTTAGTGGAGTTGATCATTGGGTTCGTTGAGCATTTCATGAGATCTGTTGATTTCAATTCTTGAATGTATTGGTTTTAGTGGGTGTTACTGTCTCATTTCTGTATGTGATGTGATTTCATTTCTTGAATCCTGGAAGAGTGTTTGTCATACCATTTGTAGTTAGAGATACCCTCTTTGAAGGTTTCTAGCAAATGTTCGAAAATTTGTTATGAAAAGATATTGGATTGTGACTTAGATTTAATCCATTATGAGATACTGGATTATTACAGATATTGGATTAGGCTGAACTTCAATCACTTCAATAGATTTAAGCTATGTAAAGTTTAAAGATAAATGGAGTAATGGTTTCCATTTGAGTTTTTATCACTGTTTCATCCCACCTAAGGGTGACCATTGGAAGTGGTTTTGAACAGGGTATCTATTAGATGCAAATTGTGTTTCCTGAAGGGGATGTGTGGATGGTCTATTTTCTGATCAAATTATGAGTTTTCTGTATAAATGCTTTTCAATTCCATGGTACATGCTAAAAATGAATAATCATCTACTGGCCTATTTCAGAAAATAGTTTGACATCTACCTGTTTCTCCTTGCCAATAACATTTTTCTTTGGTTTGTAATGATTTGCCTGAATTGGAAACATATTTACATGAAATTTCACTCTGTTGTTTTGGTGTCAGTGTGCCATTCTATTAATGGAATCTTCTGCTTGGAATTACCATATGAAGGGAACTGGAGAAAATTTATGTCAAAGGAAAGTGTTACATATCATTATTCCAAAATGGAAGAGCCCCGGTTCTTTGCGAAAAGCTTTATGTGTAGTTTCTCATCTAGGAAATCATTCTAAGAATTAATCATGTCAAAGAGATTGGTCCTAGTATTTTTGTACAACTTCTGAAAATGCTGAGCTACTGAAAATGCAAAGAAGCTGTTTCAGGCAATTTCATTTATTAGCTTTTGATTATTACCAGAGCTGTAATTCAATTTCTGTATGATTCTTTGTCCACTGCGCTTTGAAGGTCAAGAAGAATGGGCAGCAGCTGAGAAAGAAGGAAGAATGAGAGAAGGAGGCCCAGAGGAAGGAGAAGCGGCGAAGAGAGAAGAGATCAAGAAGAAGAGCAGAGCTCTGATAACTGGCATTGGGATGGATTGGGAATGCAATTGATTGGGGAAAGGACTGATCATCAAAAGAAAATTATGAACACCAAATGTTGCAGAACTTCAGCTCCATTGAAGAGCTGGAGCAGCACATTGTTTCCAGAGGCCTCGGTCGTTCATTTTACAAAAGAAATCCCTGCTCATGTCCCTGTGGCTGCCATAAGCTTCATGGTGATGGTCAATGGCTGCAAATTTTGGGTCCTTTCTTGTTTTCTTTTTCATCTTCTTGAGGATGCTAAAATTTTGTCTCTTTGTTATTGTTCCAGGAAACATTATCTGGGCTGAATTTCGGCCACAAGAACATACCGATCCAAGAATGCAATCTACTTCCAACAGGATGGAGAAGTTTGAAATGGATGCCACACCTGCCAAACTCCGCTATCTTGCTTCGAGTTTACGTCTGGAAGGCTGTTGCTAAGGGATGGATCCTAGACCTGTGGCGGTCTCCTGCCATTCTGCCATCAACGAGGATGCCAGTGAAACTGTTCCAATTACTCGTATCGCTAAAAATTACTCAATAGGAAAAGAATCACAGTTCAGAGAGCTAATCGATAATTGGGTTCCAGATCCACAGCTGAATGAGCATCCTGAATTTGATGATCAAGAATGGCTCTTTCAGACAAGGTCAGTCCAAAGGAATACAACTGAACGGTCTAAACCGATCCATGAGGACTTACTTCATGGAAGAAGCTCCACCCTGTATCCATGAGTACTTGCCTGAAGCTAGAATCTAATTGCTTTGCCATTTACAATTATATTCTGAAAACTGTTCCTGAAGACATAAACTGCATAGATAACTTTATACCAAATGAGAATAAGAATAACTTTTATAATTCAAATTCTTTACCCTTTTTATTGAAATCCTAACTTTGCAAAACTGAAACATTGGACTAGTTCAATCCCCTTATTATGAAATGGAGTTTCTATATTTTTAAAATTTACAAACCACCTCGTCATCGGGTGCAAATGTTTGCTTTCGTCGCCTATATGGGGACAAACTACACATCCCACAACCTAGATTGGCATATAAACACAAGTTGAAAAGGTATTTTAATAGTTTACAAGAGAAGCTAATCTAAGCTTGATGATCTGCTCCATCTTCCTTTCATATACTCCTCTAAGGAAAGGCGGTTTCCTTGATCCGTACTGCTGAATGACGTAAAATTATCATCCACATCTAGTAAAGCAAGACCTAGGTGTGACTCTGCACTTGAATCTGGATAAACTTCATCATCATTTTCATCCTGGTTCTCTAAATCATGTTGATCTTCAATTTGGGAGTTCACCCCCTTATCTACATCTCCCCTCTCAATAGCTTCAATATCTGGAATCAAGATAAGGTAAAAAATGAGTTTTCAGCAGATCTCAACAAGATAGCTAGGAAAAAAGATCAAAAATCATTCTTACCTCAACTTACTGTTGGGGCGTCGCCTGGCTGCCTGTGTGATGGAAAGTGTTGCTGCAAGAACCATTCTTTGCATTTGAACCTCGTCAAAATTTCCATCCAGGTCTGGATCTATTATACTTCTTAGATTCCACTCCTAATATTAGTTTTGCTAATTCAAAGAATGGAATGATGATTGCATGAAAAAAACTTCAAAACTTGACAGAGTTTCAGTTCATTGGAAAAGGTCCTTACCCACCCAACCAAGCTGCCCAGCGCGAGTCTCAAGGCTTAATTGGTTTCTTCTGATAACAGTTCTAGGAGAACCACACTGAGTAGACATCGATTTTATCACTGACTTTACCATACATGAAATACTCAGAGCAAGATACTAAAGTTCCAACAACTCACCATGTGTTAGAAAAGAAGAAGTTGTGGGTCCCCATAAAGCAAGACAAAGTCAGATAACTGCGAGAAAAAACGATTGGGACATGTTAGGAATTATTCTTTGGACGGTGACTGTCATAATTCATTGCTATCAGTTAGATGGGGGCACCTGTGGTTCAAAATCATTGGAAAGAAGAATGTTTGAAGACTTGATATCTCTATGAATAACAGGTCTAGAACACTCATTGTGCAAGTAGTTTAGGGCTTCTGCTACACCTACAGCTAATTTGAATCTCACTTCCCATGACAATGCTGATTTGTTTTTTATGCTACCTGCATCAGAAGCAAAATGTATCATAACAGCCTGAATTTTTCTGAGAAAAATGGAACTCAAGACCTTACCATGTAAATTTTCCTCTAAACTTCCTCTAGAAAGAACTCATAAACGAAATTAGATGACTATCTTCGAGGCAGATCCCAAGCAGGGGGGCAATGTATCTGTGCTTCAATGAGGACATGATATTGACTTCCATGGCAAAATCCTTCCATGCTTCTTTGGATGATTTCAGAACCTTTACAGCCAGTTTCTTGCCGATTGGTAGAATCCCGCTGTACCGCGCAGTTTGCATCCACCTTTCCCAATCAGATTATCTGTATGGAAGCATAAACTTAGGAAAATCAACTTGGTCAAGAAGGAAAAAAAAGAAATTGGCTGAATTAAAAACAATTAGGGTAAAACCTGAGGAGAGATTGAGAAGTTGCAGCTTTCAAACCTCATGTCTGAACCAACTACAATCAAATGAGTTTGTTCTGAGGATAAGTTCCTAGTTCTTTAGACGGCTCTAAACATAGCAGAGATGACCTATTCTGTTTACTCTTGATATTCATGAAGTCCTTGATCTCTTTCTGTTTTTATCTGGGAAATTAAAGATTTCTGACGGATATCGGTCAGGTAAGCTCATAACCCACTGAACAGCAGATATTTTCAACTGCATCTGAAGCCTCTGGGAAATCCACTGAATTAGTCCTTCTCATTAGGGGCCAACCAGGCCTTTGCTCTGAAGGGTCTCCAACAAAGAGAGAATTTGATCTACCGGAAACTTTCTTGTACAGGCCTTTATCTGATCCCTTCTTCCCATAGCTCTGAAGGACTACAGAGCCCCCTTGGCTCTTTCGATATCCGATGCCTCAGAATCAGCAAATTCAGATTGTGTTTCTCTGTGAGAGTAGTGTTCCCAAGGTAGATAAAAACTCGGCCTGGTCACCTTCAAGTCATTACAATCAAGAACAAAATGAATCAGTTTCTAGGAAAAAAAATCATGTAATTAGGAAATTTTCTTGGTTAGAAGTTGGAATCAGACCTTGTATTTGGCCTTTGGAACATTTTCTGAAAACAGTCTTTCCATTGTGAATAGCTAGAACTTCAGTTTCAGATGGCAGCCTCTTTGAGCAATATCTTGCCATTGAAGCCCAGCCCCTGAGAATCCCTGCCAATGGTTATCAGAAAGAACCAAAAAACTACGAAAAATAGTCAATTTCTGAGCTACCTCCTTACCCTATAACATTTTCCAGTTTATCCCCACAATAACAGCTGCAGCAACTGTCTTGACCTCTCTCACCAGAACCCTTTTAATTGATCTTCCCTGGTAGACCATGTCTATGAGATCCACCTGAAAAACCCCGAAAGCGAGAAACCTCGAATCAATCCTTTTTTAACCAAATGAAGGAGAAAGTGATCAAAATTTTACAAATTTCATACCTGCTTTACATCACAGAGGCGTTCATGAACCTCCAAATAGCCCTCCAACAAGAGCTTATCTCTCAAAGAAAGATCTACAGAAAAAAACATAAATTTGTTCCAAAGCTATTTAAGATCATGGTCTGAAACTAACAAAGGGAATCAAGGCGATGGGAAGAGGAAACCATAACCTTGACTAACATGAACTGCAATTACATGATCGGGCTGCAACTTTCACTATAGCCCAATTCAGAAGCTCTCTGCTGTAGCTATCAATCCTAATCCCCACCAACACATTCTTCTTCTTCTTCTCAACAACCTCAACTGTCATTTACATCCTCTTCTTCCTCCTCTCACTTCCTTATTTGCAGAGCCCACTCTGCAAAATTTTTCACTAGATAAAAGTCCTTCCAGTTCTTCCAAATCCTCCTCTCAATCCTGCAGCAGCAAGCTTCCATCAATGATGATATTGTCTCAAACCTCTCAACTCTGATTTAAATGGCACCCATTGAACTTCAAAAACCTCAGATTTAAAATGAAAACCAGGAAAATTCCAACACACAAATGGATAAAAATCGGAAAGAAAAGCCCCACAAGATCTTTGAATTATTATTTGAAATTTTACTTTAAAATAAATGCTGAATCAACAAAAAACTAAACATTGGCCGACAACAGAATTGTACCTAAGATTTGTTCTATTCAGCCCCACATGCTTTAAAAAATGGCATTCTATAGTTAATCACACCTATACCAACTCTATTTACATTCTGAGGATGGGATTATTTAGAAAAACAATAAGAGAAAAATAAAATAATAATTTGGTGATGAAAAGCTTGGTTAATCAAATGGGATTACTCAAAGTATTAACAAAAAAATGGGGAAATGAAGAAGGTTTTGGGGTGGGAAATTGAAATTGAAAGTGTCGGCAAGCGCTTTCCGAGAAAGAGGGAAGGAATTTATCAGTGATAGAAAAAAAAGGAGCGGCAGGATACAGCATTTGTATTTTGACCGTTAAAATACCGGCTTCGCGGCAAACCTTTCGTAGCCGGTAACCATACCGAAAATTCTGACCGGCTATTGCGGGTTGACGACGGGGATGCTAGTTGAAAGACTAAATTGCCCCTAATGTATTTAGTAGTGCCCCTTTGCTCACAGGGCAACTTTAGTGAGATTGTGGTTGCCTGCTTCATTTGACTCTTTTGAAATTCAAAATTCAAGTAGCAAAATTATATACGTATCTAAAATTTGCTATTAAAAAGTTTTTATTTTTATTTTTATTTTTAAAGCATTAGATATTTACTTGTAGTATCCTGTGCTATATAACGCTACATCTGGGATCTATATATCATAGTTTAACCAACTTGATCAGTTTAATTCTTATTAAAATTAATTTAAAAATGTAAAATGCTGAAAAATCATTTAAATATTAAAAAGTGGGTGATGGAACCATTGTTTTATGTAGGATAGGAGATGGAGACTAATTTTAAAATTTATGAATTTCTAATCTAATTTAAAGAGGGTAAAATACAGATAACCCGTTAAAATATTATTTTTATAGCATAAAAAAACATTTATTGAAGTATATAATAAAATTTCGTTTAGGCTTTATATCTTAACCATGAAATGCATGAGAAGATAACAGGATTTTTGTTTTTAGTATGTATTGAAAATATAAAAATCAAAGGTACATATTAAAACTATTATTTATTAAGAAAAGTATTTTGTCAATCAACTGGAATATATTTGACAGAGTTATGGTTATTTGTCAAATATATGCAGATTTAGAACAATAAAGACGAAAAAATAAATGTGAGGAACAAAGAAATTAAGCACATGAAATTGAAACATGCAATAAGCCTGTCACGTATTAGATCTAACACATATTTTTAATTTTTTTTTATATTATTGTACGATATTATTTTAAAAAGTATTATACAAAATAATTATTTGAAAAATAAAAATTGGGTCATTCCCATTTTCATAGACTTAACTTTGACATTAATTTAAGAAGAGTTTGCTTTCATATAAACATGAATAAGGGGAGAATATTATTTGCAACAATATGCAATGGTCTTACTTGTTTTATAGGAAATGATGAAACTTTGATTCATTTTCTATTTGTAAAAAAAAAAATTTTCCACAAATAAATGTCCCAAAATATCCTCTAAAACACCCATCTCTTTTCTTTATATATATTTTTTGTTAAGGCTTCCCAAGAAAAAAAAAAAAAAAAGCCTAGGGGATATCTTTCTCTTGCCAAAAGATAAAGGAAAGCATCCATTTGCAGGCAGTCACTCAGTCAGGTACATGCATGCATTAATTTTTATTTATTTGTTTATATTTTATCTTTTTATTTTTTATTTTTTTGAAAGATATGATAGTAGCATTTTTCTTTATTACTATTAAATGCCATTTGACCTTCCAAGAAAAAAAAATGTATTGTTTGGTATAAATAAAGAAAAATACAGGAATATGGGGGCAAATTTGTCCATTTCACAAATATGGTGTAAATTATATATAGGTCTCTTTTAATTGTTGTTAAAGGTAAGGTCTTTTTATATGTTTGGTTCCAAACAATTTTAAAGAAAAGATAAAAGAGTGCAAATTGAAGAAGAAAAAAAAGAAAGTTATTTTCATATACCAATTTTTTAAATTCATTAACATGTTTCTTTAGTGCATGAAAATTATATAATTTCAGCATTCATAAAATTATTTATTAGTCTTAATCATACTTGATTCTTTCTTCTTAATGTGAAATAAGGCTTTCATTTAGGAGAGTTCTAGCTCTTTTGAATACAGGAAAAATATCTTACATCAAATCTTATTTGATTTTCTTTTTATTATAAAGATACGCACATTTTTCGTTCGTTAACGACCTTGGTTATTATCACGCGGTCTTGATTCGTCACCAAGAAGCGAGAATGAAAAATTTTAATCTGAATACTTTAAGGAATTGAGTTTTTATATTTCGTCCAATTCTTAACTCTATAATCTTTTTTTTTAGTGTATTTACTGATTTTATGACGAGTTTTTACGTTAACTTGCAAGTGAGCGTCACTTAGAATCTTCAGAGTTTAACCATGAAGCACTCATAGACATTTAGGTTAGTCCCTGTAGCTACCCCAAACCAAACACTCATGGCTAAAAAACATTAGAACAAAATAATCTACAATATGGAATTAATATGATTATATTATGGACCCACATAATTAATATTTTTTAGGTAATTATTGTTATTATTTTGAATAATTTCAGGTACTTGGGAGGCCAAAGGAAGTTGTACCATAGAGAAAAGAATCATAAATAATAGAGGTTGTCTTGGTGAATGGTGACAAACCATTTCTATCAAAGATAGAGTTATCACGTGGTCCATTAATATTTTTCCACATGTAAGGACGTTGTGTACTATATTCTTTATATATTTTTGCTTTTCTACGTCAAATTCCACTCAAAACTTTTAAATATAATCTTTAATTATTATTATTTTGATAAAAAAAAATCTTTATTTGAGCGTTTATTTAAAAAAAAGAAGAAGAAAGAAATTATTTGCCAACCTTTACATATATAACGAAATAAAATATTGCGATTATAATTTTAAAAATTCATATTTATGATTAGATTTTTCTAGTTTTTCATTACAATTTTTATTGGAAATAATTTTGAGAATTTATGAGTGAAAGCTTATATTATTATTGTTTTAAATATCTTTTTCTCTATGAAATGATAGGAAAATTATTTGATAAGAGTAAAGATAATATTTAGGTACGAGTTTGAATTTAATTGAATGAGGTTTTTTTTTTTTTTTTGAGATAATTTAAATGAATGAGTTAGAGATGGATTTGGATGGATTGGAGTTTTTAATTTTTTAATATATGATAATAACAAAAAAAAATTTCAATAAAATAAATTACGTAATCAATAATAAAATATTGTTCTTAATATGATAACAAATTACGAAAATAAATTTTTTTAAAAATTAAATGAGATGAGACACAATGGCTATACCAACTTTGAATGCCCTTAATTAGTTTCTTATTAAAAGCGATTGAAAAACTTGATTAAAAATCGTAGAAATAAATTTCAAATGATTGTTGATAATGTATGGAGCTTTAAGTCAGATTTATTATATTATTAAGCTTGAATCTTGTTTAGAATTCTTGTGATTTTAGTAATTTAATCGATAAAATTATTTTTCTTACCACTATATTGTAGCGTTTAATTAAAAAAATTATTAACTTTAAAAAAAAATTAAATGAGGGCAGGAACACTAATGAGTGCAGCAAACCCCATTAGCTTTTTTTTTGAAAGAGACCCATTAGTTTTCTTATTAAAAGAGATTGAAAAATTTACAAACTTTGATTAAATAAAAGATGAGAGACAATAATCTTTAAAATTAAACTTTTTACAACATTTTTTTAGAAAAATTGATCACCAAACATTAGACTGATAACTACTTATATGATTTCATATTGAAAAGTACCTAACCTTGAAATAAAAAGCCACAGATTCCAAAACAAGAAAAAAGAAAAAGAAAAAGAAAAAAAAATCCCAGCTACCAAACAAACAGGTAGGGTTAGAAGTTGAGAGCAGTAAGAAGAATTGAATGGTTAAATAATTTCTGAGTAGAAATAGAAGATATTTATATTTATATTCCCAAACAAGGTATGATAACCATAACTAGACCCATATCAGATCTGCTACATTTCTCTAGAGTTCCATTTCTATCTCCATTTTTGGTTGGCTGCATCTTTTCTTTCTCAATTTGAATCCATCACCGACAAATTGATGCTCATTGTAAGGTAGATGGGTTTAGGGAGAAAAACCAGCATTTCTATTAGACTGTTTGGATCGAGGAAAATAAGAAAATTCAAAGGAGTACGAGCGTGTTTGGTAAGCCATCATTGTTCTTCAGATACTTAAAACAAAATTCATTTGAAATCTTAACTAAGAAGGGGATATAGAGGATTTGGTTCGAATCATGAAAGAATATGTGCTTTAACGTGACATAGAAAATAAATAGTTGTTGGGAAAAAAAAAATGAAACTCTTATTTGATGAAAGGTAGTTTGACGTAGGTAGAAGTAGAACTAGTAATTTGAGCATGGCCAACCCGGAATTAGGGTTGGATCAATAAGATGACAGTTTGATGTAAATTAAGCTTTATCCGATCAGGCTACTTTTCTCAAAGCTGGTGATTTGAGCTCGGTTTGTTAGGATAGTTTGATCAATCCAAAATTAAGGTTAAGTCGAGTTAGTAAAATAAAAGCTCGAAGTAAATTAGACCTGGTTTGACCTGATTTTACCCTTGGCCTAGTGTATTGGCTTGACCTGATCACGTCGTCCGGATTATTAGCCTAGATGTAAGTACATGACATATATATATATGGTAGGTGTGACATTAGTACATTGCAGTAGAAAACACAATATATTATGATAGAAATTCCATTGAAAAAAGCTAATGTTTGTACCCAAAGTCTAGGGTTGGTGCTCTTTCTTTTCTATATTTTGGTGCTCTATATATATATATATATATTTATAGAAAAAAGAATTAAATAGTCCATTAAAAAATTTTAAAATAAATACATTTTTATACCATAATTGGTACAAATAGATAGAAAGCTAATATTAAATTAAAAAAATTGAGTTTCTTTTTCTATTTTAAAATAATTATGGCATAAAAATGCATTGAGTTTCTTTTTCTATTTTAAAATAAAAAATGGACTTTCCTATTAAAGAATGACTATGTAATTGTTTTATCAGTTATTATTTTAATATTTCTATATTCTGGTTTCTGTCTATAAAGAAAGTTTCTCAAGGTAAAAAACAACCCATTTTTTTAATTATTTTTTCCAAATATGAGAGTGTATTTGATCAACTAAAAGAAATCTAGACATGGAAAGGTTTTCTTTAAATAATAAACTTAAAATATTTTAATAACACATACAATCAAAGAAAAACATGCCTATGATCATGAACATCACTTTCAATGTTGAATCAAATACCAATTGTAGATGTAGAAATAGACTCCCAAAATAATGTTCAATCAAATATAGTATTGATAAAATAAAGACCAATTTTCAACTTGATGTATTTCAATAAAAAATTATGGCTATAAGTATGAAAAATGTGAATTTATATCATTTTTTTTCTTTTACACGTTTTTAATATGTTTAAAATGATTTGAAGAAAGAGATCTAAAAGTGATATTTGCATGGATTTGAGACAAGGTCGAAAAGATATTAGATTAGTCGTTGCAGTATCTTTGTTGTTCCTCGGGGAGACTCAGATTTGATCACCATGACCTTTGCTCATAGTTTCACTTATTGGATCGGAATTTGATCGACAATACCCAAAAGCAATTAGTATTCTGAAGCCAAGATGTTTATATTAAACTCAAATGCTTGAACTTTTAGAAAAATTGATGGTTAACGAGAAGATCACATCAGTTTGGTCTGATAAAAGATCATAGGTTCGACTAAAGAATATATGGTCCTCATTTATGTATTTGAAAGTTCACAGTGGGCTCTGTTTGGTTTGTTTGACTCTCCATGTACGAGTATAAGACTGTATGTGAAAAAGTATATGAAACATAGCATTTATATTAAACACGTCGGGTTTTAAAATAATAATAGGAATATGAGACTGGAGATCGAGCCACAAAGGTGGGGCTTAAGAGGAGATTAAGGAGCAGACCTAGTACCAGTGCTCGGCCTTTGATGATATCCCTCAAACACGGAACGAGGCCAGGAAGGTCGTAAGCGAAGGTAGATAATGTCGATGAAGAATTCGGTATTAAAGGAAAATGCCTAATTTACTTAGGTGGAAGTATGATGTTCTAATAATTGCCGTCGATAAATCGCATTAATTGGTTAACGATAAGGAAGAAAATCCATACAGTATAATGAGAAATGTATTATGCGTGTCTGAGAAAGATGTCGTGTATCGCCATTAGTAGGAAAATTATGGGTACCATTATAAATACTAGGTCACCCCATCGGTGAAAGGCACACACAAAAAATTCATTCACTGCTTGATTAATTTCTACTCACGTGAGCTTGACTTAGGCATTAGAACCTTGAGGGCGTCCCGCCGATCTTTTGTTTAGCATAATTCGCCGGGATGCGTCTAGAGTCGAGGCGGACCGTCGTGATTAAACGAGCTCGGGTGATTCGATTGAAAAACATCGTGAGCAGATTAAATACGGACTATAAACTTTAGAAAAGTTAATCGTTTAACGAGAATAGATCGAAGCTTCTTAAGACTTTTAACCATCATATACATTGAATATGTTTCAAAATGATGTTGGAGCGCCCATCATGGATCTTATCAGTGGTACTATTTACCTAATCAAATATATATATCATTTTGGTTATATTTTTGACATTAAATGAATGGAATGTTGATGATGAGTGCCAAGCGGCTCAAGATAAATTAGTGGATGTAAACAAAATTAAATGGAGATGTACATAAGAGCAGGGAGAAGGATGATATTAAATAACGTGAGAAGCATGTGGGTGGAATTGTCATCAAACTTTTGTAATTGCACAATTATTTAAGTGAGGAACATAATACAACTTTTTACTTTTATGTCTTAGCTTGGCTTGGACTTGTGGAATACTTTGATTGTTAATAAGAAAATTATTTCAATAAATAAATAAATGTTTGAAGAAAATACATATGGGGAAAGTTTGATTCATAAAGGTGCTATAGAGAGTCTTGGCGTGGGAGAAGAGAACTACTACCTACACATGAAAAATACTATGCTCTATGTAACATGTTTAGAAATAAAAGAACATTATACTTTTGTCGTTTTATTTGTATTTTGGTTTGTTGTCTTCTTGTCTCGACGTGGTATTGGTCGTCGTCTTATTGTGGTGTTTTGTCTATGTGGGGGTGATTGAAGCGAATTAAAATCGATTCAAAGATATCAGTGTGGTCGTCGGTATGTTGAAATTGCGTCGTAAATGTGCAGTCGTTATATTATCAAATTTGTAGGCTTTTATGTTGATTTATTATGTTATTAAACTTGGATATTGTTTAACTGTATGGTTTTAATTTATTTGTGTATTAGATTATCGATATATTACGAGTTTGAATCGATATTATTTTGTTTAAAAGTTAGTGTTTGGTTCTTGAAAAATGAAAAATAGAAAATATTAAGAAAATATTAAAATATTTTTCTACTACTTTCCTAAAAAATAATGAAGAAAATAAGGAGGAAATATAAAGATTAGGAAAATTGCCCTTTAAGGCATGGTTCAAATGGTAGAGAGGAGACGGGTGCACACCAGGAAATCCCAGGCCCCAATAATAGAATGTTATAAAATTGTAATCAGATATTATAAAGATGTGGGAGAGAGATTTATTTGTTCTATATTTGTATAATATTTGGTTCCCCCCAAATACATATATCTTTTTTTTTTTTTATATTATATAAATTCAAAATAAGAGACTTTATTAAAATTTCAAAATGGAAAAAAAAATTCTGTAATTTAAAAAAAAATGGCTAACTATATAAGAAAAAAAAAATAAGTTTCTTTCTTTACCTATTTCTTTATGATAATTTTCTTTCCCATATCATTTCCAAGGAGACCAAACACTTAGCAGTAATGTTACCTTGTGACAAATGTTATATATATATATACTATATATTATATTTAATGTGACTTCAGGAATTTAGCTACTAATTTGTCCTGTCTTACTACAAGAATGGAATTCAAAATCATAGTCTAATATCTTGAAAAGAAGAGACCCTTGAAAGTTGAATCTTGATTACCACTCTCAACATCAATTCTAAGTCAAGAAATCAGAATTGACTTCCAAGTTGCAATTGGAATTTGGAACAGTTTGATTTATGGATGAACTACCCTAACCAAATTAGTTTTTTTATTTTATTTTTAAATTTATATTTTCCATTACTAGACAATTAACAAATGGGATATCTATAAAGTGGTTGGGATTTGCTTTGATTTTAAGTATTCTCTTTTTGACGGGTCCATGTATTATATTTATACTACTAGGTGTAAGGGTTAGATTCATCCTCATTGACTGAATTATGAAATAACACCTAAATATAATTATTCTACTTCATTTAATCATGATCACTCCCCCCAAATTCGAGATTCCAATATATTAAGCTAGGATTAAAATTGCATGGGCCACGTTAAAGTAAAACCTTACTAGAATGATTATTACCATCCACGAGAAGAAGAGCGACATTGTGTGATTTAATAAATAATTCGTATGGTAGAATATTCAACGTCTTATAAAGGCAACACATAGGAAAGAAAAAGGTTTCAGGTTTGAATACTAGTAAGGTCAGATTGCTATATTGTAAATAAAATGTTTAACTGTCAAAGAAAAATTGAAGGATTTTCAAACACATCTACAAAATCAGTTAAAAAAAGTCACAATAAATTTCAAAACTAAATTAAGGAAAACTTGATTGTTAAATGATCGACTTTATAATAGCCAGTAATGCCTTTCTTTACTAGACAACCCTTCACTTCATCTTTTGATGTTAAGGCGACTTTGAATCTCTAGGTCATTGTTCTAGACAATAATGTCACTAGAGCCTCCTATCTTCCTATCTTAATATTACTTTTAATATATTTTTTCTTAAATCATCAAAATTTAGTTTAAATCTGCCATCAAACACACTACCAAGGATCTTGTTTTTGTATCTAAGCTCTTAGCATGAACAATCGATTTAAGAGCATCACAAAATTCTTCTTATCAAAACATTTAACTTAAAATAAATACATTTTATTTTGTAAAATCCAAGTAAATTTGAATTTTTCCAAAAAAAGGCAAAACGATAAATTGTCGTCTGAGGACACGAAAATAGACACGAAAATATCTAGATCTCGAATGATGAAATGGATCTGTAGTTGGATTAAATCTTGTAATCACAATTCTGCAAGATTTCGTTGGTCCGAGACATTCAGATTTTTCACGAGATCTCATGGTGGTGTTCGGTAAATGTGAGATGTTTAGAAATAATTTAAGTAAAGTTCATTTAAATAATTTGAACTTGAAGGCAGGGATGAAATAAATCGTTTCGGAATGAGGCTTGATTTCAGATGGGTCGGGGACACGTGGCGAGACGTGGACCATTTCTGGATTCTGTCGAAGAGAGAAAGGGGGGGAGAAAGGGGCAAGGGGAGCAGCACGATCTGCGGGATTCGTGGAGTCGAAATTCATTGAGCTTGAGTGAAGTTCATCTACTCGACGAGGGCTATGCGTGGGTACCAAAAAGGTAGGATTTCGACGAAGATCCAAAAGAGGAGATTCGGGGGAAATCGAAGTTCTCGGGTTTAGGAGGGGTTCTCGAGACCTCTTGCCGCTTAGACTATGCTTCAAGAGGTAGGGATCATTGCCTCACAGTTTTAGTCTCCATCTTTTGTTGATTTTAGGTTAAATGGTGGAACATGTTAGGTTTGTTTGGGTGAAAAATGCCCAAAATCGGACATTCTTTGCCCTAGGCGAGGAGCCCGCTGAAGCAAACCACGACAACTCAAGGCGTATTACGCCTCGCCTAGGTGAAGGAAGGTTCGCCTAGGCGAGTTCTGAGCTACTCCTTAACTGGCTGTTGTGATTGGTTATGGTTGAGTTTGGGGCTGTTTAGGGCCATATGTAGCTTGATTTCGGGTTGTTAGTGTGGAGTACATTTTGTGGGCAATTCACATGACTTGTGATGGTCTTGAAGGTGAAGGATGTGCTCTGCTTTTGCATGTATCCTCAGGTGTGTTATGATTGAATGTTGATATGTGTGTTATGTATTGACATTAAAATGATTGTTTGATGGAAATTATATGCGCGTGGTATAGTTATCCATGATACATGGTTTAATGTATGAGTTAAGTGTCCATATGACATTTATCACATATACGATATGACGATGACATGCGAGGGCTGTCGCATTACGTATGCACGGGGCGTCGCATATCGTAGGTGTGAGTGCATGGTTGGAAAATCAGCCCAGCTGTGTTCGGTGAGTTGATTGGAGGCTGATATCGATTGGGCCAGTCAACAGGGTTACTACGAGTTAGATAAAATGGTGAAAACTTATGTTCTCTTCAGATAATACTTAGAAGGGCTGGTACATGGGTGAAAAGACGTGGTTTAGACACTCTTACGGTGAAAGTTCAAAAAGTGTTGGAAGGCGTGCGGAGCCTACAATGGGACCCCGAAAATTCGTTGTTCGCAAAAAACACATGGTTTTGTATATGAAATGTCGTTTGGGGTGTAACATCCAACGAGTTTTGGTTTATAAACAAAAGATTTTTGTTTTGAAAATTATCATTGGATATAATCCATAAATGACGGATTTTTCACACATTGAGATCGTATTGTGTGGAGGGATTGATAAGAGGGGCTCGAGGGCATGGTACATAGCGAGTCTAGGCAACAGCAGCAGTATCGTGGTGTTAAGTGTAGCGTTCGTATGCTGGCTTAGGTGAGGAAATGCCTCTATGAATTTTCTTTCTCTTAGGCGTTGCTCATCGTATATGAAAAAAACATTTCAGGTGCGGGGTAAGCATCAATGAAGCGGCTCATCGGAATCTGACGAGTATGAAGAAACGTCGACATGTGAAACGTGAAATTTTGCAAATTAAATGATTGGAACAAACTAGTTCAAACATATATAAAAGATGTATCGTTAGCAATTAAATTCTTATGGATTATTATATAATAACATTGTATGTTAAATCATGAGTCCTTATCATATGTGACTCAACGGTATGGTGTCAGGTTATGCAACATCCATGAATATTTCCATGGGTTGATGGTGGATCCACGGACCCCCAAATTTTAGAGCGTCACATATTTGCTATGCTTTTTCTTAACATAAAATCTCTCCATATTGAAGGCATTGATATTGTTTTTTATGAAAAGTTATTTTAAAGGAAAGCACCTATAGATATTCAAATTGCTTTTACGATTCTTTCTTTTAAGTTTTCTAAAATTTGTCAAACACCTAAATTTTGTAAAATCGATTTTAGTACATTTTCAAAATCACTCTCATTAAAAAAAAAAAGCGCCTGCTTAACAGTTCATTACATTTTCAGGCAAATCCAAGCAAGAAAGTTACAGTGGTTATTGACTCAAATATTGCCAGCCATTTAATTCAAGGGATACTCTCAAATTCCAAGTTACAGTCTTGAAGGGCATGTTATGAATAATAAGAATAATTATATATATATATATAGGAAGGATCAAGTCAAGTGAGGTTTACTCTGCGGTTTTCCTAGTTTATCCCATAGCTGTATTTCTGGGTCCAGCTGCGAGCTGTGATTCTTCCTTGATCAGTCTTGCACGTAAACTATCTCTGGGGACAAGAGGATCATCAGGGTTAGGATCAGTGAGCAGTGAACATATGGAGAGTAAAACCTGCATGAACAGAAATCCGTATTTCAAGACCACCATACTCGAACTATTCAGAAGCTTCAAGCTAATAACAGCATGATGTAAATTGTGGGTCCAAATCCTAACAGCTTTCTAAGAACTATGGTAGTTTAATATGGTATTAAAATCTCCAAGATCAGCAGTACATGGATATGGTGAGTGCAGGAGCTCCATTGTTCTTTGGTATCAATCAGAAACAAGATGTTTCCATTGCTGTTTTTATGTTTGGATGGAAACCCATATGAGTCCTGAAGGCAACCTGCAAGAAAAATTTTTCAGGGGAAACAAACATCAGGGTTGGTCTAAAACCATGTACAAGGAAGAAGTACAATATGTCATACTTATAGTACATATACCTTTGGAGGTTTTGAAAGAGGATAATCAGGTGGGAAATGGATGGTCACTAGAAAACACCTCAGGAGAATAGGGACTGTCGTTAGGGCGATGATGGTTGCTTGCCAATGGAACATGTCTTCCAGCCACAGGACCTAGGAAAATCAGCAAGCGTTCGAAACCGATCAAACAAGAAAGAGTAGACAGCATGAGTGAAGCTGAATCAAAGTTTCCAAGTCAAGGTCTCATACACTGCATGAAGTTGGGATCCCTCTATGCAAGTCGCCAGGCTCTTTCAAAATTCTCTTTGATGCCATTGTCACAATCTGAGCAGTAAAAAGAATTCTAAAACTGAGAGGAGAAATTCAAGAGGGAAGACGAGAATGTGAAGGGAAATGATGCATGTACACACCAGCATAATGGAAGATCTGTCAGCCTTAAATGGGAGGCTGTGGCGATAGTGCGTGATGGGAGAAGGTCCACTGATTCTTGACAGTGATGGAAGTGGGCTGTATAGAGATTCAGAAAAAGTTGCAAAGGAAAAGAGAGATCAAGATCTCTAAAGCTAGAAAACAGCAACAACAACTTAAATACAAAGCTTTTAAGACATCTACTAGGCAAGTTCCACATTCAAATCAATCATCATAGTTCCCATAAACTGATATCAGAACAGAAACACACTATTGATAAATAAACAAACAATGGAATCCAGGTCTTAATGGGTAACTTTCACTGAATGGCTGATATTTCAGAGAAGACTTTTAGCCAAGGCTCCACCCATTCAGGAATCTTCGAAGAAACAACAACCGTAGCCAGCCACCACTGGACACATGAAAGAAAAATATTCGTGCTTAGCTAGAAAGAGGTGGCCTGAAGGAGAATCTGCCAAATAGATTTAGAAAGCAACATATCTTCAAAGAAAGCAGGATAATGGCTTCATGCCATGCTCAGCCTGAAGGATGACAGTAGTAGCATATAATGTTCTCTTTGCTTCTCTTGACACCATGCTGCTGTTTCTTTGAAAAGTCACTTCCATGATAATCATCAGGAATGATGAACCTGCAATGAGCATAATTTCTAGCCTCAAGATAGAAACATCCTTTCCAGAAATGCAAGAGAATCTCTATAGGTCAAAATGCAGGTGTGAATATTTCAAAGAAAGTCTGCTAGGTTACTGCATATAAATATGATAAAATAATTGAAAACAACAACGTCACACTTATAGACCAACATCTTTTAAGTATTGTATTCTAATTTTGTTACAGAATATGAACATAATCACAGCCAAAAAAGGAAACAGATTGTTTTTTTTTTAATAGAGCAATCTTCATCAATCTAGTTAATACATCATGCAAATCTGGAACCAAATTGAAGAGGTGTGCATATTACAAACACAGCATGTGTCAACAGTATACAAACACATCCAGAAAATAATAACCACTCACCTGGCGGCACTAAGGAGTTCTCTAGAAGTCAGTCGAAACTATAGATCATGGCTTCCAGCTTCCTCAAAAATGGAAGAGAATGAAAAGATTGATAGTGAGACTCAAAATGATAATTGTTATCTACTTAGTATCTTCTCCCACGCCTAAGCTTCAATGCAATATAGAACAACCACTCCTGTGCCTTTCTCTTCTTTCTCTTCTTACCTTCGGAAATTTGGAGGGAACTACCTTAATAAGCTGCATCAAAGACAGCCTTCACATTCTGTATTCAAGGGAAGCACTATCACTGTTAATAATGAAGGAATTAAGTGACAAACTCCTGAGTAAGGGTTCTTAGCAACATGAATAAGATATACTGACCTGCTGTGTTTTTCGAACTACATTCAATGTAAGCAGGGCTCAATCAGCTTTTTCAGTTCCTCTCCCTTCAAAGAAAGTAGGAAATCAGGCATCAGGCCCATTAAATGGGCAATGATTGCAATACAATCCATGGGACAAAAGCACAAGGATGATGCAACAAACAGTACAAGAACCAGAAAATCATCTTAAATCACACAAGGCAATACCAAAAATACCTGAGCTGTGGTAATGGGCACTGCACCAGGATGATCTATGAAGAACTGCTTATCATCTCGAAGATCTATAAGCAAATTTGCATGTAATTAGCATGAAGGCGTGTTGAAAGGGGAAAACAATCACATTTATAGTTCCAGAATATTGTTAACACAAAAAGCATCTCCGAGATATTCTATAACTAGTAGGAAAAACCATGACAATAAAAGGAAGCTCGTCTGTTCTCAACAAACCCCAAAATAAAGAGAGTTTCCTATCGGTGTCACTAAATCAGAAAAAATTAAAATATAAGGGAAGACAAGTAATTGGCAAATATCACAGGTTCATATCAAAGAGAAACTAGGCATGTTTAAATGTTTTCAAAAAGAAATATATTTTAGGAAACAAATGTGAGAACAGTTCTTACTTGTTTCTAGAAAAATTCAGTTTGAGAAGAAATCAGTTGTCTCAACCTAATCTCGGAAAGTAAGACACACTAATAAATAATGCAAAGTCTTCAAAATGTTATAAATCTAATTCCGCTCAAAACATTTCAGAAAGGACAACAACACCACCTAGAATTTATTCCAAACCAGCTTGTTTTAGAACATATTCTCAAGAACTAGTTTCCTTCACAATTTTACCAAACATGTTTTCTAATTAAAAAAATAATACATAAAATGTTTTCAGAGCAGTTTCCAAATAGAGCCTATGATTTCCATTCCAAATGGTACATGGGTAAAATAAATTAACAAGCATAACAACATGCTAGCAATATTTTAAAAACCGGACGGATGTTGAGCGGAAAATTTACGGTTCACGGTTCTAAAATGTATTGACAATTGAACCGCGATCAAACCGGTGACACAATAAATACATAATTTATATTTTATTTAAATTAAAAATAATTTAAAATATATATATATATATATATAAGTAATAATATTTAGATATTATTTAGTTCAATTTATATAAATAATTTAGTATTTTAAAATTTATTAAAGAAAAATATCTATAATATTAAATATGAAAACATAATGAAATGAAAAAAAACTGTATTTATACAAATATGAATTAATACCATATAAAATGTTTTTAAATACAATCAAAATGGAGGTGAGTGGTAGACTTACCATGTAAACAAATGGTCATGAGTTTGAATCTAAGTGTTTGTAGTTGCTTTGAATTTAGTTTTTCTTCTAATACAAGTCCCACATCGGAAGATGATGAGAAATCAAATGAGTTTATAAACAATTACCAAAACACATGTAAGAACAATGTACACACATAGAGCGTGCTGGCACCTAGGCAGCCATAGGGCCTGTTTAGCTCTTCCATTCAAGGAATTAATTACCAAATTTGAGATATTTAAATTCTGATGGAGCTGTTCAGTTCTTAACAAACCGCCCGGTTCAAGCGGTTTACCGGATCAGCGGCGGTTTGAATGGTTTGAATTCCAGCTTGATCAAGAAGCGGTTCCAAAACATGGATCGGGTGGACGGTTGTGGCTGGTCTGGTTTAAAACATTGCATGCTAGTATAGCACAAATTATGATTACCATGCCAATCACCACAAACAACTCAGGCATCAATGTTAATGAAATAGACTAGCCAGCATAAATGATGTCATCCTTCAAAGATATACTTCAAAATCCTCATCAATATACCTTTGATATTTTTTTTTTTTGATGAGAATATACCTTTGATATTTGACAATACTATCGTGAGTGTGTGTTTACAACGAACAGTTTAAGAACTTCATACCCTTTGAAATTCAACATAAATTATCATGAAGTGCCATTGAAAAACAAAGGAAGTTCAGTATTTCATTATGAGAAAGGTTGTTTACCACCATTCTCATTACTTTAACAACATATTCAACCATTCAAGTCAGCTGATGCAAATTCCATATAGTAAATAATACAAACATCATAATCAAAGGAAATTTTTTAAGAAGAAAACATTTAATTTTGCAACCTGTAATGATAGACAAACATTCCACATTAGTTTCCTTTCAGTCCTGAGAGTAGCTTTCTATTGCATTAATCACCCAACATTTCCATCAATGACAATTGTTTGATTCTCAGGTTTTCATAACTCTCAGCAATGCCAATCCCTTCTATATCATTAGATACAAAATTAAGACATATAAGCATAGAATATGTTTTCAAGTGATGTACATTATTGTTAAATGATCATAACTATATTAGCATACATCTACAAAACAACATCAATATTTCTATTATTACTTTTCACATCATTTTTTGGAGCTTTTTCCCAATGTAAGGACCTGATACATCAATCCATATCCATGAAATAAAGTTATCAATAAAGCAGTCGAAATCATCTTTGGATGAAATGAGAGAACTTTGCCCAGGGCTCTATCAACAACAGGGTAAGAGACTGAAAAAATTAGAACTCCCTATACAGTTACATAAAACTTGTAAAGTTTCCTTGAAAATGCTAAATTCAGATCAGGGCTTTTTTTATTATGGTACAAAATAACAGGCAAATGATCATACAATCAACTAGTTCCATGCAGACAAAGTGAATTATCATAAGTATAGCTCACTTGTTTTGGTAATATAAAAAAAAAAATGACAATAGCACTTTAGAATTTGGATTAGGAGAATGCAACTGAGCATTAAAGACAAGATAATTGGACTGTTTTATAATGCCTCAGGTGAGAATCCACATGAAAATGTAAACAGAACATATAAAGTATTTATCTGCGAACCAATTTAAACAGACATGTTGCAGAAGAATGAAGAAAAGCGGAAAAAAATTTCTTAAAGTAGAAGTGGGGCTTACTTTCTTGGCAACATTTTCATAGCTAGCCTTGCTAATGAGAGAGAAAGCAAGCAGAAAGACATCAGCACCCCAGTAATAAAGATTCAACCTATTGTAATCCTCCTGACTGTTTCATGCAAATTCAACAAATCAGACAATGTAGAGTCTCAAAGAAGATCAGTAGTAAGATAACAGTTGATTTGTCCCTTCAGACAATGCGTTTTTACCAAGAGAGCAAGCCAAAATTACATAAAAAAAAAAGTGAACAAACAATTCCGACAAGTCCTGGAACTTTACCTGCAGTATCCACAACCCTAGATTAACGGTGCCCATCCCACCACAACATTTACTGAAATTATCAAATACAGTTGGAACTTATAAATCTCTTCCAGACCACATTCCAGATGAAGAACAGAAGTTGATGATCAATACAATGGTAAGCCATCAATTCAAACTTCAAGTTTTGGAGGAAAAAAAAAAAAAAAACACACAAACACGAGTTAAAGCCATTGCAGAAATCCATAAGTCAGCTTCCATGTGCTTCTCAGAAGTTGTCAACACATAAAGATAGTAAGATACAAACGATTTACAAACCAATGATAAATCCTAACTCCAAGTGGGCTATGGAAACGAGTTGTTTAAAAATAAAAAAGAATGAGGGAAAGTAAACAAAAAGAAAAAGTTCCCTCATGAAACGTAAAAGAGCAACCATTATAAAAATTCAAATGAAATCTCATTGCAAGTTCAAAACAGCAAACACTTGCAAATTCCCTCAAACTCCAACTGCTTCCCCTCATGTAAATTTCAGAAGCAAAGAAGGAATTCTAAAAGAAAACATTCTAATTCTCCTCCTCGTAGCCTAGAAAATTGGGAAAAAAACAAATCAACTTTTAACTTTTCTTGCTCTCAAGTCCCCAGAATTTTCATTCCTTCAACTAACATAGGTAGCATTCCCCTTCTTGCTTTACCGGGTCACAACCAGCGACGCATTCAACGCCCAAAATTTAATTCCCTTTCTCCTACTCCCATTTTCAATTAACCATGTGGAACAAAAAACTAAACTAAAACGAAAGAGAGAGAAAGAAAGAAGAAACAGAGCTGACCGTGGGGAAAGTGTTGCTGGTGTAGGAGATAAGCATGCAAGTCTTGCCGACGGCGCCGTCACCTACAGTGACGCACTTAATGAACCTCGAAGCACTCATTTTAGGAAGTAACTGAACTCTTCAACACATCTGATTCAAAAAGCAGAGCCCCCCGTTCAGTACCAGTTCCTGCACAAAGCAACCCAGAAGAGTAAATCCAAGCCCTAACCCTAGGAGGAAAAAGAAGCAGGTAGAAGGGAGAAGAGAAGATGAGAGAGAGACCTGGGAAGAGGAAGGCAAACAGTAGAAGCGTTTGGTGACTGACCCCACCTCTTGCCAGCTATTTGCCACCTCAATCCATATACCCTTCTTCACCTCAGCCTCTACTATGATATTACTTTTATTAATATAATTATTCGATTGTAATAAATATTTTTTCATAAAATAAAAAATATTTATTAGTGAATAAATTTATTTCAACCTTAATTTGACAATTTTTTTCTTCCAAACTTACCATTCAAATTAATTTAAAATAATATTAGGTTCTTTAAAAGTAAAAAAAATAATAATAATAATAAAAAAATCTATTTTTATTTTTCTTTTATCCATCCTTCATTGATTAAATAGAAATAAAATAATGTAGTAAGTTGTAAACGTTGGAACTCGAGAACCCACGATCTCTCCTTGTAAAAAAAAAAATGTTGAAATGATGTTTGTTTTTTATAAAATCCCGAGAGAAGTTTATAGGAATTTTTTTGAAAGATTTGATTAAAATAACTCAAATAAGTCAAAATTTATAAATCCTAAATTTAACAATTTTCATGTATATATATATATATATATATATATATATATATATATATATTTAATACACTATAGTTTAAGGTAGTTGATTGTCCTCATTAAAACTCAAATCCAAGGAACCTCTTTCCTTATCCTTATATCTGTTTTATTGATGAATGTCTCCACTTAGGTTAGATATGATAGGTTTTTTCATATTTCTTCATGAAAATGATTCATTATTGATGATGCTTTTTCATAGGAGGCTGGTGCGGAGCGATGTGGTAGTTGGAACACAGGCCGGATTGTTTGTGAAATTTGGGATGCGGCGTCTGGATTGTCTGAAATTTGAGGTAGGATGTTATGTTAACGTCTGTTTCCAGGACGTGTGACTCACTGCGCAAAAAGCGAGGAAGAAGAAGGGAGGTGTGGGGCTTCGCGAGTGGCCTTTCAGATCACTGAAGTCGGTTTGCTTTCTGAGAGAAAAAGAGGCGCCCAGAGGGGCGAATGTGTTCTTGTCACAGTATGCGTCTGGAATGTGTGTGTAAGAATGTTGGGCGTTGGTTTTTGCGTCACACATTTCGTAGATGGGTGGTCTTGTATTTATAGTAGATGTTCAATTAGTTGGATGGTGGTTAGGAGTCCTTTCCATTGGACGGGATATTTCTTATTTTAGTCCATATCGGATTTAGTACAGGATATAGAAGGAATTTATTTTGGTGAATGTCCTCTTTCTTTATTGAGGGAGACCCAACTGGCGATGATCTGTTATTATTTTTCCTTCCTTATTGATAAGGTTTGGTTGGATCGGCAGGATAATATATTACTAGGGGTTATTCTATTTTTTGTATGAAGCGTGCACAATCGGTTATAGGATATGGGGCTTCAGTTCATTCGAGTTGTCCTTTGGACTATTGTGGGCGCCGATTTGGAGCCGATGCTTGGGAATGCGGGTATTGCGTTGGGCGTGCACCATTTCTTTGGAGAAGCCGGTCAGTGGGCATATGACTATTTTAAACCCTATCAATTATGAATAAAAAAAAATGTAATTTTCTATTTCATGTATTTATATGTGTCTTTGAAAAGAAATGATTATTTTTACAACAAAACAATGAGAGTATTTTTATCAAAATTAGGTCATCTGTCTTTCAAGTATCATCCCTTTTTTTATCTTTTTAATATCAATGAGTGTACAAACCAATTTATTGACTTAAACTAATCACTAGTAGCCTTGAGTTACTAGTCCAGTAAAACCTCCCCAATAGTGGCAGGGTAGGCACCAATGACCATTGCCATTAGAAATTTCATATGGGAGTTAAAATATTTTATTTTATTTTATATGATCAAATAAAATGTTTAAGTAGAGCTTTTAACTTAGTTAAAAAAAAAAGGACTAAAACATCTAAAATCTGGTAAGATAGATCTACCATATGACTGTAAAACAAAATTAATATAGAAAGTGGAACATGACAGACTCAATAATAAGCAAGTTTGATGAAGAAAAGTCTTGAGTCTTTATTTATGTGTCACCCACATTTAGGGTTTTTGGTATATTGTTAAGAAGGCAGACATGGCCTTAAGGGGACTCGAGGAGGTAATCAATCTTGTGAGTAAAATAGTCGAGTAAATAAGCATGAATGTCTGGTATTGCAATATATATATACCATTATCCCATGAAGGCAGTTAATAGTTTGATAAATCCTCAAATGACGTTAAGGAGACTCTAATAGATAACCATTAAAAGACAAGATGTTCATGGTAAATTGACACTTAAATTTTATATGGGAGTTAAGTGTGATGAAGACAAGTGTTGAGTCTGATCCCAAACATATATCGTCACCCACATTTAGGGTTTTTGGTGTTGTTGAGAGATAGGAGTCCGAAGGTTTCTCTTACTTTCTTTCTATGCCCTTTATTATTGTTTCATGACCCATCAGCTACCTACCTAATCTTTTCTTGAATTATACATCAATGGAGGTGGTTGTTGGGCGGTTAAGGCTTCCATGAAGTAGACCCACCACCTAACATCAAATCAACTTCACGCCATCAAATATGACATGTAATGGATTAGAATGTAATCAAATATAAGTCAGAAAATGCCATAAACTCCATCTAGGTCTATCTTAGGAGTGTAAATGAGTCAAGCTCTCATGAGTATGAGTGTGATCGAATCGAATCGATCTAGTCGAGTTCGAAATTTCCAGTAGATTAAAAACTTCAGGCTTCCGAACTCGTCGAGAACTTTTCTTTCAAATGTTCAAAACTCGCTCAAAAATTATTCGACTCAAAATGTCAAGAACATCATGTGGTTTGGAATGTAGCCATCTCCTCCAAATTCAAAAAATGGCCTAAGCTCCATCCATGGGTGCATACGAGCCAAGCTATTCATAAGGTATTTGATTTCGACTTGGAGTTAACGGAATCAAGCCAAGTGTTTGTTGAGTTAGTTTAGTGTTATATCTTTAAAACCCAAAAGCTAACTACTTGAGAGCTTGTCGAGAACTTACATTTTGATAATCGAATGTTCTATGATTAAGGTGGTGGAAGACTATTTTCAAGTTGAATTCAAGTTTTGAGTTTTTTAATTGAGTCGAGCTCAAGCTTGCTCTATATTGACTAAACTCAGACTTGTTACACCTCTAGTCTATCTCAGTTAATGGGATTGGTAGCGCTACAAGTAGCTTAAAGATTATGCGGATCCAGTGTGATTGGTACATGTAGTGTCTAAGCGTTTGTTTGAGGCCAAAGACGAAGGTTAAGTATATGATTGGAACAGGCTTTATTCTTTAGAGCATAGGCCCATCATAAAAGTAAAATTGGGATGAAATGATAAGAAGTCGTACATGCGTTCTTTGTAAACCTCGAACTCAGTGATATCGGATAAGAAGATTAGTCTCTTTCTTGATTGATCATTTAAACTTAGCATTTTTGTACTCTTTGGCATAATAAGACACATACAGTTAAAACCTACCCCATGGGAGATTTGGAAGATGAACCTAGGTACACAGTCTCAGTTAGATTAGCTTAACAGTTGAGCTAAACCTAAGCATTAAAAAAAAGAAAAGAAAATAAGAAAGACATATTAAACCTAACATAAGAAATGTCATAAACTTTGGTAATCCTGCTCTTCTAACTATGCTAATAGTAATAGGGAGAATAAGAATCAAACTTAGGGAGAGCACATGGGGGAGTTTTATCCCAGAATAGGAAGTTTTTTTTTTTTAAAAGACCAGAATGGTACGTTTGTGAAAATAATACTTAAACTAGTGTATTCTCATCAAAAGCAAATGGTGATTCACGATTTAAATTTTTAAGTTAAAACATAATTCTTGACTACGGTTTAATTTTTTTAAGTTAAAATGTAGTTGTATTTAGCTACGGTTTAAGGAAGTTAAAACCACATAATCGTAACTTTGGTTTTAAGCATTACTTTAGACATTATTTTTAAAATGTATTATTTTGAGGCCAAACTCCATTGGGAGCTTCATTCATACCAACCCCATGTGCGTACACAAGAATATCTTTCTCGTACAATATTTCTATAAATGGTCTTTTCACTATTTCCATAAACTATTCAAACATTCAATATAAATATGGCTTGATGACTAAATGATTACTATATATACATTGAGTGATTCAGGTTACTGGATATGATCTGTATATACTTAAGGAAGTATTTTATATAGGTTGTTGATAAATATAATTAATGACCTCAGTTTGTTAAGGGTTTGGTTATTTCAAATATTATTATATCACTTAGCATAATGTTATGTGATCTATCAGAAGTACAAGGCATCAGAGTGTGTCAAATGTTACTATGCAGGCAGACATAGATGTAGCTGTTGGTTTAGGGTCTAAACGGAGTCAAACTATTTGTAAGTTAGCAGGCTCGACTCGTAGAGATACTCGGTCGACTCGAATTAATCGAGTCGAAATTTCCCGGCTATAAGCTTGCTAAATGGTTGAGTTCAAGTATCTAATAACGAGACTTGAAATTTGCTCTAAGACTTAATCAAGTTTACTATTTTATTAATTAATTCAAACTAGTGATTTAGATGAGTTAAAGTGTATTATTTATTAATTTTAAGCTATTGGTGATACCTATCGTAATGTTGTACTCATGAACTAATTTTATCTCTTTAAAAAGTAATTTTCTTCTTTAAAATAATGTATTTTAGTTACTACAGTATAATAATTTTATCTTTACAACTTTTGTTTACTCATTTTGATATTTACAGTAGTGATACAATTACGTTGACATAATGGGCAGAGCTTGCACGAAATGAAGGGCAATTATTAGAAGAACAACTTCTTTCTAAACCTATAATTAGCACACTATCCAAAAACAAAAGTCATAACTATCTGGTACATATTAACAAATATTTTATTATTTATTTTAAGTAATATTTTACTTTGTTTATATCAACTATCTAACATATTATTGTTAATTAGGAAATTATATCTTTCTATACTCTCAATCCTGCAGTTTTATCAACCCAAATATTGAAGGTTTACATCAACCCAAATATTGAAGAAAATTTGAAAAATACAAAAAATGGTATGCCTGAAAAAAGGACTATTTCATTTTCTTGTTTGATAACTACAATAATTAATAGCTCAACATATTGATTTTTTAGGTCAACACCTATTTCAAGTAAAAACTTACCAGGTTGTTCCAGTTCATCAAAATTTACTGACTCACAACAAACAACCCTTACTGATTTGATGGAAAGACCAATATCAGAATTTCAGGTTTGTGATATTACAAAAATGTCATACATATGTTTCGTGATTACAATAACGTGAAATTAGTATTGATAGTATGTATGTAAGGTGTAGAAAATGCATTGTTCTTTAAAGGCCATAATAGTTCAAATTCATATATAGATGACCTTGGTACAATGCATACTGTAAAAAAAAATGTAATAAGGAGGTGTTATTAAAGAATGAAGGAGCAGGAATGTACCAAATCTTGCAACTACCACATATCATTGGTCAAGGTGTTATTATTTTACATGTGATGATTAATGACTTCAATAGTGATATTTATTGGGAAATTTCTAACCTTATTAGCTTAATGTGTGCCAGGTACATGCTTAGACACAATTATTGGTGAACCAAACAAACTACTTTGACTTTGTTAAATGCTTTTGAAAAATTGTTTGGTTGTCTTGTCATTAATTTTATCAAATCAAAACAATAGGTACAATCTCTTGATTCTTAACAAAGTAAGACGATCAAGGAATGTTATCTAATTTGGGAAATTTCATGTTTGTTTTAAGAAGGAATGAACAACAGGTTCTATGAAGGATTGATTCATTGTTATGAAAAGTTACATTTGTTCCTTACAAAGATTAACTAAATCAATGACTTTGTTCGGTTGTTAGCAGGGTTTCATTCTGAGATGAAACTACACTTGGAAGAAGACATAAACACCATTCAAATGAGTAGTGACAAATTATTTGCAAGGAAACTCAAAATTGGAGACTGATAAGCTAGTTTTAGCTTTTATAATTTTAATTGTTGGGACAAGCTTGAATTGTGTTTCTTATTCTTATATTTCAAGAATGTGCCAGAACATTTATGGTCATGTTTTTTAGTGGACATATTATTTTAAAATTCATTGGTATGGTCTTATTACATTTAAGAATTTTATTGTTTGTCAAATTATGTTTTGTTTTAAGTTAGAATGCAGCTAAAGATGTAATGTGTTGTTTATTAAATCTTATTACTTTAACCATTTTTATGTGGATTCTTTTATTTCAGGTTTTATGGATTTGATCCTAAGATGATATTGCATTTTTTAATTTTGGATTAATTTTTTTTATTGTTATTTGAAATGTAGTTTAAGCCTTATTATATTTTTCCTTTATTATTTGATAGCATATTTACATTATGTTGCGGTGATTTTTAATTTCACATGGTACAAAATGCAAGAGTGTGGAAGTGCCAGAAAATTAAAGTATTTCCAAACTGAAATGACTCTTAAGATCAAACTTAATCCGGGTATGTAAATCTAGCTCCTTGTGATTCCCACTAGAATCAAAGAGAAAATGTCGTGACGGATACATGGAAATATTGCGGGGTGATATCTGGAAAGAAAAAATAGATTTCCCTTTGATATGAAGGAGTAACAATGTTGAAGCTGTGGCGGCTCCAAAACTACAGGCGGTCCATTGACAACCGTTAACTTTGGAGGCTGATTTGTTAGACCTTAACACCCTTTATACGTGTCCTTTTGGGTTGCGGTTTGAAAATACTGGTGAATCTAACATGGAATTTACCTTAACAATAAAAACTTAGTGGCATGACAGTGTTTATATTTTGGCGTTATTGTTAATTATGGAGCAAGTGACTAAATGGGCCAGCTAACATCTATCTGATATCTTTATTAAGATTCTGTAGTTTTTAAGTTATTATAACATTCTTACAAATATTACAAATTCAGAACTAGGACATTCTGAGGTGTTTTTACAATTCTTTACAAAATACAAGATAGAATTAGTTGTTTCAAACTATTTAAAGATTAATTCTGACCCTGGCCGGCTTTCTTCATAGTGCGGCCTCGGTAGGCGCCGTCCACCATACTCCTGTACGAAGGGATCCCGAGCCAGGGTGGCAGAGCAATACCTAGTAGGGTAAACTCCTGCAGGGGCTACTCCCACCTATAAGTGCACATGCAATGCCATGTTCACATAATGAAACATTCAAGTAAAATGGTTTCTACTACGTTCACCATGCCATAGATGAAGTGTCACTCACCATGCCTTTAACCACGAGTCATCACGCTCTCCACTATGTACCCAGTGCTTAGGAACTTGTATTGGTGTTTCATGATGATCCTTTATCTAAAACAAAAGCTTTTTGTTTTTAAAAACTCATTGGACATCCCCTGATAAACTGCTTTATTTAAAGCCATTGGACAATCTCCGATAAACAACAAAAGCATTGGACTTAGTCTACGGTAAAGCGACTTTATTCAAAGCATCGGATGATCGATAAATGCCTTTGTTTAAACCATTGGACAATCTCCGATAACAACATTATTCAAAGCATTGAACAATCTCTAGATAAACAACTTTATTTAAAAAGCATTGAGGCGGTCTCAGAATGTAAGCTTTATTCAAAAGCATTGGAGCGGAGTCTCGATAAACAACTTTATTCAAAAGCGTTGGACTTTATTGAAAGCGTGGATAGTCTCAATAAACCGCTTTAATCAAAGCATTGGACAGTCTCACGATAAACGCTTTATTCAACGCATTGGACGTCATAGATACTTGAACTTTATCGAAGCTATGAAATAATGCGTGAGACTTAGTTGAAACGTAAGTTCAAAGAAATCACGAGAGAGCTCACCACCCTCACGAGAATGATGAATGATTATGACCATGCACACACCATTAATCTGTGATGTCCCCGTGCGTATAAAATCTGTTATCTGTGTTCATTTTTTATGCCATGTATGTAATTAGTGCCATATGAACATTTTAAACCATGCATAGTACCCATACATAATTTGGGACAATCATATTAATTTACTCTGTTTCAATAAGCCACCTGATACATGTCAACATATTATACACACATATATTGACATACAGAAGTCATCCCTGTCAGCAATGACTTACATATACTCTAGGCTTAGTTGTGACACAATGTCCACAATTGCCTACAGCTAAACTCATCTGGACCTTGTTCATACACAAACACATCACAAGCCCAAATCATTAGAACACACAATTTCAACCAAGTATATCACTGATTCAAGCAATGATATACCCGCGATCATATACGATTGTGGCAAAATCTAGACACAAATCATTAAACAACCTAAGAATTTGTACTTGAGTCGAAAATGGACCATAACTTAAGTTATAGATGTTTGATTTGGGCGATTAAAAACCTAACATCAAGTTCTCAGATAGAGCTACAAGTTCCTTGAAGAATACTAGTTTAAATTCTCACTTTTTCCTAGCAAAAAAATCAATTTAAAAATACAGAGTGGGTTCGACCAAAGCAGACCAACTGTGATAGTCTAGGAAAGCAGACCAGAACTTGGGTTATAGATGTCCAATTTGGGTTATTCAAAAGCTTAACATCAAGTTCTTAGATAGGGCTACAATTTCCTTGAAGAATACTAGTCTAAATTCTCCCTTTTTCTAACTGAAAACCATACCCAAAAACTTGACATTATATAAATTGAAAATAGCCTTATTCCTATAAGCCATTATTTTTACTTAAGCTTGACCCATTCGAGGCAAAAGGGCCCAGTAGCCCCTTAGGGCATTGAACTGACAGACAAGCTTTACTAGAATGGAAAATAAGCAAAGTAGGAAGAATCTTTCTGCTCTTGGAAGTGAAGCGATGGCGAGAGGAGTTCGCGGGCACTTCACAGACACGAAGCTTCGACTTCCCAAGACGCCAGTGCGAAACCTTGGCGAAACTTGGAGTTTCTGGTATCCATGCGTAGCCCTCATCGAGTACTCCGACTTTAAACCTTGGCTCGTCGAAAGACGACCACCCGATCTTCGTAGATCGTAGAGAGAAGTTGGAGCTTCTCTCTACCTCTCTCTGCCTCTCTCTTCTCACAACCAAACCAGAGAAAATGAGGTGTTTTCTCCCAAAATGATATTTTAACCCCTTTATCCTAACTCCACTTAAAGTTGGACATGTGGCCCATGTCACGCCACATGTCCACGACCTATCCGGGTTCGTTTTTGTCCCAAAACAATTTATTTTTGTCTTGGTTCAAGTTCAATTTATTTTAAATGAAATTAACTTGAGTTATTTTCTAACTCCCGAGATTCTCATAAAAATCTCGTCCTTTTGAGTCATTAGACGCTTGTTAGCTTGAAAATCATGAAAAAATCCAACTGTCTCGGAATTCGATGAAAATTTTACTTAGGTAACTCGTTTGAGGAAGGCGAATCGCTGTATTCGTTTTGTCATTTGAGATCTAGAAAAATTTTTAGACTTCCTTGAAACATTTCGGCAATTTTACTGTTTTTGCCATTTTTCAGAAAAATTAAAATTTTCCTGGGTTTTACATGAACATTGATACACTTGAATGAAACTTGAAAATAAAATACTGGAATTGTTGAAGTAAACATTGGATTTCATTGTGAAAATAATATTGTTTTGGAAAATTGACAGAAACTTGAATAGAACTTGGAAATTGAATGCAAGAATTGCTAGAGAAAAATATTAGATTTCACTATGAAGGAATGAATTAGCACTGTGCTAGAAATTGATAGAACTTGGCTAAGCGGGAAATAAAATATTAGAGCGATGAAAGATGATTGAAAAGCTAGGATTTGTTGAAGTAGATTGACATTGAGTAAATTGATTTGTTGATTGATTAGTTGAGTTACGGTGATTGATTCCCTTTGCGCTCCTTTTATAGGCGTCTTGACTTGTTGCTTAGAGTCTCCATTTCCCAGCTCTCTCTAATTCCCAGAAGATACTCTTGATGTCTTCCATTAAGGAGTTTGTTTCTCAGAATTTTCGTCTGCGTCTCCATTAGAAATCTTGTTATAAAAATTTTGTTCCTCTCAAGGAAATTCTACGTTTGCAAATAGTTGTCCCACCCCTCACACTTAACCCATTAAAGCTTTGTTTGACCTTTAAAAATTTAAGGTATTTATAAAAACCCCTAGACTTTTTATGGGCATTGAATGGATATGAGCATTTTTATTTAGATTTTTATTCATGGCAGCTTACAGGCTTGACAGACCATTCTTGGATCAAACCAAATTTCAATTTGGTACAAACATTACCCCATGAAATTTTATTGGTCCAAGGGCCATATTGTATGTGTTAAAGCCCCAAAAAATATTCTTCTGGGCTTATTTCCAACCATGAGACCTAAAATCTAGCTTTCAACCAATGATGTGGAGTTCCAACGGCAAGAACGAGCGAAGTCGGATCAAATGAGAAGACAATTGTTGATTTTTCAGAAAAGGTTCCCTATATCATCCATTTGATTCAAAGCCTCAACATTCATTTTTCCTCCTTTAAGGATATTGTACTTCAAGAATACTCATCCAACTTCTTCTCCAAGCAACCCAGGATCATCTTCTTTCTTTCTTAAAAAGAACCTATTTTCACTTCCAAAATGAACCCTTTTGTTTTGGAGAAAGGAAAAAGAACCCCTCCCCCCTTAATCTTCCTCTTTCTTCTTTCACGCCGTCACCATTGTCGAAGTTGTTGCGTTGTGGCCGTTAGCCAAATTAGTTAGTCCGTTACCTAGGGCCAAAGCTGTGTTAGATTGTCTCTCTATTGCTATAATAGCCAGATTATTGTGATATTTGCTTTACGCCACCAAAATGTACCGTTAGCGTGCTCCCTGTCACATTTGTTGAAGTCGTCATCGAGACAATTTTCGAGGTTGCTGTTGACGTTGCTACTTGTCCACTAATTGAAGTTGTTCCCTCTTTGATCGAAATTGTTGCTTCTCCTTCGCTAAGCGACGTTGCTGCTCAAATATTTGATTTTTTTTCCCTCTAATCTCTACCGTTGCTCCAAATCGTCATCTATTCGTCGCTGCTCATGGAGAGAAAAATTCGATGGCAACCGCCATATAGGTGCCTTCGCCTCAAACATTTGCTTGTCGTTTTCACCGGCGGTAAAATTCTTGCATTACCAAAAGATTGAATATTTTGATTTCTTTTTGATAATGAGTTTCTTGATTGCAAATTTCTTCTTGAAGGGAGAATATTTTGGGTAAATTACAAACTTTTTTTATACCGAGAATTGAACTTTCTTTGATGTTGTTTGAAACTTTTCCTGAATGCTGATTTTTTTTTGAAAAATAATCTTGAATGCACTCTCAAAGCAATTCTTTGATGTTGTTCGGCTATTTCGAAGATTTTTTTGAGTGTAGAATTAGGAAATATTCATGAATGCACTCTCAAAATAAATTCTTTTGAAGTCGTTTAACCATTTTGAACATTTTCTAAGGTAAAGATTTTGAAAATAATCATGAATACATCTTCGAAAAGAATTCTTCTGAGTTGTTAGAACTTGTTTGAAGTTAATCTTAAGGTACATATACTAAAAATAATCTTATGACTCTCTCATAGAAAAATTCTTTTACATTTGTTTGTCTTACAGGAACATTTTTGGGGTGTGGGAGCTCAAAATATTCTTGAGTACACCCAACTTTGAAAAAATTATTTTGAAGAATTTGTTTGGCTCTTTGAACATTTTTTGAGGTGCGGTACTTAAAAATATTCATGAGTACACACCTTGAAAATTCTTTTGAAGTCGTTCGAGTTCATTTAGGTATTTTGGGTGATCATAGATTCTGAAAATAATCCTTGAATTCCTTTCACAAAAAAGGAAATTCTTTGAAGCTATTGACTCTCTTTGAACATTATCAGGGTTCGGACTACGAGATAATGTGGATATACTAAAGAAAAGTTATTTTGAAGTCTTTTGGTTGTTTTAGAGATTTTCTTACCAGTATGGTGAAGAATCCTCCTTAATGCTTTCGAAAAAAATTCTTTGAAGATTTGCTCGCTGTCTCGAACATTTTCAGGTGTAGGTGCGAAGACATCTTGAATACATCTTCAAAAATTTCTTTTGAAACCGTTTGCATTCTTTTGTATTTTCTCGGTAAAATAAATCCTCCTAAATGCACATTCGAAAAAATTCTTTCAAGTTGTTATTTGTTTTGTACATTTTCTAGTGCATATTGAATGATTTTCCAACAACCTCAAGTTGGTGACCCTTCATAGGCTTGGAGCTTTTTGGCAGTTAATACGTCGTGCATTGACAAAGAATTTTATTTTCTATTAGTGGAAAAGTCTTAAGGTAATCTTTTCTATATAGACTTTACTATTGAGACACATTCTCAAGCTTTGCAGCCTGAATTTATAACATATTATCAAGTTGCAACTTTCTTGATTTTTTTCTTTGGGCTGTGCGGGTTCCTGTGGCACCAACTCAATCCATTGCTTTGTAGTATTGTTCTTTATCTTTGCTTGGGCGAGGAGTTTGCACATTCTCTTGGAGAAGCGTCTTCTTCTCATAGTTTCCTTTTCCATTGAGATTAACAACATAATATCTTCTTAGGAAGATGATCTGACTAACTAAATCATGACTAAGGAAGCTTCAAGATGGATGGATTCATGGGTTACTAGGTTGTCTCCATTATTTAGGAGGACTTTGGATAGCATTGGGGATTGAGCGATTCATTCATCTTACATTATAAGCACTTCCATATTATCTGAATGATATGGTTTGCATTTAAATTCTGATCTAAGTGTAATATTTGCAACTCACTTTACATTTGACTGCATACATTTGAGGGTATTATGTTATCAGAGGTCTACATTCAGAGATGATGTGGTGTGTCAAGCATTATCAATTTATTCTCACCACCTTTATGAGTTTCATACATAAACTTTATACTCTGCCACTATAAAAATGGCATGTTGTCATTGGAGTTCCATCGATTAGCCCAAGCATGTTGGTCTTGTGGGTTTCTCTTATCGTATATGTATTTTCCCAACTCGAAAGCTTAGGCCATGGGTGTTACCTTAAGCGAAGACACTTCTCTCTAGGTGACCTTATGCGCTGGGCACTTTAACACTTGTCCTCAGTTTATCAGACCATGAGTACATATGTTTCTGATAAGCCTTACCATAAAGTTGGTGGTGTCTTGTGGTTTGTATAGATGTGGTTATTTGCATATTTCCCAGAGCTTTCAGACAGGAAACCTACCTCTTATAAGACTTTGGGATTTCATGTCATGCATTCTCTACGTACGATGCCCTCTGATGATCTTATGTCCTTCTTCTTGAACTTGATACAGATCGAGCATTGGTACTTATTTTTGAAATGATTTGTACATATTTAAGCTTGGAATCAAATTTTGGCTTCATCTCAGCCATATATGCATGACTTTGAGAGTCTCATGGCCTCTTCTAGTGCCACTTGAAGAGTACCGTGCTGGAGGGTTGCTTCACTTACTTTCATCTTCACTGTGCCCCAGTTAGTCTATTCATCTCCCTTGTCTTTAGGCTCAAGTCACGGTTTTTCAATAGTTTATCTGACTTTACCCCTTGCCTTTTGTCATTGCTAGATTTGGGAGTTGGCACTGATTCAGTTAAAGGCATATCAAACTCTTTCATGTTCCATTGGGATTACCTGTTTATCCATGGCTCAATCCTTCTCCACTTTGTGGAATATCATATTTGACGAGCTTCTCAGTTCTTGCTCGCCCACTATAGGTAAAAAATCATTTGCTGCATTCATAAATTTACCTCATTTTCTTTGGGATTAGGCTTCTCCTGGCAGGCTATGATGAGTAAAACTCACATTGGTTACAAGTATTTTCTAATTTCTGAAACACAATCACAGTCTTCGGTGTATGTGCGAAACATGGATTTTATAGGCCCCAATTTTACGAGAATTATAGCGGAATTAAAAGCCCGGCCCAAGAACCCGAGAAGAAACCGGAGTCTAATAGCGGTAGAGTATGGCGGGGTGAAGTGCGGCAGGAACTCTTGATTGCAGTTGTTCCGGTCCGACACACGAAGGCCGAGAGTCTTGGGGAAATGGAAGGGTCAAGCCCAGTGCGATAGGAAAGTGAGGTTGCGACTAGAAATACAAAGCACCCGACAATGAGCGTTGCGACAAAGGAAGGATTGCGACGAGGAAGACTTTCAGGAAGAATCTGGTCGCGGCATAAATCCCAAGTCGTGACGAAAATGAAAGACGGCGAGTTTCAACATAAACTTGAGGTCGACGTTGATGTGTTGATGAAGCCATAGATGGTCTACGGCGGAAGCGTAGTTGCAACTAGTTCTTAATTGGAAAACTCAACTCGAGAATTAGCGACCAATCATTCGAGGTGCTAACTTCATTTAAGCGGGGCCAACCTACTGAAAGCGACCATGGTGTAAGCGTGTTTGGTCGTGACCGGAAATGAAGCGGAGAAAGGAAGAATGGATTTGCAGCGAAAAGTGGGGTTGCGACGAGGAAGGAAGGCAAGGAATATCAATTGAAGTCATTGACCAGGTTTTCGGTGTGACCAAAGTCGGTATGGCAAAGATGAAGACCCAGTAAAGAGGTGTTCGCTGACGGAAAAAGAAGTCTTTCAGGCCAAAGTGTGTTAAATAGAGGTGAAATTGGGCTGGAAGGTGGTCGTGAATCGGGTGGCATGGCCAAAGAGCTAGGTCGCGACGTGGAGCGTAGTGGCAGCGTCAGCACTCTAAAACAATTAATTCAACGAGGTGGCGACTCCATTTACGAGTGCGACCGACTTCAAATAAAACAGGCTAGAGAATCTAGTCCTGGCTGAAGATGTCGAGGTCTGGCGAACAAGTGTGAGAGAATTCAGGTCTCGACTCTATCTTGAAATTCGTGACACAGAAAGCAACAAGCCCCAGGCCTTTCTTTTGGAAATCCACTTGGAGCTTGGAATCGGGGCCCAATTTTGGGTTATAAATAGCCTTTATAAGTTTAGTAGTAACCGTCTTGATACCCAGGCGGGAAGAGGAGGAAGGACTCCTTTAATATATTTTTAGAATAGATTATTTATTTTATTTACTTTTTGGATCCCCGAGACAGTGACATGTAGAAAAGATGGTGGTTTAATTTGTTTTCTCTTACAATTCATGGCAAATTAATGGGTACGGACAAATTTATGGAGATCGTTCTTTTCGGTTTATTACAATTACGGTGGTGTACTTGATCAGTCCATTGTCAGTTATAATAAGTATTTAGAACGCAGTTTCACTAGATTGGAATTACCGTCAGTTACAATCTTTTCCGCATCATTTAAAAATACTTGGATTAGATTTCTTTGATTGATGTTGTTATTGAATCGACCGGTTCCGATGGTAGCAGCAGTACCATTCAAGTTGTTTCACCTTTCTGATTTCAGGGGGCCTTGCGTGACATAGAGATGGAGATTCACGAGTTAGAACATTCCACTTCAGCCGTTATGATAGACTACCATTGATGAACTACTAAGCTCACGAAAGTTCACCTCGATAAATTCCTTTCCTCATAATTGATGTTGGAGGAATATTTATCAATTTAAATAATCGGGAGATCTCACCTTAATCTAAGGAGTTCTAGCCACAATGATGCATATAAATCTAATCAAGGGAAGGAAAGAACCATTAGATTTAAAGGACGAGCCATCAATTGGGTTGTAGAAGTTTTGCATTAACCTTGAGAAGGGAAGCAAGAGATCTGCAGTATCAAGAAATGGGTGTGAAGTATTGAGAAAGAAAAATACCGGATCTTTACAGAAGGTAAAAAACACAATGGCGGTTTGAATCCAACGTCTTTGAGAAAACTAAGAGTTCTAACAGTGAATATGGAGAAATCCAACTACATTGTAAGGCATCTTGGACAAATCCACATCCGGTAATGAGAATAGAATAATGCATATTAATGCGAGGAATTGGGTACTGTAGTACCTCCTCGATGATTCATTTCTCATGGAAAAACTGATTGATCGTTATTTGTTCACTATTTTTTTTTTTTGTTGTAAGAAGAATTGTTTCCTTTATATTCTGTGTAAATGCAGGACTGTGTCTTCTAAGTTAAACCATCAGTATTCCTTGAAGGTCGAATAGTGTGGACCTTAAGTAGTTGGGTGGTTGATTGATTCTTGTCAATCCACAGCCAGGAATGATATACAGACTTATCCATTTTACTACTTGTATGATACATTGCACTTTGCGGTGTCTTGGGTCATCTTATTTCAATTAACAATATAAGTAATTTATCAGTTATATCAAGTAATTCCCAAGTAGACAAAAAATTACAGAGAGAATTCAAAATCTTGCAACATCGTATTTGAAGTTTTAGTCTATATGTCCTGAGTAAACAAGTTTTTATGACTTCTGAAACTCAAGATGGTGGGGAAAGCGTTGCTTCTAGTAGTCATTCAATGAAACTTTTTGAAGATGTGAAATTCTTCTAAACTTATGGTGGTTGTCGCGCGAATAATGTGTTGATTCTCCCAATATGAATTAGTGATCATTGAGTTGAAGAGTGGAAAGTCCCCCTTTGAGGATAGTGAGCAGGGTGTGCTGTGGAGAAAAGCCTCTAGCGAGGATGATTCCCTAGGACCTGGTAATTGATGGGATAGAGACGTGAGGAAAGTCTTTGGATGAAAGGGCCACCGCCATCAGAGAAGGCCAATATGAGCATACTTTATATTTTCTCTCTTTGGTTTGTTCTTCACCTTTATCTTTTATGGGGAAAAAATTGTATTTTGGGAAGTAGAATAGTAGTGATAAAATCAATTGGAAGGTCTGGATACTGTAATTATATGTGTTTGTGGGGAGCATGTTTGGTATGTGTTCTGTTCCTAGGATCAAAGGATATAATTGCTTTCTATATGGAGAAACACATTTGTATATTCTATATTTTGATCAAGTGAAATATTCATTCCCTCACTCTCATTATTTTTCCAGTTAAGTATCAGGGAGTAAGGTTTGCCTGATTTTTTTCTCTGTTTCTTCCTGCATGCATCTTTTAAATCATCCTTATCCGAGTGGTCATGTTTGAAATACCTTTAGACTCTATGTTAGTCTTTCAGTACTATCTTGTCTAACATATGGAATCCTTGAAAACTAGGGTTAGTTCTCACTCAATTCAATTACTACTGTTTGGGTTGAATGAGATGTTTTCTCGATGGTCATCGTAGTTCGGATGTATACTACAGTAGTGGCAAGATGGGATATTTAACTGAGAAAACAAAGGCTCACAAAAGCGAATCACAGCATGCAGCATGGGACGCGGAAAACTCCATGAGACGTGGCTTGTAAAATCAATGGAGGAAGATCTCGGTTCAACTATATAATATTGCTATTCAAAACACAGAGTTATGGAAAACATCAATGACATACTCGATTTAGGAAATTAGTCTAATTTCAAGTTGAATCCAGATTGGAGATCTAGGTCAAAGGGAAGACACTGTCACAAAATATTTCAATTCACTTAAGCGAATATGGTAGGATTTGGATCTCTTCAACACCAATGAGTGGAAATCAACAGAGGATTTCCAACATCATAAGAAAATTGTTTTAAGACATTTGAATCTTTAAATTTATGGCGAAATTTGAACGTTAGATTTGATGAAGTTAGAGGAGGGTATTGGGAGACAACCTCCTCCTTCAATTGATGAGTGTTTTTAGAGTTAGGAAAGGAGGAGAGTAGAAAAAATGTGAAGTTGGGAAATAAAAGTCCACCGGAGTTCTTTGTTGAAGGATCGGCTTTAGAGGTCACTTCGTCCTTTAAAAATCTACTTATTAGCGTAGAATAGGAGAAAAACCAGTGAAAAACCACGAGTCTGGTGTGACTATTGTGATAAGCCTCATCATACTCGTGAAACTTGTTGGAAGCTACATGGAAAACCTCTAAATTAGAAAAACATAGGAGAGAAGTCTGGATGAGGAGTTTCTACTACTAAGCAAATCTTGGTCCTTTCACGAAGAGCAATTAGAGCATCTTTGTATCTTTGCTAAAATCTAGTTCTACACCTCATCTAACTTTCCTAATAATACTTCGTGAAGCTCCTTACATGTATTGGATCTAAGGCTCTATTCAATTCTTTTCAATCTAATTCATCAATTTTTTATGCTCCATGGATCATAGATTTTGGAGCCTCAGACCATATGAAGAATACATTAAACTCTTCCAATCATATACACCATGTTTTGGAAATAAAAAGATCAAAGTTATAGATGGGGGGTTCTCTTCAGTTGCTGGAAAAGGTTCATTACAGATCTAAAAAAGAAATCAACCTTAATTTTATCTTTTATCAGTTAGTAAACTAACAAAAGATTCTAATTGTTTGGTTATTTTTGATGAATCTCATTATGTTCTTCAGGACATGATTTCGAGGATGACGATTAGCAGGGCTAGAATGATCAATGGCCTTTAATGTTTTGAGGATAATTCACCTGTTGCTAAAATTTCTCAATAGTTTAGTAATAATGTTATATTATGCCTTGTGAACAAATTGTTAGAGACTATATATGCAAAAACCATTTTATTATTATGAATGTTTATTTTATTTTAATAAAATTATGTTATTTCATTTCAATGAGAATCTACATGAGCTATATTTGCATTTAAACATCATGCATGTGTGTCTTTTATTCTACATAGAAGATGATTTGGTGTGTAGAGTTCCGCTTACGCACAAAAGATCAAATCATCGGTTCTTGTGGAATATAAACTATTGGTTCACAATCTAAAAGGAATTTGACACACCATTGGTAAGATTGTAGCATAAGACTTGATGGCGCTCTGTCTTGACTCGGGTGGTTTAGTTCAATTTCTTGTGTGCTATTACACCGTGTGTGTCAGAGCAGGACAACTTGGGGTATTATTTTATCTTACGACATAAAATAATTAATACCTCATGGTTATTATGAATACTATTACTCTTAATCTCGAGATAATTAATAGACACGTGCATTTATTGTTAATTATTTTGATTCATAAAGAGTGAGATATTTATAGATCAATAATCTTGGTGAGTTGGATAACTGCATTAATTGTCTAGTGAATATTAATTGTCGCGAATCCACGTCCTGTTAATTGGATTGATGATACCTCCTTGAGGATACTTATAAGTTTTGATTATGTCAAACCACGTAGGTGGATTTTTAATAAAACATATCAAAATAAGTTAAGTGGAAGGTCTCAAGGTGATTATCGGATGTTGATTAAATAAGTGTTAGTAATTTAATTTAATCAGCGGTATGTAATCTAGTAGGGGAGATTAATAAGTATTTAATAACGAGGCTCGATTTATACTTTTGAATAAGTGAGGTGCAATTATGATTATTTAATTAGGTGAATTATAATTAATGTAAGCAAGTTCATATATTTACATTTGGGAGCCCAAAATCTTGTTGCCTTTAGATTCCTATGGCCTGTTTATGTGCCATGTTGGGCAGTCTCTAAGGAATTGAAAAAAAACCCTAGAGGCAGCCGTCGAAGGAAGGCACGAAGAAGAGCCACACTCCCACTTCTCGTTCTAGCATTGGGAATACGGTCAGGCTTGGAGGGCATTTCAATTTGCTGCAAATCATTTTTATTACAGGGTCAATTTAGACGAGATCTCTAGGTATGGATTCAAATTATATCCTCACTTAGCTTTGTCGGAATGTTTTTTTTTTTTTGTGTAGCTTTATGCGCAAAATCACTATGTTCACGGGAATTCAATCCACACAAATAATGGTTTGGCATTCACAGTTGGGCCTAGTTTTTTATTTGTAAACGTTTGTTTCTTTGCTATTTAAGAATGTGAATCGCTGAAACTTAAATGTAGAAAGTTGTTTGCTTGCTAGAGTCAACGAAAACCTTATCTAATACAGCCTTATTTACCAAATAAAGCCGTTGATTTATTTAACGTGATGTTTGGGGGCCGCCCAGGATTACTACTCTTTCGGGAAAAAGGTAGCTTGTAACTTTTATAGATGGCCATACTCGTCTTTGTTGGGTATACTTAATGCATAAGAAGTCAAAAGTAGAAACATTTTTTCAAAATTTCTACAACATGATAGAAAATCAATTTCAAACAAAAGTAAGTATTTTGAGGTTTGATAATGGGACAAAAATATTATAATAGTATCCTAGGAAGTTTTTTTTTATTAAAAAAGGGATCTTACATCAATCTTCTTGCACTGATACTCCTGAACAAAATGGAATTGCTGAGCATAAGAATAAACATCTATTGGAAGTCACTTGTGCAATGATGTTTTATATGAACTTGCCAAAATATTTGTGGGGGATGTTGTTTTAATAGCATCATACCTAATTAATAGGATGCCTTCTGAGGTTTTACAATACAGTACCCTTTTAGAGGGCTTGAAATTTTTTTTCCCTGAATCTAGAATTAATTCAGATAAGCCTTAAAAAAATATTTGGATGCAGTACTTATGTGCACACTCCAAAGAAATCTCGGTCCAAGTTGGATCCTAGGGCAGTAAAATGTGTTTTTGTTGGTTATGCTCCAAATAAAAAATGGTACAAATTCTTTAATCCTCTAAGACATAAATTTTATGTCACTATGGATGCAACTTTTTTGGAAGATCTTCCTTTCTTTAACAAAATTTAATTCAGGGGGAGAATTCTAGTGAATCAAATTTTTGGGAAATTGAAGCTTTACCAAATATAATTTTTGAAACAGATAAGGAAACTAGGATAACTCAATATGATAGAGTAGAGCGAAATATTGGTTTATCGAGATATGGGAAATATTACTACAAGAAAAAATCGTTCAAAATCTTGAACTTATAGTTTACAACATATATATATATATATATATATATATATATATATATATATATATATATATATATATATATATATATATATATATATATATATATATATATATTAACCTTTATTTATTTTTTTTTAAAGGAGGCTGAAGAGTTTAACTATCTATTCATGAGAAGGCTCCAGTAGAAATCCTTCAAAATTCATGAGTATTACTTCACCTTTCTTCCCATACATTGTTCACGAACCCTAGCCAGTTTTAAGCCTATTCTTCCTTTCAAAATCTGATCTTGATCTTCTCATTTATATTAGAAAAGGAACCAGTACTTGTACGAAGACATCCAATTTCCAAATATGTGTGTCATATGGTAACCTTTCTCCTAAATATAGAGGCGTTTACCAAGAATTTCAAAACTTGTGTGATTCCTAGAAGTATTAAGGCGTTGGATAATTAGAACAGAGATCACGGTGTTTACGAAGAGATGGAGGCATTGAGGAAGAATGATACATGGGATGTGGTGAAGTTGCCTAGAGAGAAAAAGATTGTTGGGTGCAAATGGGTGTTTGTAGTTAGAAGCAAAGCCAATGGTATTGTAAAAAGGTACAAGGCCAGATTAATAGCGAAAGGTTTTACACAATCCCATGGAATAGATTATCAAGAAACATTTGCCCTCATTGCTTTAGATAGAATTCAATTAGGGTTTATTTTATCTCTTGCACCACTATTAATCTGAGCTTCTTGATTGTACCAACTTGATGTTAAAAACGCTTTCCTTAATGGAGACCTAGAAGAGGAGGTGTTTATGAGTCTTTCTCAGGAGCTTTGAAGAGAAGAATATGGTGTTGGAAAGTTTGGCTAGAAAAATATCTCTTTATGGACTTAAGCAGTCACAGAGCTTGGTTTGAAACGCTTTAGCAAAGCTATTAAATTTGGTTTCTTACAAAGTCAGTGACATATTGTTTTACATGCATTCAAAATAAGGTAAAGTTGTAGTTTTAATTGTATACGTTGCTGACATTATTTTAACAGGTGATGATTGTGAACAATTAGAGAATTTGAAGAAGTTTATAGCTAAGGAATTTGACATTAAGGAGTTGGGAAATTTAAAGTATTTTCAGTGAGTTCGCATGATCTAAGGAGGGCATTGTTGTAAGTCAAAAGAAGTATGTGCTGGATTTGCTTAGGGAAACATGTATGATGGGATGTAGGCAAACCGAAACTCCCGTGGAGCCAAATTTGAAACTTCAACCAGCTAGTGCAAAGAAAGTAAGAGACAAAGAAACGTTTCAAAGACTAGTTGGAAGACTTATTTATTTATCACACACTCGACTTGGCATAGCATTTCCATTAAGTATTGTTAGTCAATTCATGCATTCACGGGCCCATAACACTTTGAAGAAGTTCATAGGATCCTAAGGTACCTAAAGGGAACACTTAGCAAAGGTCATGAGGACATCTTCAAGTTGAAGATTGCACTGATGTAGATTGGGATATTGTACGTATGTATATCAGATAGAAGATCAACTTTTGGATATTGTACGTATGTTGGAGGAAATTTGGTGACTTGGAGAAGTAAGAAACAAAATGTTGTGTTGAGGAGTAGTGCAAAATCAAAATTTTAGGTTGTTGCTGAAGGTATTCGGGTTGTTGCTCAAGGTATGTGTGAAGTGATATGGATTAGAAGATATTACAGGAGTTGAAGGTTTTAGAAGCACTTCCTGTAACACCCCAAAATATACCCTAACAGTTTTATAATATGTTTAGGGTATAAAATAAGTAAAAATTCTATTCGTTCGAAAAAAAATGACATTTTTTATGAAAAAGGGCAAAACGGTAATTTTGCCACTTTGGAAAAGCCTAGAAAATTCTCTAGATCTCGGATGACGAAATGGACCGCGCCGTTAAATTCGTCTCACGAAATCTAGCTACCCAGAAAAGTTTCGTTGAATTCCGAGACAGTCGGAATATTTTACGAATTTCTAGGCGGACGGGTATAGAGTGAAACCTGAAAACAGAGATTTTAGAAAAATCTCAAAAAATGGTAAATATTTAAAGAATATTCAATTATGATAAATGAAATTGAAACCGGGACAAAATAATTTTTTTCGGAGCTAAAACGGATCAAGAAGTGAAAGAAAAAGGGGACATATGGGTCCCACTTAAAATAAAATAAAAAATAAAATAAAAAAATAAATAAATAGGTTGGTCTCGAACCGAAGCGGGACAACGTGAGATTTTATTTATTTTATTTTATTTATTTTTCGACTCTATTTGATATATAAAATCGGATTAGCCGGAATTAAGTAGACAAAGCAGATCTTTCCTAACTTGACAGAGCTACGTGTGAAATTACCAAAAAATAGGGATTTGTGAGATTTTAATTAAAAATTCATAAAAATCCTAAGTTTCGGTACTTTCTCAGATCTATGGCGTTACGACTGGTCGGTGATCGGATCGAGGCGAGTTGATCCACGCGTGCGAAACTTCTGCGTGGGTACCAAAATCTTGGAGTTTAGTCAAACTCCACGAGGTATGGAATTTTCCCTACTTGAAATATTTTTAGCATAAAAGCCATGTAATGACATAGGTTGTTTCGGGCCGGAATAGGTCGTGTAATTTAGTCCCAATATTTTAGGACTGGATAGTAGAAATTTTTGGGGGTACGGATTAAGAAGCGATCAGAAGAATATAATTACAAATATGATATGAATAGATGAATGATATGAATATAGGAATATATGAAATGAATATATGATAATCGTGAAATTATAAAGTATCTGATTAGGCCAATAGCATCTTTGGAAATGCAAATGATAGGAAAATAGTGCATATGGTAAAAAGAATTCTAAATACGTAAGTGAAGTTAAAAGATATATGAAAAATGCAAATATACGATAGTTTGATAGAGTACATGAAGATATAAGTTAACAAGAATATAAGATGTTACAAGTGAATGGCGGAGATATGTGATCAAATAGGTTATATGCAAATGTTATATGCTAATATATGAGATGAATATATGATAGAACATGATATGAATACGAGAGTGAATGATGGAATGTGAATACCTAAAACATGAGCGAAATACGATATAGAATAGACATATATGAGTAATTATACATGTATTGTAAAAGAGAAGAAATATGAGAATAGTGATATGGAAGCTACAAATAGGGACCAGTTGATTCAAAGTAATCATAGTAATATCGCATATGATTCACAGGATAACAATACTTTATTAGAATGTGAGATATGTCTTGAACATAAAATACACATGGATTAATGCCTTGGAACTGGTAGATAGACATGCCTGCCAGGTTTCTGATTCTTTGCTGACATCACAGTTCTGAATCTCGAGGCCGTTTAGATTAGATGACATGAATCCCGTTTGGATCATTATAAGGCTAGTTGGGTCACATATTACATGGCATAGGTAACTGTCTCGGACAGTGATGATACATTTATATACGGACCAGAATCCTTAATCTTCGTCTGATGATAGTACTATCGGGTATATACAGGTTATTTCTAAATATTAACTACTAGTATTTGAGACATGAAACCTAAAAGAAAATAATGATATAAATGAAATGTATAGAATATGACATGATATGAGAAGCATAACCTTTATAGATGAGTATTATCTGATTCACAAGGAGCAGTAAAGTACCAGATGACCAGTGCTTACAAAATGTAATGATATATAGTACATAGTACATGAAAGTATATGAAAAGAATGAAACTGTATATTATTGATTATATGGAAGTACAAAATGCAATTACATAGAAGTATAGAACAAGTACGGTATATGAAAGAGAAAAGTATATGACGATTATTGCAAGTACAAGAAATAAAGTGTCAGTGGCATGAAATGTATACGACGGATAATGAAAGTACGGTATATGAAAGCCTGATATATAAAATCTTAAGGAAAATATATTATATGAAAAAATGCAGATGAGAAAATATAGGAATGTGAAACATGATGGGTTCCCTCTCGAATCTATCGTGAATATCAATTCTATAAGTTAGAGTAACATAAATGTAAAGTATATGTGATATAAGATCGTATAAGAAAATATATGATAAAACAATATGTAAAAATGAATGAGCACATAACAGGCGTGTAGCCCAGCACATGAAAAGGAGACATGATATAGGTACAAGATGAAATAATTATATATGTAATAGTATAGAATGTAATAAGTCCTTAGAAGCTGAAAGATGAAAAAGACATAGAAACGATAAGTTATAAACGAGGAATCTGATGAAAGTATAGGAGATAGAAGATATGCCAAAGACATATACAACAATAAGTTATAGAATGAATATATTATATACTGAGTATAGAAATAGGAATACGGTAGAAGTATAGATAGGGCTATACCAGACATAAGCAGCAACGGAAAAGATTTGACATGCAATGGAATGTAAAGATGATAAGTAATAAAAGTTATATGAATATATGCTAGATATATGAAATGCATATGTATCGGCTTGTGGCGGTCACCATTGGTGGTTGTCATGCCATATTCCCCACTAAAGCGTACAAAGCTTAGCACGGGTGTTCAATCCGTGTAGGTGCGAGAAGCGAAGACAAGGATAGAGGACGCTGGCCTTCCCACGTCGACACGGTGCATCTCTAGGGGATGGGTGCTCACCTGCATTCGCAATCTCAGGTTTTATATGTATGTGAGTTTTGTAATAGTGAAATTGCCAATAACAAATGCAGTAAAAGGGACTCCTAGTATATATTGTATAGAATATAATGAATGCCACTATGGTGAACATGAGTATAATGTATATGTAAAAAGAATTTTTGTTATTATAGAAATTGTGCATATGAATGAAAGCATGAGGACGTAATAACCGACTACGAAGAAAAGCAAAAAAGAGTCCCAGTCACGAAGTGTGACACTCTCGCTTGACACCCATCGGTCTCTTAGGGTTGGGGCGTCACTTCCTATGAAACTATCGTGTACAATAATAAGCGGCTATTTCTATTGCTTTCGCGTCTGTTCTTCGTAGCCGGGCAGAAGCGATGTTGTGAATTAGATAAACACTTCCTTGAAGAAAAAAATAAAAAATTATAGTTTGCATGACCTATGTGCGTGGAGACCAAATTGGTCGATTTGCCTAAAGTGTTCCAAAAAAACGATTTTATTTGTTAGTAGGCAAGTTGGTGATGAAAGATATCTTCAAACCGGTTGAGGGAGTGTAAGGAAAAATCACATATATTTGGAAATAGAATGTTAATTGATAAAAAATCATGTAAATTAAAAAAGAATTTTGAATGTTTTGTAATTGTATAATAGATTTGTGAGGAGCATGTTTGATATATATTCTTATTCCTAGGATCAAGGATATAATTGTGTTCAGTTTCCTAATATAGGGTGAAACTTGTTGTATATATAATATATTTTGATCAATGAAATATTCATTCCCCTCACTCATTTTTTCAAGTTCTTTCTCTTATATTTTTCTTTTCCCTTACCTTATATTTTCCATTTTTTAGGCTTCCCTGAGATCATTTTTTCAAATAGAGGCGGAGATGGATTTATCTTTGGACATGTCTTTCATGGACCAGACCACTTTACTAGTCCTCGGTCGTTCTTCTGTTTCAGTGTAGTTGCGGCTCGCTCACTAGGCCATTTTCGCGGCGCGTTTGATTTCTTTATCTACTAGCCAAAAGGATGCTTTACGTATGCGGCTGGCGATGTTGGCATCGGCTTCAGTAATGCCTCGATCACGGTTTTTCATTTGATGGCTAGCTCAAACTTCTTATGTTTTCCTGGATTGAATCATGGCACGAAATCCAACATGGAGATCTCCACCAATTGGCTTCCTTAAAAAATAGCAGTGAGGGCAGGTCTAACTTACCAAGAAATAAGCTACCCAGCGGTTGAGTAAGCTATACATTGAATATAATGCTCAGAAAGAGCACATCATGACCTTGACTGAAGAATTGGAGAAGGAGAAGGTAAAGTTGACCTCTTTGTAGACGAAGGCCATAAGGGCTCAACGGCTCGAGCATCCAATTCTTATTTTCTTGACACGAAGAGACAACATGATTAGCTTTAGAATTATAGGAAATTTGAATTATATTTCTAGTTGCCTTGTTTATTGGAATTCTCTCCGTTCTTTTGATTTCTCCATGATATGACTTTGACATTTCTGAACAATAATGAACTAATGAGACTTTGACTTGAGAACTTTATAGCCATTTATTTGGCATTTTTTTTTTCAGTTGTAAAGCCTCTTTCTTGCACATGCTTCTTTGTATCATCTTCTCTATGCTTTTGTATTCCATAATCTATGATGACAAATGAATGTCCTGGGGTTATTATGCTCCCTTTCCCCTTGCAAGGTGGCCATTGGCCTGCCATTTTTTGCTTTGTGGAATGAGGAGAATTAGAATGTATTCTCAAGATGTACTTGACTTCTTGTTGGAGCTCAGCGAACCAACTACACATGCGCACAGTATGACGGTGCGATACAGTGGATCAAAGGAGTCGCACTAGGCACAGCACACGATGTGTGTTGATGCTTGTAGAGATGGTGTGAAGAACTCTTTGAACACCGGCTTGCGTCGCACGACCATGATATTGCATTGTAATTGTTCGGGGTGGAATTGAATATCGCGGGGTGGTATTAAACTTACCATTTGATGTGTGTTGATGCTTGTGGAATAATGTTGTAACTCTATTGTTGATTAAAAGTGGTCCTTGGACCTACTTTCTTTACTTGAGAATATATATTGAGTATATTAGGTATAACATTGGAGAAATATGAAAAACAGTGTCTACAAAGCCTACTGATATATTGAACAAGTACCTATATATTTGAGAAACAATGGCTTAAAAAAGCCTACCAGATATATGTTTATTCAAAACATAGAGAATAAGGTACTATTAGAAAACTTGAATGCTTGAGAATCTGATGGCTAAAAATGGGATTTTCTCCAAAACATAGAATAGAACAAGTCTTATCTTTAGGGAACTTGAATGCTTGAGAAAATAGTTGATAAAAACCTACTTTATTCCAAAACATAGAACATTCCCCTAATATTACCCCTTTAAAGGCGGTGGAATTTGCCTAATTGTTTTGGGAATTTTTTTTTACAATTTCTCACATGGTAGGAGAATACTTGTTCAGGTATTTCCCATTGATGAACCTCTTGTGTGGCTCTCCTTATAGGTTTGCTAACTAGTATGCATTTCTAGGTAGTACTTGATGCACCTTGAAAGATCCCTCACAGTTGGGAGACAATTTGCCTAATTCTTTGTTTTTGGAATCAACTAATAGTATAATCTTCCAAACAAGCTCTCTTACTTTAAAACTTTTTCTCTTGATTCTCTTGTTGTAAATCTGAGCCACTTTATTTTTTTTTGAATCAACATAGAGTTGAAAGCTTGTGATATACGTCATCTATGATTTGAGTTATCGTCATGGCTCATACTCTTAGTAAGGTCATTTGCCTCTCGAAGGAAAACTCTTAGAAGGCACCACTACTTCCATTGGGAGTACTACATCTTGTCCATAAATTAGAGAAATAGGACTTACCCTTGTAGAACTCCTTTTAGAAGTCTTGTAGGCCCACAATGTCTCTAATAAAATCATGTGCCAGTCCTTAGGATTATCCTCTAGCATTTTCTCCAGGATCCCTATCAACACTTTGTTGGATGCTTCTACTTGTCCATTGGCTTGGGCATAGATAGAAGTTGATTTGATGAGTTGTATTTCATAATCCGTAGCAAAGTAATTCATCTCTTCCCTAGTGAACATTGTTCCTTGATGATGATGATAAATAGGAATCCCAGGCTTATAAATAATTTGCTCCTTGATGAACTGGATCACATGCTTTTATTATGCTTTCTTCAATGGTACTGCCTCCACTTACTTCATGAAATAGTCTGTAGCAACTAGGATGAAGTTGTGTTCTTTTGTTGGATGAATCTTCCATTAGGTCCATGGCCCGTCTCTAGCGGCCACGGTTTTACTGTGTGAATGTAATCGAAACAACGAGAATCCTTTGCATATTTCCATATTTCTAGCACTGTTGACAACCTTTGGAGTAGGTGATGTAGTCTTTTAGAATGGTTGGCCAAAAATATTGTGTTTTCCTAATTAACCCATGCATCTTTACTCTGAATTGTTGATCTAAACTCCTTCATGAACTTACTTACATACTTCCATCTTTGCTTAGGAAGATAAGCGCGAGTAATAACCCATCAAATCATTTATGTACTTAGCTCTCATACAGTTGAACAAACTTATGAGCTTGAGCCTTCATAATGTGGGGAACCCTCTTGTTTGGGTTCTCTAAATATTCTTTGAATTTTGTTCTCCAATCTCCAACAATATTCATGTCATTATTGAAGATGTTTAAGTTAATCCCCCTTTAAAAAATTGAAGGGTGTGATTCATGCCACAGTAGGTGTTCCAGAATCAACAAAATTTATATCCTAGGATTCCTACTGCCGTAGCAAAGCTACTACAGTATAGTGGTCTAGGGTCGAACTCAGGGATGAGTTTTCTTCATGCGAAGTGAGTCACAGATTAGTAAAATGGGTGTTTCCACTTTGGTTGGGTTCTTTTTAAAAACGGTGAGTTGATGGCTTGAAAAACCGTGATTGTAGGAAGCTAAAGTGTAAAGAATCATGAAGTTTCGGACCCTTTAGGTTTGGGTTCTAAGAAACTATAGTATCCTCGGGTCCTTTTCCTTGCGTTGGGAGGGATGACCTATAGTCATTTCCGAACGGGATCCATGTTTAGCTATAAAGGCCCAGACTTTAAAAGTGTTTCTCACTGGTATACAACATTTATTAACCATTAATGTTTGAAGCGGTTAAGCGACCTGGATCTAACCTTTGCAGGAACAATATAAATGGCAACTAATTGCATCAGGTGGATCTAGCAATAAGTATCCATTGAACCTTTAAAAACTTGCCAGAAATGCGCTCGGGGGCACATCACGGGGATTCAAACTGCGTGAGACGTAGAAACATAAATGATACTAAATGCCTACGTTGGCAACAGGAGGACAGTTCTTTACCTCAAAACTTCCACCCAGTGACCCTCCTCTTCAAGGATGAGAGGGGTTTAGCCGAGCATCCCTTGAGTTGTCATCCTCAAGGGGTGTTTGGTTGTGAAAATGCAGAAAGGGGAGAAAGATGAGGAGAAAATCACACGTGAGAAAGTGAAAGCTTTGGCCACGATTTTATTGATTGATGGATTGATTGATTTCTGAGCTTGGCGGGGCTTATATGCGCTCGAGTCAAGAGTACAGAGTATGAAATAACAAGCCCATTGAGGGTAATTTTGGTACAAAACCATAAGCGATAAAGTGAATTAAACCTGCAATGGCAGGCGGTACATAAAATTTCGCATAATCACGAAAATTTCGTAGCTTTATGAAAAATCTACGATTCACGAAGAATTCGCATATAACATAAATCTCTGCAGTACCCACTCTCCCTACGCCATTTAGCTCGAATGCCTTCGCTGTACATGCGGCTTGAGTTCGGCTCGATTCTTAGTGTTGGATTGACTTGAAGATAATGGTATAATTGGCTTGCAGAGCCTACCAAAAATATCCACAAAATATGATTAGTAGTATAAGTGGGGACCTCAGTGTGTGTCAATTGGGTTATTTAAGTTGATTAGTACACAAAAATTTGTAAAACACACGTGATAGCTATTTGAACAGACCATCTTTGACCAGCATTCTTTGTAGTCCACTTATGATGACAAAGAAAGAAGACGAGCAGGGTTAGCTCATGCGGAATGGTATTTTCAATAAGTGTATGAGTAAAATGTGCCTTACCCTCGGTGTGGCAGATGATTGAGACCACACTACAGCAACTGGCAGGAGAAAAAATGCCATACGAGGACCCGAGTTTTCGAGGAAAGTATCTATCAGGGAATCGACCTGACTTCCACAAAATCCTAAGTGTTTATGTGATCGGTTTTGCGCTCAGCCAACCACACTATTGCTCTCCCCCGGTGACCTCTTGCGAGATCATAACACAGCTTGACCTATTAAATAGTTCCTCTTTTATCATATTTCTTTTTGTAGCTATGGGATCTGATGTGAACCTCGCTGGTCGGGTGCGAGTCTGGGATGACTCCTGACAGTAAGGCAGGACATCAAGTCATGAGGATCTCAGGCCACTATCCTCGGGACACCCGGACCGAATGAATTCAAGATTCCAGCTCCACGACTCGCTAAACCTCACCCATCCACCCATGTGGCAAGCCCAAGTCGGTGGCTCTGACCTGACTAAGGCTTAGGGCTCAGGCTTCAAGACTTTAGTAAGTGTCGCCGGACCGTGCTCAGGTTTTAAGGTAAAGCGTCGCGACTTTTCTCTTCTCTTCTCTTCTTTTCTTTTTCTTTTTCTCTTCTTTTATTTTGGAAGACACATTGACCTTCTATTCTAGGGAACCATAACCTTTTAATTGGTGATGAAACTAGGAGTAGGTTGCACGATAAAGGGATTTATGCGAGTTTCTGGGGCTATTACAAATGAGTTAAGAAAGCTGAAGCTATCGATATGTACTCTTGGTGTCACTAAATTTTTAGCTTTTCAAAAGAAGAAAAAAACCCTTAAACATACAAAATGGGCACAGCACACATCTTGAGTAGATTCGAAAAGTGTAAAACAAGCGATATCTGATGTAAAAATCACTTCCTTATGGCTCTCCCCCGACCAAGTGTGCCATTGACCACGATGGGGTGTGGATTGGAAAGGTAAGTGGAGGTAGTGCTACCTCCTCGGTCGTGTGGTGAAGCGTCCTATAAATTGGGCGAGTGGGAGTCTTTGTTGGAGGAGTGGGTATGACTAGCTGCTTGTTGTAAGGAGGAGACAGTCTGCGAGGTGGAGGTAGAGGGGGCATCGGTCCTGCTGGAGTAGGAGTAGAGACAGTCTGAGCGGATACATATGGGGAGATCGCTGGGAGACCCAGGTGACTATGGATCATGAGGATAATTACGATTAAATACGAGAATGGCGGCCCCAGTGAGGCCATGGCGGCCTCGGTGCGAATCATCACGTCCATGAGGGGCTACGTAGGCCGGTCATAAATAATCTTTCTTTGTAGTGGAGAAGCGTGTGAAGATTTTGCATCCATGATGGTCAGAAAGTCTCGGGTGGAAATCGTGATATGTTGTGGAGGTGGTGCGGAAGTGCTCACGCGGCAGATCTTTAGGATTGATCTTTGGGGGCGGGGGGCCACGAAAGACGACGTGGTTGAAGGTATTGAGCCGGAGGGAGATCTGGGGCGGGTCTGCGAGATGCTGAGGTCTTGGGAGCTGAGGCTCCTAATATGTATGCTCAACGGAGAGTTTGCTCATCAACAGGAATATCGGCAATTGGTTGGTCCTCGGCTGGAAGGGGAAGAGAGCGGGGCATAAGCCGCCACCGATCGACGGTAAGGCTGGCCTCCTGATCCGCGATGGGCGCTCTGTCTAGGCTCATCGGGAAGTAGGTATGCTTTCGAGCACTTGGCATAGGAGTCTCGGGAATAAGAGCATGGACTCGACTCGAGATGGAGCTCTGTGATGGACCTTGTCTCGAAATGGAACAAGAGTCATAATAAGCTCTGTTTGGTGAACCGGTAGCCCTCAGAGATGCGATATAGAGACTCAGATAGCTCCGTCTTCTCTGGTAATATCTTTGGGCGGGGAAAAGATAAGACCGCGGGAATGTGGTCCTATAAAACATCAGTGGCGGGGCCTCTTGAATACGGCAGGCCCCGGCAGTAATGTCCCGAGGAAAGAAAGACGGACCATCTCCTTTGGGTAGGGATGGGGTATTTGCACATAAGTGGCGAGTTAGCGAGAGGACGGCCTTGACAGTTGAATGTCAGCGACGATGTACGGGGCCACAGTATCCCGAGTAGAGGCTGTCGATGGAAATGAAGCGATTAAGGTGGGGCTTCTTCAGATGTCATCGTGTGGTGAACTCGATGACCACTTTCGGTAGAAAAGCGGAGCCCGGGGTGCCATAGGCCGAGCAGGGTACCTCTGCCTTAGGGCATCGAGATCTCGAGACTCAGATTCTGCTGAAAATGATGGAAGATCATTGAAACCTCATCATGCGGTCAGCTCACTCGTCGACATTCCCACTCGAATAGGTTGCGGTGGAAGAGTGGCACTTCGGATGATAGAAGGCTGAGGACGGAGTCCACGAGGAGGGAATCAACCCGGGGCCTTGATGGGTGTGTGTCTCACGAGGCTGGAGGCTAAGGCACTCCCCTAGGCGAGGTGGGCCTCTTGGATCAGTGGGGCCCCTCCGGGATGGCCTAGGATGTGTGGAGGGGTGGGTGGGGTCGACCCTAGTGTGGTATCTCCCTTGGGCGGGGTTGCGGTGGAGGACCGCGCGGCAGTGTGACCGGCGACGAGGGTAGCCACGGCGGCGGCGGGGAGGCCTTTGGGGCGCAGTGGCGGGGAGGAACTGCGAAGTGTGGCGCGGTAGGGAGGAGGAATGGGCGCACCGGGGTCGGAAAGCGCTTCCTCCGCGGGTCTTGACCATACTAGAGCCTGAGAAGGAGAAGAAAGGGGGAGGGGGGCTTTAGAAAATGGAAATGGGATGTGAAATGAAAAGGAAAGAAAGAAAAGGGCTTTATTCAGGGAGGGGGCAAATGAAAGGTTTTAGCTAATTAATGACGTAAATGCCTATTAAATGGTGGCACAAAAAAAAAAAAAAAAGGAGAAAATTAATGGCGGCGTATTAGGAAGCAAGGGTTTGCGACGACGACGGAAGATGAAATGGCAAGGAGATGAACAATGGGGCTGCGAATTTTTACCGTAATACGGAAAATTTCAGTGAAAATAACTCTGACCCACTATGACACCTGCAAAATAGAAGACTAAAAATTATGAGAAAACAATCTTGTAGATGAAAAATTTCCAAAAGAAAAAGGGCGAAAGAAGTGAGTTAATGATTAGTACCCAAATAGTGCTATTTTGAGCCTTGTATAATGCAGGTTTTAAACACTTTTTGTGTACTAATCGACTTCAATAACTCAATTGATACATTGGGGTCGGCTTTGCTATTGATCACATTTTGTAGCTCATTGTTGTAGTTTCTTGGTCGAATGCCTCGTATTCTTCTGTCCAGATTCAAACACGATGAACACATTGAATTTGAAAGATGCATGATCGAACGGAGGAAATTTAAGGTAAAATTCTGAAAGGGAGAAACAACGTGGAAATACAGGGGTTGCAAAATTGGCAACACACAAATTTCGCAGCTTTACTCCCACTGTAGTTGGCTAACTTTTGACACAATCTTTTTGTGGTTTTATACAAGTTTGCCCTTCATGTAATTTTGGTTCATTAGCACATTTTTGTAATTTCCTTATACTGAGCACCTATATAAGCTCAGTCTTGCTTGTAATCAAATCAACTTTTCACTCCATCAATCAATCAAGGAAATTTGGCACGAAGCTTCCTCTTCCTCTGCTGTTGGTGATTTTCTCTTCTTCTCCCTTCACTTTTTTGCACTTTCTTAGTAGCCAAACACCCCTTGATGATGTGAATCAAGGTCTTTCGGCCTAAAACCCCCTGATCCTTAAAGGGGAAGGCCCTTTAGGTCGCGATTTGGCTTAGCTGTGTTCTCATGCTCTTCATGTATCGTTAAGTGCTCACAGCTACTACCTTAGGTTAAAATCTCTTAGGCATGCTCACCATGTATGTGTATTTGGCAAGCTTTTGGAGTTCGATGGATACTTTCACTAGATCACGATGCCCGATTAGTTAATCTCTATTAATTCTTGTAGGAGTAGGTTTTTGAGATATGTTTTCCTTTGTTAGGGACATTTATGCTCAACGAATGCCATCTTTGAAAGGAAACGTTTAGGAGTTTGGGTTTAAAGCTAAATGAAGATCCGTTCGGGAAATGACTATATGTCATGCTCCCCCAGCGTGAGAAAAAGACCCGAGACATGTCGATTAACTTAGAACCTAAGCCCGGTGGCAGAGACTTGAGGAATTCTCTCTTAACTTTTGCTGATTATTTGGACTTTCAACCATTCACACACTGCTTTTCACCAACCACAAAATCAATGAAAACACCATTTTCAATGCATTGTAACTCTTCTCTCGAAAAGAGCCATCCTGTGTTCGGCCACACAGAACCCTTATCTATGATAGCTTTGCTATATATCGAGTAGTAGGAATCTAGAGATATAAATTTTGTTGATTGAACACACGCCTTTAAGCAGATCAAATGGCGATGCAGGGATGGTGCCTAGTGAGAAGAAGCTATGAACTTATGATTCACATCACAAGTGTTGGTGAAATCTCATTTCTTTTTTACTTTACCATTTTTCCCACTTGCAGTTCACTGCAGGGAAGTTTAAAAATTTCACTGTTGGGGAGTTTGAAAATTTCACTGTGCAAACTGTTTTCCCATGTTTTGACTTTAGCTAATATTAACCTTTTTGGTAGTCTTGTTTTTGTTGGTTTCTTGCTTGTTGTGTGTTCATAGCAGCTTATGCGGTGGAGACCAGAAGCTCGCGCGAGAGCGGTGGAAGAGAGCTAAGTGCTCCGGTGGTGGGGTTGTGAAGTGCTTTGAACACACCAATCAAATGGAGACCCTACAGAAGAATGGCCAGTATGAGGGGGTTCATGGGAACCTAATGCCTCTCGGATCAATGAGGATCACATTCACCCACAGGGTGAGTGCACCCTCATGCATAATACCTGCGAGAGGATGTGTGGTGAGGCCTTCACAGTTTCCCTTGCTCTGGAGCTTTTCATGGTATGGAAAGCGAAAATCCATACACACACGTGCGAGTTTTGAAGGAAGTTTGCACGACTTTCAAGGAGGGTACATTGATATGGACTTCACTCGAGGCAGCCTTCCATGACCCCTCAGATAAAGCGAAATTTGGCTTAATTCATTAAGGCAGAGGACCATCGGGCGGGGCGGCTGCGAAACGAACACGAAGAAATTCTTCAGTGCACATAAGACTAATAATTTGAAGAGACAAATGTACACGTTTGTAGCCCATGACAATGAAAGGTTCTATTAATGCTGGGAGAGATACATGGAAACCATTAGTGCATGCCCACACCATGGATTTGATACGTGGATGCTGGTGAATCATTTTTATGATGGAATGTCCCCTGACATGAAGCAAATGTTAGAAACCCGTGTGTGGAGGACTCCTCGACAAAATCGGATGAAGCCATGGATTTCCTCAACTATGTTCTTTGAGACCTCCCAAGCTTGGATGAACCAGTGGAATGGCGGATAGGCCCTTAGTAGACCCGAGGGAGGCATTTTTCTTTGTCGAGAAAGATGTGGAAATGAAAGCGGTATCTTCTTTGGCCCAGAAGGTGGAAGAGCTAAAATTGCGAAATCGGCGCCAGAATGCGGGCGTGTGACGCTTAGCGCCTCCCCCGATCTGTTTAATTGCGATCCACTAGTACGAGAATCCTTTATTCAATTTCTCCATCAATTAGAGATGCGATGCAGAAGCGAAGCAAACATAGTGGATCAAGTAGGCACGATAAATGCTTTCGAAGTAGAATCTGCCACAATCCAGGTGGAGGAACCATCCTAATTTATCATGGAAGCCAAAACCCCCAGCTTATACTCCCACAGGTTCATAGCAGCAACAACCCCCACCCTCGTCACCTGTAGAGCAAGCCATTGTAAATTTGAGCAAGGTAGTGGGTCACTTCATTGAAGAACATAAGACAGTGAATGCTCAGACCACATGAATCGAGAGCGGTGACACTCTCAACAAAAAATAGATGACTGCGGTACTCGATCTCGGGTTGACTAACCAGCGGCAGAATCTGAAAAAGGGAAAATTTCCCTCTCAAACACAACAAACCCAAAGGGATTACATGAAGGCTCCTCCGGTGACCGAATTCCAAATTGAATGAGGTCAGATAATCATCACATTGAGGTGGCAAAAGAGCTTACAAAGCCATCACGAAAGGAAATGGACCCGGGACGGGAAGTTATGGATGCGAACCCGGAGGAGGTGGTAATCAAACGGTATTGAAGAAATAAGCCATTCCACCTTTCCTTAATCATTAAAAACTAAAAGAAGATGCATTAATCGGGCTGAAATTTTAGAAGTGTTGAGGCAGTTAAAGGTCAACATTCCCCTACTTGACATGATCAAGCAAGTCCCTACTTATGCTAAATTTCTAAAGGACTTGTGCACAATCAAAAAGGGGTTGAGCATTGACAAGAAAGCCTTCCTGACTGAACAAGTTAGTGCCATTATCCAATGCAAGACTCCAGTGAAATATAAAGATTCGGGTTGTCCGACCATCTCAGTTAATATAGGAGGCACTTAGTGGAAATAGCTGTTAGATGCGGGAGCAAGTGTGAATCTCCTCCACATTCGATGTCTGGCCGGCTCGGGTTGGGGCCCCAAGCCACACCTCCATCACCACTTTGTCTCTTGCGATAGGTCGATCGAAATGCAGAGGGACGGTGGAGGATGTCACGATTCAAGTGGACAAATTTTACTATAGATTTTTTATACTTGACCACAGGAACCCGGCAGACGGCGAGACCAATTATGTACCTATCATCTTAGGGAGACCATTCTTGTACTTCAATGCAATTATCATTGCGGAATGGTGTCATGCAACTCACCTTGAAACATGACCTTAGGCTCAACATCTTCCACAAGTAAAAGCACATGCAGCGGGTGGAAGATGTCAGGCATGCCATCGGCTGACACCATCACGAACAAGGCGATCGGCGGGGGTATGATGGATATACTAAATGAAGGGATTGGTAGGTGTGCGAGAGAGAAGGAGGAAGTTGACATGAAATCGGAGTGCGGGACATTGGAGAAGAAGACACGAATTTTGCGTTGGTGATCGGAGAGGAAATCGGTGACGGAAAATAGATCCCCCGAGCCTGCTGTCTTTGAGTATTCTTATTTGGAAGACCATGAGCAGTGTCCCAGTGGTCATTCGGCCTTGCTCGGCCACTTACGGTGGCTGCTACAAGTCCTCCAGACAGGAACGAGCCCTCGGGTGGAAAATTTCAATTTGAAGGGCATTAGCTGGCCGGTTTGCACCCACCATGCTCTACTTAGAGGAGGAGGCAAAGTCGGTGGGGCAACCCCTGAAAGTTTGAACCCACATATGCAAGAAGTGGATTAGAGCGAGAAGTCTTAAAGGCTGACATGGCGGCGCTCGTATACCCCAAATATCGGACATGCACAGGTGAAGTCGCCCAGTAGTACCTAAGAAATCAGGGGTAACCACGGTGCATAATGAAGAAGGAGAGGAGATACCCACTCGCCTTACTATAGGGTGGAGGGTATGCATTGATTATCGCAGGTTAAATGAAGTAACACGGAAAGATCACTTTCCTCTTCCATTCATGGATCAACTGCTTGAGAGGATTTCTGGCTACCCCTTCTATTGTTTCCTGGATGGCTATTCAGGATATTTCCAAGTGGTCAGCTGCGGAGGATCGGGAAAAGGCAGACTTTCCTTGTCCATTTAGCGCGATATGCATACAGGAGGATGCCCTTTGGCCCAGCTGTAATGCCGTAACATTTCAGCGATGTATGCTCAACATTTCCAGCGATTTGGTAGAACGCATTGGAGGTTTACATGGACGATATTACAGTCTATGGAGAGAGTTTTGAGGAGTGCCTAATCAACCTGGAAACCATCCTACATAGGTGCATAGAGAAAAACCTAGTGTTGAACTGGGAGAAATGCCATTTTATGGTCAGCCAAGGCATTGTATTGGGGCATATCATTTCAGAGAAAGGAATTGAAGTTGATAAAGCAAAGTTGACAGTTTCCAAGCGCCTCCACCCACGAATGTCAGTATGGCAATTTTGGGGCATCTTGGGGGCCACATAGGAGTTCATCTGGGACTTCTCAAAAATTGCCAAGCACTTTATAAGCTTCTTGAAAAGATCTTGATTTGAATGAGATTCGAATGCTGACAAAGGTTTGAAGAGCTCAAGGCTTATTTAACCATTGCACCAATAGTGAGACCCCTGACTGGCAGTTGCCTTTGAGGTTATGTGTGATCTCAGAGTGACCTCATTGTCCCGGAGGCTTGATCCTTGGACAAAACGGAAGAGCTAGGTATTTGGTTTTACTATACTAACCAAAACACTAAATGAAGCCCAGAGGAATTACACTACCACCGAGAAAGAATTGTTGGCAATAGTTTATGCCTTGGACAAGTTTCGTGCTTATTTGATAGGGGCAGAGATAATTATCTTCACAGATCATTCAGGTTTGAAATATTTGCTCACTAAGCAAAATGCTAAGGCCAGGTTTATCAGGTGGGTCCTCTTACTACAGGAATTCAACCTGCAAATTTGTGATAAAAAGGGGGTAGAAAATGTTGTTCTTTGGTGCCTCTCGGACTAACCATAGCACCATGACACCCGCGGCCCCCGATCTATGACGAATTCCCGGAGAGTCTCTACTCCTTGTGGACTAGTGCTCTGGTTCGCCCATTGCTTGACTTTTTAGTAACGGGGTGCTTGACATAATGGGCGGAATGAGAAGTTCTTCCATGCAAAGTCCCTCCTACTATTGGGAGACCACATATTTGTTCAAATATTGTGCTAATCAAATAATCGAAGATGTGTGCCATAAGAGAACAACCGAGATACTTAACCCCTTTGCTATGACGGTGCTGTGGAAGTCATTTTGCTTCCGAAAAGCGGCGATTAAGGTCTTTGTGACGGAGTTTCTATGGCCATCTTTGTTTAAGGATGCCTGCATACCATATGCAAGCAATGCGACAATGCGAGTTGGGAAAATCTCGTCGTCATATGATGCCCTTTGAATCCTATTAAGTTATTGAGTTATTTGGCGTTTGGGGCATTACATTCATGGGACCATTTCCCACTTGGCCAGGATATACTTACATCCTCATGGGAGCGACTATGTGTCAGAAGTGGGTGGAAACCGATTAATCGTGTAAACTGACGAACCATAGGCAGTATTGAAATTCTTAAAGGAGAACATTTCCTCAGTTCGGAGTTCAGCCATATCGGTGATGGGTTCACATTTACTGACAAACCTTTTGGGAATCTCTATCCAGTATGGTGTCAAACCATAAAAGTGGCCACCCCTTATCATTCTCGGACAATTGGCGAGTAGAGCTAGTGACGGGGAAATCAAAACTATATTGATGAAAGTGGTGAACTCCAGACGGGAAGGATTTCGGTCTCTGAGCACGGATTCCTTGTGGGCGTACATAACGTATCTAGACCATCCTTGGAATGTCCACCTATCACTAGTTTATACAATACGACATGCACACACTTGATGGGGAGTGAATATAAGGCGTGGTGGGCAATAAAAAAATTGAATCACGGACATGGGAAGGCGCCTTAAAGACTCCTTGATCTCAATGAGTTAGAGGAGCTCAGGAATGACGCTTACTTCAATTCGAAAATTGCGAAGGACAAATGAAAGAAGTGGCATGATCAGCTCATAACCCAGAAGAACTTCAACCAGGGGGACCAAGTCCTTCTCTATGACTCCAAACTCCACCTTTTTCCGGGCAAGCTCAAATCGAGATGGATTGGACCATTCATCGTTCAACAAGCATGCCCCGATGGTTCGATGGGCACGCACCCGATCAAATGATAATAAAGTGTTCAAGGTCGATGGGCCAGTGAAACCATGTTGTCACGCGTGACTGCGGAGACGGGAGGAGATTCTCCTCCTAGACCCTCCTTGAGACCCTCAGGCTACACATTTGGGAGTGGCTCCTACAGTATCTCAGAAGCCATTAATTTAATTGCTTAGTCTTGTTTAGGTTTCCATTTTGTTAATGATCTTATTGTGATAAGTTGGGTGACTTGTTTTCCTTTGTGTTGGCGACTCTGGTTGCATCGGCCACTCCTCTAAGCGGCACCTCGGCCTACAGGCGGATGATTCTTCTCCGACCTCGATTGAGGAGGTACCTTCCTCCCTTCTTTCTCGTTGCATTTGCTTAGGGACGACTAGTGTTGGAAGTGATGTTCATACTGACTTGGTTTTGCTTGTACCACATGCCCAACAAAGCCCATTTTTGTATATTTAGAGGCTTGTTGCTTACTTCTTTTTGCAAAAGTTGAAAATTTTGTAAATTCACCTTGATATATATAATACAAATCTATTTTTCTACAATTTTGCATCTCATTTTGTCTCTATATTGTTGTGGTTTTGCCTTTCCTGTAAATTGAAAAGTTGAAGCACTGTATGCTACCATCAAATGCTAGAATGGTTCCATGCTTGATTGAGTTATTGGTCAGTTGAAGACCCTAGTAATTAACCTCATCTTCCGCCCACATTCTCTAGCAGCACTTCCCAGTCTTTATCAGTTTTCATTATTAGAGGTAGAAGTACGCCTCCCCTTTACTTTACAAAACCAACCTTAGCTTCGTTGTATTACATTATAGGTTAGAGTTCGGAAAGAGAATGAGGTCTTACAAAAAAGAAAAAGAAAAGCAAAGAAAAAAGAAAAAGAAAAGCAAATAAGCCGCAATGCTTTGCCTTAAAACACAGGAGACACGGTCAGGGGTCTGACAACCTTTAAAGCCGTGCCACAAAACCAAGCGGTTGGGAGTCCTTAGAACTTAGTGCTGTTACATGGGTGGATGGGTGGAGTTTAGCGAGTTGTAGGGCTGGATTCTTGAAATCATTAGAAGTCGAGGTGAAACACAATAGAGTTTGTGAATTCGAAGATCCTTTGACTTGATCACCACTAAACCTTAGTTGGTTGAAGTCATCGGTAGATCCAGATTACCGCGGACTTTGGTGAGTCGAGTTTTCGACATTGCACCACAATACAATAGAAGTGTGAAATAAGAGTGGGCCAAATCTATTGGGTTGGTCAGCGATCTAATATTTAGCGGTAGTTTGGTTGGAGGTGTAGCGACATTGGTGGCTGATCACCCAAAACACTTAGATTTTGGTAGAAGTTCGAGTTGATTTCCTTGGAATGAACCTTTGTTTTAAACTTTTTCTGTATGGCACTTATTCTCCCCAGGCGGTTTTCTGAGTCGATTTTTTAAATCACGAAGGTAAGGCATCACTTTTATACACAGTTTTGAAAAGACAGTCCCTTTTTGCATACATATAACGAAGCATGGATTTTCCTTCTTTTATCATTACTAAGGGACTAGCGATGTGTCTCGGTTGGGGAAGTGGTCAGGTACCCGAATAGTGCTATTTTGAGCCACAATATAATGCGGGTTTAAACACTTTTGTGTCTTAATCGACTTAATCTTAGTGTTGTTGGGGTCCGGTTATAATGATCATATTTTGTCTAGCTTCCCCATTGTTGTGTTTTGCGGGTCAAATCTTCATATTCTTCAATCAGGATTCAAACCACGATGAACTGGCGAATTGAAGATGCATGATCGAACGAGAGAAATTTAGACGAAATTTACGAAGAAAGGAGAAGCAGCTGTGGAAATTTTGTAGGGTTGCAAATTGGCAACTGCAAATTCGCAACACTTTATCACCCTGGATTATTTGCTTTTGACTGTCTTTTTGTGGGTTTATACAAGTTTGCCCTTCATGTAATTTTGGTTCATTAGCACATTTTTGCTAATTTCCTTATTAAAGACTTTATATAAGCTCGATCCTGCGTAATCAAATCAACTTTTCACTCCATCAATCAATCAAGGAAATTTGGCACAAAGCTTCCTCTCCCTCTATTGTTGGTGATTTTCTCTTCTTCTCCCTTCACTTTCTTGCACTTTCTTGTTGTGAAACACCCTTGATGATGACAAATCAAGGGATGCAAACTAAAACCCGATCCTTGAAGGGGGGAAGGCCGACTGGAGTCTTGATTTTGGGCTTAATTTGCATGTTCTCATACTCTTCATGTATGTACACATTTAAGTGCTCTACTTCTCACCTTAGGTTAAAATCTCTTAGGCATACTCCCTAATGTGTATTTGGCAAGCTTTTGGGTTCGGTGGATACTTTCACTAGATCATTTGATGCCCGATTAGTTGACTCTCCTATTAGTTCTTGAAGGGTAGATTTTTTGAGATATGTTTTCCTTTATTGGGACATTTATGCTCAACCAAATGCTGCATCTTTCAAAGGAAAACTTTAGGGTTTAGGTTTAAGCTAAATGAAGATCCAGTTCGGGAAATGACTATATGTTATGCTCCCCAGCGTGAGGAAAAGACCCGAGACAGAATATCGGGTTGGCAGAACCCTAAGCCTAGTGGCTAGAGACTTCAAGGAATTCTCTCTTAACTTTTACTTGATTATTTGAGTTTCAACCATTCACACACCTTGTTTTCACTAACCTAAAAATCAACGAGGAAAACACCATTTTCAATCTGCTTGGAACTCTTCTCTCTGAAAACCCATCCACGTGTTTGACCACACAGAACCGGTATCTTTGTGAGTAGCTTTCTTCACGTCAGTAGTAGGAATCCTAGGATATAAATTTTGTTGATTCCGAACACCTACTTGGCCTAAACGAATCAGTCAAGAAACTCTCTAAAAATAAGAACCGAAAGTAAAGAAACCAAAATTTTAGTAACAAAATTTTAGGGGCTCCCCGAGATGCTGCGAAGCAAGCTAATAAGATTGATTTAGACGTCGAGGAAGGTTGGGAGGGATCTCCCCCGCATCGGTTGGAGTGTTGCCTTGCATATGGCTTGACCTTTGCCCATTAACCTTGAATACCTGTGGTCTTTGGGATTGAAGCGAGGTGATCCATTAGGATAGACCTCCTGGATGGTGAATGGGCCAGTCCATCTTGATTTAAGCTTGCCCGGAAAGAGGTGGAGCTTGGAGTCGTAGAGCAACACTTGGTCTCCTTGTTTGAAATGTTTGCGAGCTATTAGTTGATCATGCCACCTCTTCAGCTTATCTTTTGCAATTTTTGAGTTGAAGTGGGCATCATTCCTCAATTCTTCTAGCTCGTTGATATCGGGAGCTGTTGAGGACACAGCTACGTCCATATCCGGGTTCAATTTCTTCCACTTGCCCACCATGCCTTATACTCGAATTCACGAGGCCGGGTGACATGTATACCATAGACTAAGCAGTAATGCGAGAATGGTCTTGGCAATTTGTTTTATGCCCTGAGAGTGCAGCGGCTTGAGACCAATCCTTTCGGTTAGAGTTCACCACTTTCATCAGTATTGTCTTGATCTCTCTGTTGGCTAGTTCAACCTGGCCACTGGTCTGAGGGTGGTATGGGGTGGCTACTTTATGCTTAACACCATACTTAGTGAGGAGGCTCTCAAAAGGTTTGTTGCAGAAATGCGAACCTCCATCACTTAATTATGGCTTAGAGGTTAATCTGGAGAATATATTCTCCTTCAAAATTCCAGTACCACCACATGGTCTGCTTTGCCTGTAAAGGCGCCCCGACCAGCCCGGACACATAGTCAACTCCACCAAAATGTAGAGGGTATCTAAGGGAGGAAGGAATGGTCCCATGAAATCGATCCCCGTATATGAAAGATTGACTACGAAATCAGGTTTAAAGGCATCATGTGGCGAAATCTTCACGACCTTTGGCATTTATTAAGCATTCCACAGCATGGTATGGGCATCCTTGAAAGAGAGGGTCGGTGGAATCGGCTGACCTTCCTTGTAGTTTTACGGGAAGCAAAATGGCCTCCACATGCATTCTCATAGCGGTAGCGATTATTCCACATTGCTTTCTACTTGACACGCACCTCCCGATTATTTGAATTCGATGCAAATATTTGTACAAGGGTTAACTCTCAATAATAGAGTGATTTTGCAAGAAGAATTTCTTGTCTTGTGCTTTCTACTCTGCTGGTAGCTCCCCTGTAGCCAAGTAATTTGCAATGTGGGCATGCAGGTGCCTCCTCGACGGAACGGTGACTCCTCGGGAACTCATCATTGATCGGAGGAATTGTGAGTGTTGTGTCACGATTGTTAATCCTCGATGGGTGATCGACGAGCAACAATTTCCACACCTTTTTGTCACGATTTGCGGAGGTTAAACTCTTACTTGACGGGAGAACCCACGATAAGCCTAGCCTTAGCATTTTGTTTGAGTGGCCAGTGTGCAAGTGAGTGATCGAGTAGATATTATGTCGAGCTAACGAATAAGCTCGAAATTTGTCTAGGCATAGACCCTTTGCTAGCGGCTCACTACGTGGTTGTGTAATTCCTCTGTGCCTCATTCAGTGTCTTGCTCGCATAATAGACCCACATGAAACTTTCCTCCTTCCCTTGTCCAGAAGCCTCCAATGGCCATCATCGGCTTGCATCGCACATCACCTCGAAGAGCGGCCTGCCCGGTTCGGGCTCTATTATTAATTGCGTGGTCAAATATGCTAAGCTCCTGGCTCTTTTATAGTCTACATCCAAGTAAATTTGGCATCTTTTCCAGCCCGGTTTGTAGAAACTTGACAATTTTGAAGTCCATGATGAACCTCACCGTAGAACCTGCATGCCCTAAATTGCCTCCACGGTCTTGACATTTGTGGGGAGAGCGGAGTTTGGAAATTAAGTCGATTTGCCTTATCAACTGATTCCTTTTACGAAATAATATGCTGATACAATTTCTAACCGACCATAAAATGGAAATTTTTCGATTCGATGTGAGTTTTTCTCCACTGAACCTATGCGGGGCCGGTTTCAGTTGATTAGGCATTCTTCAAAACTCCACTCCATAGGTGTAATATCATGCATGTAAACCTCCATGTCACGCTCTGCCATGTCACTTAAAAATACTGAGCCTTTATGTTGAAATGTGGCGAGGGCATTGCATAGACGAGGAATTCTCTTGTATGTATGTGCGAATGGGCATGTGAAGTGGTCTTGTCTTGGTCTTCTGGCAATTTCAATTTGAAAGTATCCTAGACCATGCATCCGAGAAAGCAGTAGAAGGGTGACCAATCTCTCGGCGATCCATGAAGGGTAGAGGGAAGTGATCCTTCCTGGTAACTTCATTTAGCTTATATAATCAATACATACCCTCCAACTCGTGGTAAGGCGGGTGGGCATCTCCTCTTCTTTTTCGTTATGCACCTTGGTTACCCCCGATTTCTTAGAGGCACCACAGGTTGGACTCTTGGGTGCTTTATCCCACGGTATCAGGGTAGATACTAGTCTGCGACTTTAGGATACGCCTAACCATGCTTCAGTTGAGTCTTCTGTGGTTGCCTTCTTTTGACTTTGCCTCCTCCTCCTAGGTAGATGTGATGGGTACAAACTTCTGAAATTTAATACCCTTGAATCAGTAATTTTCCACCCAAGGCTGCTTGTTCTCCATAGGATGTGCGTGAGACTACCTTCTGTGAAATGAAGCGAGGATGAAATGACTCTTGGACCTTACTCTGCTCTTCTAAATGGGCATATTTAAACTCCACGAGGCAAGGTTTAAGCTCCAATTTCTAGGGCTCACTTGTTCCTTCCTCGATCATTAAGAGCTGAAAATTTCTTGTTTCTTATCAGTGCCTGAATGAGTTTCATGTCTGTGCTTCTGCTTCCCTTAGATACTTAGCCAATTCTTGATTAGCACATCCTGCATCCCTGGCTAATTCGACTGTTCCTTGAGGATTGTGTCAATGATGCAAACTTCTTACAGGCCATCTTTTTCACCGTGACATGTGCTTTTACTGAGTGGAAGATGTTGAGTTCTGGGAGTGCCGTGTTTTGAGAAGGTGGGTTACGCCTGACACCATTTAATGGTTGATAAAAGCATTGGGTGGCGAGAATGGTCTCCCGAGATGTCGTACATAATTGGCTCTGATTCTTCTTTGGTTATTAATAACACAACAAAATCTCTTGGATAGTAGGAATTTGTCCACTGTATTAGGACATCTTCCCTTTGTCCCCTTTGGTATCTTGATTGATCTGTTGCGAGACGAGTGTGATGGAGGTGGGTTTAGTTCTCGACCCGAGTACCTTGTACATCGGGCAGGGAGGAGATTCACACTTGCACCCCGAGTCTAACAAACGCATTTTCTACGCAAGTGCCTCAGTATTAACCTAGATGGTTGAATGACCGGATATTTGTACTTCACTGGAGTCTTGCTTGGATGATAGCACTGACTTGTTTGATCATGTCAAGCAGGGAGATGTTGACCTTTACTTGCCTCAGCACTTCTAACATTTCAGCCTGATTAATAGCCTTCTTTTTAGCTTTTAGTGCTTGAGGAAAAGGTGGGGGTGTGCTATTTTTTACTGCAGTCTGCTTGATCACCACCTCCTCTAGTTTAGTTTCTTCATCTTCTTGGCCTTGTTTTACTGCTTTGGGTGCTGGTTGTTTGAGCTCTTTGCCACTTCTCAATGTGATGATTGCCTTAACTTCATCCATCCTAGAATTTGGCTCACTGGAAGAGCTCACTTCATGCAATCCCACAGGTTGTTATTAATGCGGGAGAATTTCCCCTTTTCTGCACATTCTTCGGTTGGATAACCTTGAGATTGGATACTGTAGGTTGTCATATTTTTGGGAAATTTCAGCTTGCAGGCTGTCATGCTTTTGAGAAATTTCCAAGTATAGGTTGCTCATTTTCTTATTGAGTGTGCTTTCCACCGTGTCAACTCTTTGATTGGCCTGGGCACTCACTGCCTTTTGTTCTTCCACAAAGTTACCCACCACCTTACTCAAGTTTAAAATAGCTTGTTCAACTGGAGATGAAGATGGTGGGCGTAGGCTGAGTGAGGACCCTTCTTCTTTGTTGTGCGATAGGAGGCACATAGGGTGGTGGTTTTGGTTTCCAAGAGAGGTTTGGGTGGTTCCTCCAGTTAGGATTGTAGGTATTATTGTATGGGGTTATGGCTGATTGCTTGTATTGGCCCATTCGTGGCTTGTTCGACCTTAGTCCTCTTGAAGAGGAACACTTGGCTGATGCTCTCCTTGGTGCTCGGTGGGCGATAGTTGAAGCATGGTTGGTTAGGCATAGATGCCTCAGTCCTTTCGTACCTGTGTTGATTCACCATTTCAAGCTCTTCCAACCTCTAGTCAGGGTGGGCCGACTTTGCTTTAGATCTCCGTGTCCTCTGGAAGCAGTATATGCCTCCCCTTTGATTTGGTGGTGGCCTCATCACATTTGTCTCCCTAGGTTGGCTCATCCCAAGCTTTGGAGGTTTGACTACATAGTTAAGGAAGTCATGGCTTCGTGCGGATTCGCTCAGAAGTCCCTCACACATGGTCTCAATAATTGCTTCATGCGAGGAAGACATTCCATCATAGAAGTGGTTGACTGACATCCATGTATCAAAGCCATGGTGTGGGCATGCCTTTGATGGACTCCATCTCTCTCCCGGCATTGGTAGAGCTTCCTCCATTATCATGAAGTGCATAATCTTATCAATTGCTGCCTAGTGGTCTTGTGTGCATTGAAGAGAACTTTTCAAAAACTCTGCTCTTGATTACGCAGTCGGATAGTTCTTGGCCTTAGAGAATTAAGCCAAATTTTGGCTTTGTCTTTGAGGGTCAAGGGAAAGGCCATGAGCATAAGCAGATCCATATCGATTGCACCCTCCTTGAAAGTTGGCTCTGAAACTTCCTCAGGCTCGAATGTGTGTGTATGGATTCACATTTTCCATACCATGGAAGGTTGAGAGGCAGGCACCAAATAAGGCTGGCGACTACATCTTACTGCGAGTCTGATGCATGAAAGTGCACTCACCCTAGGTGGGTGTATATGGTCCCTCATTGACATGTAGGCATTGGTGTTTCTTGGCATCCCCTGCTGACTTTGTTGCTCCTGAGGTGGAGGCTCCATCATTCACGTAATATGACGACTTCACCCCTGTTCTTGTGGAGCACTGGTTCTCTCTATCCTGCCTGCAGTGCTTCTATCCTAATGTTGCATAAAGTCCTAGGAACACAACACAAAACAGCAAGAAACCAAAAACAAGGCTACCAAAAAGGGTTATAGTTGGTTAAATTTTAAAATCAAATAAAAACTGAGTATGCACAGTATGAACATACAATTTCCCCACATGAGTGAGCTGTAAATGGGAAAAATGGTAAAAAATAAAAGGAATGAGAATTCACCAACACTTGTGATGGATCACAAGTTCAACGACTTCTCACTCACATGACACCATCGGCAGCGTACCAGTTCCATGCCACGATGGGTGTTAGGAATCAACAAAATTTATATCCTAAGTTCCCTCTTTGCGAAGTGCCAGCAAAGCTACTCTGATATAGTAGTCTAAGGTCGAACTAGGGAATAGGTTTTTCTTCATGCAGAAGTGAGTCACAGGTTATTTGAAAATGGTGTTTCCACTTTGGTTGGGGTTTCTTGTAAAATAATTGAGTTAATTATTTGAAAATACTTGGCCTTCAAGAAATAAAGTGAAATCCTTGAAGTTTCGAACCCCTTTGGGTTTAGGGTTCTAAAGGCAACTATAATGTCACCAGGTCTTTTCCTCAAAGCTTTAGAAGAGGATGACCTATAAGTCATTTCACGAGCTGGATCTGTGTTTAGCCATAAAGGCCCGAACCACACAAAGTGTTTCTCTATTATACAACATTTATTAACCATTAATGTTTCGAAGCAATTAAAGCTGACCCTGGATCTAACTTGTAGGAACAAATAAATGGAAACTAAGCTAGCATCAATGGATCTGCAATAAGTATCCATTGACCCCTTTCATAGCTTGCCAAAAATCTCTTGGCACTAGTGCTCACGGATTGAGCCTAGCATTGAGATGTAGAAACATAAATGATAATAAATACTGCGTTAACAACGAGGAAGACAATGCTTTTCCACCTCAAAACTTCTACCAGTGACCCTCCTCTTCAAGGATGAGAGGGGTTTAATGCGACATCCTTGAGTTGTCATCCTCGAGGTGTTTGGCTCAATTAGAAAATACGAGGAAAAGATGAAAATCACACGTGAGAAAGGTGAGCTTTGGCGCCCCGATTTTATTAATTGATGGATTGATTGGGATTTACGAGGCTTGTGGGGCTTATATATTGCTTTCGAGTCAAAAGTACAAAATTTGTGAAATAACAAAAATACATGGAGGGTAATTTTGGTACAAAACCATAAAAAGCAGTCAAAAGTGGTTAACACAGCAAAAGAGGGCAGGCTGCGAAAATTTCGCATGTTGTGAAATTCTGCAGTTGCAAAGAATTCACAACACTGCAAAATCTCTGCAATGCCCACTCTCCCTCTGTATTTAGCTCCAAATGCCTTACGCTGTACATGCGGCCGAGTTATTTCGGTTCTTACGTATTTAGATTGACTTAAAGATAATGGTATAATTGTCTTTGGCTTCTAATATACAAAATATGATTAGTAGCTATGTGGGGACAATGCCTCAATTGGATTTATTTAAGTCGATTAGTACACAAAAAGTGCTCAAAACCTGCAATGAACAGGGCTCAAAACAATACTATTTGGGCACTAATCAGGGTGATTCTTCTTTTCTATCATGATGAGCTTATGGGTAAATTCTTCACCTATTTTAACACTAGGTGATATTTGAAACCAAATTCATTGACCTCTCAATTTGATTCCCTAGGCACATGTTCAAATTCCAAATTATCAAAGGAGTCTAACAATTGAATGGCAGTAGTGAAGTAAGGTGCTAATAGCAAGTTGTTGCACTTATACTCCCCTATTAATTGCTGAAGTGCCAATTGAGAATCTCCATGGATACTAACATCTTTTGCCCCAAGCTCTAATAGGATCCCTAAGCTAATCACTAGAGCTTCATACTTGGCCTAATTGTTGGTGCATTTAAAGGCTAGATTGAAAGACAATGTAGTCTTAACTCCCCTTGGTGAAATAATCACTAAACCTGCACCAACTGAATTCTCTGTGCTTGAACCATCAAATTTAATGGTCCAAGGTTCCTTTTCTCTCATCGATTCTGGCTCCACTTTGCTCTATCCCAATCTCCAGGGAAGGATGATCAGCAAGGAAATCTATCAATGCTTGTCCCTTGACCGATTTCTGTGGAAAATAAACCAAGGTGAATTCTAACAAAGCAATGGAACATTTACCAATCCTCATGTCCGGTGGCGGTTAAGCATTTACTTCATAAAGGTCGGTTTGAGAAGCAACATAAACTCGAGACTTGATCAGTAATGTCTCAGTTTTAGTACATGCAAGAAATCTGAGAGCCCGAACAAATTTTCAATTTGAGTATATCTTATTTCTATTGGATTTAAGACCCTACTCAAATAATATACAACCTGCTCATGACCTTTAGGATTGTTTTGTGCTAAAAGACAACCTATTGAATCATTTGTGGCTGATAAATATAATTTAAGTGGATGACCATATATAAGAGGCATTAAAACAAGGGGTTTAGAGAGGCACTCTTTGATCTTGTCAAAGGCTGCTTGATGTCGTTCCTCCCACCTAAACTCTTCCATATATTTTAGCTTCACTAAGTTAGAGAATTCCTTGGTTTTTCCTGCCAGGTTAGATATTAATCTTTTTAAATAATTTACTCGACCCAAGAAATTTTGGAGTTCTTTCTTGTTTTGTGGAGCATTGGCTAAAGTAATAGCTTTTGAATTGTTCGGATCCACTTCTATCCCTCTTTGGTGAACTAGGAATCCCATAAAATTCCCAGCATGAACTCCAAATGCACATTTGAGTGGATTAAGCTTCAACTGATGATGTCTCATCCTTTCAAGCATTTCCTTAGATAATCAACATCTTGAGTGGCTCTTTTAGATTTAACAGTAATATCATCGATGTCTACTTCCATGTAGTGGCCTAACATAATCATGGAGAATAATTCTTCACCTTAATAAAGTTACACTTGCATTCTTTAGACAGGCATGACTAGCCATTCAAATGCCCCTATGGAGCTAGGACATCTAAGGTGGTCTTAGTATATCTTCTACCTTCTTAATCCCCGATTGTAACTAGAGAAATCATCCGTAAAGAATGACATTTCATTATTAGTAGCGAATCAACCAACATGTCTGCGATAGCTATCCATACATATCCTTAGATGTAGCGACTTATTTAAATCTCTAAAATTCACACATATTGAAGTTTTCCATTTCCATTAAATCTCGTGACCATGCGTTGATTTTATTGAACATTTTAGCCCATTTTGGCCTATTTTTGGGAAGCCTATAAAAGAGAACACGTAGTCTAGGGTTTTGGTTGTATTTTGGACATGAAGCTTATATCTACTTGATAATTTTCCCTTTTTCTATTGTCTATTTTTTATTGTCACCTCTATTGATTCATACTTGGTTTTGTTGACATATTGATTTCTAGCTAATCTCAATATGGTAAGTGGTTCCTTACAAGATATGAGAAGGGAGTAAGGAATTATACATAAGTGAATCAACCTAATTAGCCAATAGTGTAGAAATTATTGGTAATTAGGAGCCGTGTGAGATTCTTAGGTCTTAAAGCATCTCTAATACTTAGGGTTGAGCGAGGAAAGCAGAAACCTAGCGTGGATTGGTAGATTATCAGGAAGACCTTAGAGAGACTTTTAATTAAATTAGGCAAGAATTGCCTTGGAGAGCTTTTTCAAGAAACAATTAGGATGGAATTTTGGCCTAGATATAGGAGGATTGTCCAATTGCACCAATTACCCTAGGATCTTATCATCTCTTTGTATCCCTTAGTTGCACAATTTACTTGTTCGATTAAGCTTTCATTAATTTAGTTTAGTTTAATTGAAGTTTTGAACTCAACACTAATCGTTTAGATATTAGAGAAGTATTATAATTTTGGTACTTAGCATCCCCATTTCCTCGTGGATCGATATTTCTTACTTAGGTACACTTTATTACTTGACAAGCATATATTTACCTGAAGTAGGTGCTCTTTTTATGATACCTACGTATTCTTAATAAAAAAGCATAAATCACGCATATCCGAGTTTTGCAGTTCTGGAAATTGTGGTGTTTATGCTAATATCAATACCAAATGCTTGTTGGTACTTCAAACATTTTTTATTTAGTCTTGTTTATTTTCTTTTCGATTTTCTTTGTGAATTTTTGTTGTTTTTGTTTTGTAGGTTTAAATCACAATGGATCCTATCATTTAGTTGACAAATCAAATAGCTTTCTTTAGTCAACACCTAAGAATGAGGCAATTGGCCAATGAGCGTCAAAGAAGAGTGACAACTCAAGTGAGGAGTCGAGTGTTGCAACCATATGCATCAATGGATTATGCTAAATATGGAGTTACCCCATACTTGAGCAATCAAAATTTCGGATGGAGCCATCACCCAAACACCTCATGGAATACAAGCTATAACATTCTTTATACTCCAGAAGTCCAAAGATCAAGCCTAGAAGAAAAAATGGCTAACCCTAAACTTAAATTCTTACTTGTCCCAAGCGAAGACTAACTTTCGAAAACAAAACAAAGTGAAAATGACATGAACTAACAAGAATGAGATGAGTATGATAACTTGATGCCGAATGGAAGGATCAATATAAACACAAAATATTGCAATATTAGCCTTTTCAACCAAAATTTAGGATCCTTATACTGTTAAACTCTCTAAGGAACAAGGCAAAGCAAAGCAAGGTGAGCAAAGCAAATCAACCCTCAATGACCTTTCCCAAGGAATCTAAGTGTAGATTATAACATGATCTCCAGTGTATAGCAAGGTCTGGCCCTTTGAACTTAGCTGACTCACTATTTGGAAGAAGCTAATTAATAAAGGATAAGAAACGCACCATTTTTATTCATAATACCTAAAAATTACTAAATACCTAAAAATGAAGAAAGCCCAATGTCAAGAAGTTTTTAGATGAGTATTCCTATGTAATGATCCATTGGTGACACCAGTTGGTTAAGACCACCATGCATTAAATTCCCTTCAAACTTCACCACGAACATAACCAAACTCAAAGACTCTAGGTTTTGGGAATGATCCATCTCATATCCCATGTAGTAGGGCAATGAAGTCATTGACTCGACCGATTAACAGAGCCCGATAGGCTTTGAAAGGCCCTCGGGAATGTGCTTTCGAGTTTCGATTGGATGATCCCACTTATTCTTATTCACATACCTATTTTTGACATTTTTCTTTATATTTTCTTTTTATCTTTCCTTTTCATTTTTTCTATTGTTTTTGCATTTTTTTCTTTTTGGTTGGGGCTCAATGGTAATCATCTTTTGATTAGGTGTCCCATCACTTGAGTGGATTAGAATCCCAAAGAAGTTAGGCAGATTGAGCTGAGGGTCGGGACGAGGTATCTGAGGAGACCGAAAGTGTGTGTGATAGATTCCTTGAGAAATAGCTTCTTGAAGCACAAGGGGGTGACTAAGCCAAGATACCCATACAAAGCAAGCACACAATTCCAGATCATTCAAAAACCTAAGGGTCCAATCCACTTTACACTTGCCATTTTCAAATGTTTGTGCTCAAAATGACCTTCCCTTGTGACAAGGCATCAAACTCATAACATGAACCTGAAAGCAAACGAAAGAAAGAAGAAAAGAACATGAAAATAAACAAGTAAGGAGATACAAAAGTTGTAATTTTGAAAAAAAAAAAAAATTAATTCTTGAATTCACCCCCCTCAAACTTGAATTAAACATTGTTCTCAATGTGAAACAAAAGCAAGAATGGATAATGAGTACTCCCCTAAGGTTGATCAAGTCTCCAGACGTTACTCCAATGAATATGGCTCGCTTTGGAGGCAAAGGTGTTAAGAGGGGTTAGACCTTAAGTCCAAATGAAGAGGATGCTTGAATATGGTTTCCTCTTTGGTTCTTTAAGCTTCCCAGAATAATTGAACTTCAAGATTTCAACCTTTTAGCTTCCAAAACCATCTTTGAATCTCTAAAAATCTAAAATCCAAAACTAAAACATGGAAAAACAAATTCAAGAACAAAAATTTATTCAAAAACAACTCAAAACTAACTAAGAAATGAAAAAGGGAAAGCAAACTTATTAAAATCGGGTCGCTTCCTAAGAAGCCGCTTCCGTTTTTTCTACAAATTAGTCACTCTACCAACTACGGATATGTTGGTAATTTCTACCTCCATCTTTCTCTAAGAGGCGATGAGTCTTGCCTCCATCCTTCTCTAAGAGCCGATTATTGTGCTCAATCAGCAACTTGAGCACATAGTCTTCCAAGATCATCATCATTATTATTATTATTATTATTATTATTATTATTATTATTATTATTATTTGTTCACAATGGTGGCTTCCATTTCCTTCAACAATTGAATAGCGCACTCCTTTGCCTTGGGAATAGGGGTCATCTTCTCATTTTTCAACTCTTCATGCGTCTCACCCCATGGAACCATCTTCGGAATAGTCTTACAAACTTCTATCATTATATCTTTTCATATAATTCCGGGAAGCTGGTTTGTCTTCCTTCATAGCTATTTCCAAAGTATGTGTGCATCATTCTCCACTTTTTGGAATTTCTCAAGTTTTTCACCATCCCTTGAGGTGATCTCTTCATTGTAGCCTGTTTTCTTTAGTCCCCCAAGGTCGGGATGACAAGCTCTGTCATCTTCAAAGTCAGACATTTAGTCATATTCTTGCTCCTTCATATATTTGGTCACTAGTTCTTATATACTACTCTCATCTTGCTTAGGTTGTTTTTTCAAATGTAAGTTGAGACAAGAAGTGGCCATTGAATATCTTTTCTTTCAAGCTCTTGAATGGCATAGGCTGAATTCGAACATGAGCCCTTGTTACTTCCATGAGTTGAACTTGAGATGTTGCACATTCAGCACAAACTCTTTCTAATTTAGCCATGGCTGCCTCTAACTTTGTCATTCTCCCATTTGGAGGTTGACTTGTCTCATTTTGATCAAGAAACCTAGGCAACCCAACTTGAGAATAGTTCATTTCAACTCTTGATCTTCTAAATTCTACATTTTCCATGACCAATTCAAGAGAACTTTTCTAATTCAAATTCCATTTTTTCTTTAGGCTTGATCTTTGGATTTTGTGGAGGCAAGAGTGAGGTGTCGCTTATATTCCATGAGGTTTAAGTGATGGCTCCATCCGAATTTCTTGATTGCTCAATTAAGTGGGTACCTATTATTGAGCATAATCCATCGATACATATGATTGCCACACTCCATATTTGATTTGTCAACTCGATGATAGGATCTATCAGGATTTAAATCTACAAAACAAAAACAACAAAAAAATTCACAAAGAAAAAGAAAATAAAACAAGACTAAATAAAAAAAATGTTTGAAGTACCAAAGAAGCACTTGGTATTGATATTAGCATAAAACACTGCAATTTACCTGGAAACTGTGCCAAAAACTGGATAGGCGTATTTGTGTTTTGTATTAAGAATATTCAAAAAAATATAAAAAGAGCACCTATTCTGTGTAAATATACGCTTGTCAAGTAATAAAGTGTACCTAAGTACGGATATCGATCCACATGGAAATGGGGATGCTAAGTACCAAAATTAGAATACTTCTCTGATATCCAAATGATTAGTGTTGAGTTCAAAACTGAAATTAAACTAAACTAAACTAAACTAATGAAATCTTAAGTGAACAAGTGAACTGTGCAACTAAGGGATACCAAGAGATGATAAGATCCTAGGGTAATTAGTGCAATTGAACAATCCTCCTATATTTAGGCCAAAATTCCATCCTATTGTTTCTTGAAAAAGCTCTCTAAGGCAACTTTTGCCTAATTTAATTAAAAACCTCTCTCAAGGTAGGATAATCTACCAACTAATACTAGGTTTCTTGCTTCTCAGCTCAACTCCAAACATTAGAGATGCTTTAAGACCCAAGAATCTCACATGCCTCCTAATTACTGATAATTTCTACACTACCTGGTTAATTAGGTTGATTCACCTATGTCTAATTACTTACTCCCTTCTCAGATCTCACAAGGAACCACTCACCATATTGAGATTAACTAGAAATCAATATGTAAACAAACCTGAGTATGAATCAATAGAGGTGACAATCACAAATAGACAATAGAAAAAGGGAAAATTAACAAGTAGATATAAGCTTCACGTTCAAAATACATCAAAAACCCTAGACTACGTGTTCTCTTTTATAGGCTTCCCAAAAATAGGCCTAAAATGGGCTAAAAACAAGTTCTGAGCCGAAAATAACTGTGTGGCCATGACCACATCGAGAGATAAAAAAAAAGTCGCTATTGAAAAAGGTTGTGGTTGCGACCATGAATTTTTGGTCGCGACCATAGATTGCAACTTGCATAACTTCTTCGTTCGGACTTAAATTTGGTGTTCTTGGTACTGTTGGAAAGCTCTTGAAGTTTAAAATTTAGATATGGCCAGAAATAATACTTTAGAAATGATAATACAAGCTGAATTTACGAAATGGTCAAACTGGTCACTTTTGAGCTATCTTCTCTTCTTCTGTCAACTTCCAAGAGTCATAATTAGATCATTTGAAGTCCAAATTGAGTGAATAAGGTCTCTTTGGAAAGCTTGGGAAGTCACCTATCCATCCATATAAATATTGTATTCATTTGGGATTATCTTGCAGATGAAAACATCAAAACACAGTAGATGCTGCTATATATGTAATTTATTGATTTTCCTTCATTTTTCACTCATTTTCTCTCAATTCCATCAAATGGTTGGCCTAATCATAAAGATGAATATTTATAGCATTAGGAAAATTATTTAACATAAAAAATACTAAAAATATAAGTGTTATTAGATAAAATTAGTATTTGAGGCATCTATTAATTTGCATTTTGAATGTCGGGTCATAGCTTGCTACATTCTCTTCATGAGAATACTTAGTCATCGTATCTCCTCAATGATTGGGCCCTTATCTACAAAGGCAAGATAGTAGTTGTCTTCATAAGTTTGACTCTTGCCTTTGAATTTCACCAAGATTCTGACTCCATATATTTCTCTTGGAGTCCCATCCTGTTTTTTGCCTTTGAATTTTATCGACTAAACTCGTCATAGTAATCGGGCCTCACGTAACCGGGCGAAAGGTTGTCGGTCTCGGCCCACACCACTTACTAGTCACCTTTCCAAAATGTAAAGAAAATTGGTGAAGAGAGGACGACACACACCAATTCACATGAAAAGAATTGTAATTAGCAGTAGAATTAATCACAAAGAAAGTTGATAAGGAAGTCGTACTACCCATAGTGATGTCAATAGGGAGTACGCCCAAAGTCTTAGAGATTTATCTAGTAAAAGCTGATATAGACACTTATGTCTTAATTAGAACATCAACACCTCTTCCTAATACTCTCAACATCCTCAATGGCATCACATTGACTGTTGATCCATTATCCACCAATACCTTGGACACTGGTTTACCATTAAAGTGTGCTCTCACATAGAAAGGTCTTATGTGCTTTGTTATTTCCACAATAGGTTTTTCCAATATCACCTTCCGGGCCTTGCTTATTTCAAAGGAATCAATGGTGACTACCCTTTGACTATGTTTTTCCTTTGCTAGAGAATGTTCTTTCTTTACCTCTACTAAGTTTTTCTCTATATCTTTTGACTTGAAAAAATATGGTAAAGTTAGAGAAATGGTAGAACATTTCAAAGAAATAGGAAATGTACCTATCAAAATAGTTCTCAAATCCATTTCTTCATCCATCTCTTTAGTAGACTCATTATCTTCTATAGCCTTCCTTCCAAATTTGGTAGCCTTCCTTCCAAATTTGGTTTTCTTTAGAGTAGGCCTCACTTCTTCTCTCAGATTCTCTGCTTCTTTTGGCTTTCCCTATGGAATTTCTTCAAGTAATTTCTTCCATTGCCTCGCCTCTCTTACATCATTCTTTTGAGTTCTAGTGAGCTGGGAATTAGAGGTCAGCACCATTACGCCACTCATTCGCAGTGAGATATGAGAAGGGACAACAAAACTTAGAGGTATTTTCCTCCTCGAAGGATTGTTCATGCCCTTTCCCTTTGGAAAAGTATGTCTCTATTCTGGAGAAACATTCTTCTTCGAGGTTTCTCCTTCGATTTCCTATTTTGAATGGTATGGATACCTTTCATTCTTTTCCTTTTCTCTTCCTGTACTACCAATTCATCCTTATGAACCAGATATTGTTTAGGATTCCATACCTTTCTTATCCTGGCATTAGGAGAAAATCTCCCATTCTTCTTTGCATTCAACACTGCTCTCAAATCAGTAGTAGCTATGTTGACTGAAGCCACTGGTGGAAAAGGATCTTCATAAATCACCATGACCTCTTTTTTCTCAAGGAACTTTATTATTCCCTTGTTGATCCCGTCCTGGATAATATTTATGAAACTCCAACAAGAATTAGTACCATGATTCTAGGAGTTATGATACTCACAGTATACTTTTCCCTTGAGTTCTTTGTTGGGGAGTTGGTGATTTTAGGGAAATGTGATGAATTTCTCCTTCAGAAGGAAATAAAAGATTTCCTTAGTTTTTGCTGCATCAAAATTATATTGTACTTGTGTATTGGAGGTTTGTGACTTCTTCCATAAGTCAGGTCTTTCTTCACCGTGAGGGCGTATGAATGAACTCAGACTTAAGAGATCTCTGCTATTTTTCATTTCGACCACCTCCTAAAGAAGAAGTTCTCATGGAGGTATTTCTTCGTTGACTTTCTTTCCTGAGTAATTCTTCATACTCTATTACCTTAGCAGCTAGCTCATAGAAGTCTCTGAACTCTATACCTTGAAATTTCTTCCTCAGCTCTATATCAAGTCCCCTTTGGGCCATCTTCACATACTCTGTTTATAGGAGAAGGATTTTGCATCTATTCCTCATTCTTTTGAAATGAGTAATAAATGACTTTGCTAATTCTCCACCCCTTTGGGTTACCCTTGATAATTCCGCTATGCAAATATAAGGTTCAACTTTGAAGATTTGTGTATGGAACTGTCTCTCCATTTTCTACCAACTCATAATAGAATTCCTTAACAATGTTGCATACTAAGTAAAAGCAATTCTTGTTATTGAGTTAGGAAATAACCTGAGTTTGAAATAAGGGAAATTCTCATAGTTGGCCAATACCCCACAATGCACAGTAAATCTAGCCACATTTTCCAAGGTAGACTATCCATCTTCTCCAGAGAATAAAGAAAATTCAGGAATTCTATACCCCCTTGGAGAAGGATTATCTATGTCTATTGCCTCTGGATATGGCTTATAGAATTCCGGGTGGCCAACTTGTTTAAGGCCAGACCTGTATAGCTCATGTACCACCTCCCTTATTACCTCCAAGTTTGGTTGTGGAGGTGGCTGCATAAGAGGTTGGGGAATTTGTTGCCCTCTATTAGTAACTACCCCTAAGGATGGTTGAATAGTGCCCCCCGTGCCTCCAGCTAAAGGAAGTGGCTCATTATAGGCTCCAGGGTGTGTAACCGGATTTGTGTTAACAAACACCCTTTGAGGAGCCATTGTTATAACAATATTAGAACGTTCTCCATTGAAATTTGTCAAAGTTCCATCTTCTCTCCTATGGGGAGGAAGATACCGACTTTCAACCTGTTTAGGAGAGCGGTGAGATCTACTTGCTTCCTGAAAATTCATAGGGTGCTACCCCTCGAGCTCATTAGATAGTTGCCTTGTAAGTCTAGAAGCAACTTCTGGCCTCTCTTGTCCAACAATCTTTGAGATTTCCTTCAGGGTAGTCCTTCGTGACTGAGATTATTCTTCTCGTCTACCTAAACTGGCCTTAGCTTTGCCCTGATGTTTCTCCGCGTGTTCTGGCCAACGATTCATCACGACTCAGGCATACTGCACATGGCTTTAGTTTTCTTAGCCAGAAATTTAAGTTGTTTAGACTTAACCTGTCGCGATAGGGTGTGGCCAAATGGAGAGGTTACTTGTTGTGACAAAGCAATTCTATGTCGCGACATAGTTGGCTAGGCTGGGAAGATTTTCTGTCGCGATTGAGTATTTTTATGTCGTGATAGAGTTGGCCAAGGTAAGGAGAAATTATGTCGCGACAGAGCAATTCTATGTTATGATAGAGTTTGTGACCTAGAATATCAGGTCGCAACACAAACTTCGCTTGAGCAACCATTCTTTCATCAAAAAGTTGTTCAACCAATGCATTCAATCTCTTTAGATTGTCGACCATTGCCTGAAACTCAGCAACAGTAGGGATATGAGCATCATCATCATCTATATTACCTATGTATGCTTCTTGCCCGCATGGGCTGTCTGATGCATATTCTTCTTGGAGAAAATCTATTGTATTTCTCTCAAAATTTTCTACTATGGCTCAAACGAGTCTTTCATGTGCTGCTTTTGCAGCATCAGATATTGAGTCATGAGACTCCAAAATGATTTTACTTCTCAATTTTAGTGGCATCTTTAGCAAAGAATGGATCCATCGGGCGATGTTTCACAAAGATGTGTCCCATTGGGCGTGCCAAAAATATGTTGTAGTGATTTTTGAATTTCACATGAATAAACAAAATGCAAGCATGCCGGCGTGCCAGGAAATTAAAGTGTTTTCAAACTGAAATGACTCGTAAGATCAAACTTCTAATCAAATTATGTAAGCTCCCTAGTTCCCTTGACAGTTCCCCAGAATCACAGTAGAAAATGTCATGTGAATAGAAATATTGCAGGATTAAATGCTAAAGAAAAATGTTAGATTTCCCTTGGAATGAATGAAATAACAAGGTGCTGAAAATTGATAGACTTGAATGAAACTTCGAAATATAATGCAGGAATTGCTGAAGTAAACATTGGATTTCATTGTGAAAATAATACTATGGTGGAAAATTGATAGAAACCTAAATAGAACTTGGAAATAGAATGCTAAAATTTCTAGAAAATAATGAATTCACTATAAGGAACAAAATAACACTGTGGCTAAAGTTGATAGGACTTTGGCTAAAAACTAGGAAATAAATTGGTCGAAACTAATGAAAGCTTATTATTGAAAAGATAGGATTTGGTCAAGTGCATTGACATCGGGAAATGATTGATTTGTCGATTGATTGGACGGCTTCGCTGCTTGACTCCCTTTCCGCCTCCTTTATGACGCCTTGACTTGTTGCAAAAGTCTCAATTTCTCCACTCCTCGAAGATATCGCTTCACGCCTCCATCACAGTTTCGCTCCTTAAGAATTCATCAATTTCATCATTAGAGAGTCTTGTTCTTCAAGAATTTCATCAAAGTCTCCATAGGGAGTTTTGTTTCTCAAGGAAATTCCACGTCTGCAAATAAATGTCCCACCTTTGTGTCATTTTTGATAAAGATTCGTTTGACTCCCAAAATTTTCGTAAACACTTCTAGACTTTTTCTATGAGTCTATTCAAATGGATATGGGCCTTTTTTCATCTTTTCCTTTTTTTGATGGGGAAGAAGGATTGATGAAGGCCTTTCCATATGTCAGGCCTGAAAGATAGATTCTCTCAACTCTCAATGCTTCTAATGTTCTCTCAACTGAGTTTTGCATCATGAAACCTGCAAAGAAAATGCTATATAGCTTATAATCATTGAACCCTTTATGAATTGAATCTAAACTACTTCTAAATCTAATCGATCCAGTATGCCAAATGATCCTCCCAACATGCCAAACATTTTTTTTTACCAAAAGTGAATGGTAAAAATTTAATTCTAATTTTCTGCATTTTTCAAAGACAACTGGGATGTTTGAGCAAATGGTTTATTGGGTAGATTGAAGGAGCATTTTTGGAGGATTAAAGGAGCAGATGATTTATCGGGTGGATTGAAGAAGCATTTTTCAGTTTTCCTTTCAACTCAAGATGCTGAAAAAAATTGGATCGATGACTCCACTCACATTAAATTAATTGCTCAAGATTTTAACAATGTTTTCCCCATTGTTTATAATTGTTAGATACCCAGAAAAAAACATAATCAAAATAAATCAACCCTATTTCGAAAAACTTGGATTGTCGATCAAATTTAGTGTCAATTAATGAAAACATAGACCTGGTGAAGTGTGTCAAAATGGGTTGAGAGAAAAGAGAAAACAAACAGAACTAAAGCTTCAAGAGCAAGTAGATAATTGAGATTCTTCCCCAACTGGAATGTGGGAGAAAACACACAAGATGCTCAAACTTTTCAAAGGCAACCTTTCAGTCGTTGTTCGAGTTCTGAGTATTCGTCGAAATCCGAGAAGTCTGTCGTCATCAGCTTATCCACCATAATGCCGTCAATCGTCACCACATCCTCCTCAATGTTCATAGACGGTGTCAGCTTCGCCTTCAAGGTCTCCGCCGTCGACGATGGCGATTCGAGCCTCCAACACCGTCGCTGGTGCTCTGTTGGATCAATTATTTTGTTCTAGAGCAGAAATCAATTAGAATCAACGAGTCCTCCATGTTTACACTACTGAAAGAAAAATGCTCATTGTTCTGAGGGTTTTCGAATATTAGTTGCAGTAAATGGTCACAGAGAGGGCTTGAAGGTGGAGGAGGAGAGAGGGAGAGAGTGAGAGAGATATAGGGGTGGGATCAAATTTATTAAAAAAATATGAAAATTCGTTGATTCTAATGGTTCATGCCACTAGGATGGCATCGATCGGATTCTCGACCATTTTTCAAACCACATCCGATCCTAAATAAAATACTATATCCATATCCATATCCATATAATTACCTGATAAAAATCTAAATCCATATCTTATCCAATTTGATTTCTATTATTCTCCACGGATAACCCAGATTTATCCACGCTGACACTAAGACATATTTTGCTAACCTACGACACGCCACTATAACTTCAATGATTACAAATTTAAATATAAACTAAAGTTTGTTAATAAAAAACATCACAAATCAACTACTTTTGTCGTATTCCAGAAAGAAATGAGAATTTTCTAGAACTAGTATAGTGGTTCATACAAATATAGTAAAAAATCAAAACTATAAGAATCGGTTTTAAAATCAAAACTCAAAAGAATTTGGAAAATAAAATAAAATAAAATAAAACAAAATAAAAGAAATAATGTAGCAAATCGTAAATAGATCCAGACCGATCCACGCAATGGGTGTAACTTCGTGAATCATACCTCATACAAAAGAATATATCTCAACATTTTATGTGTCAAAAGTTAATTTCATGATGTCTAGAATCACGGAAAAATCACGAGACATTCTAAAACAAGTAATAATTTATTTTCAACAAATATAGTACAGCAGCCGACAAAACAGACATTCCAAAACTTCATTTGCTTTTCACATCTACAATTTACTTTACAAAACCAATAATTAAAAAAAAAATCTAGAATGGTATAAAATTATTGGAAATTAAAAAAAAAAGTATTACAAACAAAGTCAAATCACCTTTTAGTCACAGAAATGGACAAGTCAAAATAAAAGAATTTAAAAATCATTTACTTTACATGGCTCGATGGTCAGATCGCACAACTACAATTTACTTTACAAAAACCACTTCCTTTCCCTTTTCTTTATTTTTTTTTATTTGGTTTAATTCGTAACCATCATTAAGAATTCATTTACAAAATAAAATTATTATCATGGCTGTAGCAAATATTTCTTCCATACACTGTAATCACAATTAATATTTTATTCTACAAACAACCACAAGCTGGCGAACTTTACATTCTCCACCGACGCACTTGCATAATTATTATTATTATTATTATTTTAATTCCACTCATGGAACCAAAGACTATTAGACTTAATATTTCTGACACACAAGCATGATGAATCTCAACATTTAAAGACAAGCAATGAATCTCAACATTTACTAATGTAAAGCGACGATGAATCTATCTCAATATTAATACGATATGGTTTTGTATTGGTAATGTTCAACAATGCAACACAATATTATATTACAATGGGTCTCAGACTGCTTACTCCGATCTAAAATAAAAGAAAAACTCCGAGAATACCAAATCACTAACCCGTCGAATGTTATAGCGAATGTATCTAAGAGCTTGCTTTAACGCTTGACGCGACGCGAACTACAAGCTTGTTTTGAGATTTCACTTAACAGCGCATCGTAATGAGTGTTTTCTTTATA
>JAEQBH010007303.1:0-265473 GCA_016808115.1 Tetrastigma voinierianum | reverse complement strand
GCTTATGAAAATGCCAAAATATTTAAGGAGAAGACCAAAGCATGACATGACAAGAACATTATAAGAAAAGAATTTGAGCTAGGTTAACAAGTCCTTCTCTTCAATTCAAGGCTAAAATAATTTTTAGGAAAGCTGAAATCAAGATGGTTGGGACCTTTTGTCATCACTAAAGTCTTCCCATATGGAAGTGTGGAATTATTGCCACCCTGCTCTCCCAAAACTCTAGCCGTGATTTTTCCGTCATTTTTTATTTGAAATCATTTCTTCCATCCTTTGCATTCCTTATATCAATGTTTCTTTGTTTCCACTTTTTATTTTTCTTTCTTTCCTAGTGTTCAGAGCATCATCTATCTATTGCGACATGTTTTGTTAGCGATTTGTTATGACGGGTAATTGTGTAGCCGATGATTAATTTCTTTGTGGTTTTCGTGTTGACAATTCAGATGTCAAAGTTCGATACGATAGAGTTGTCGATCAAATCTCGTTCATCAATATGTTGTAGATCTAAAATCTTAGATATTTCAGGCATTATTGGATTATCAAATATATAAGTCTTGAGTCAATCATTTTTACTATTAACATAAATATTGTGTCATCTTCTAAAGTTTTTATGACTCTTGATTCTATGTTTTTATCGATTGTATTGCTGACATAAATCAATAAATTTATCTTTTTTAAGGGCACCATAAATGGAAAGAGATGATTAGTTAAAAACATAAACGGGAAAGCGAAACGCCACATGGACCTCAAAATTCCTAAAATCCATTAACTGATGGTCGAGTTTTGGAAATGGGATAGTGTTTGTGGGGAAAAAAATGACGAATTTAGCTTTCCAACCAAACTAATGCCCGAACTAGTGCATCTGGGCCATGTAGGATTTATGATGGTAAATGTCGTTGTTCTTAACAGCATTTTTTCCTTCAAAATTTCAAATGCCGCAACCACGAACTGTGGACTTTAATTTGATTCAATTTCCGTTGTCTTGGACGGCGCCATTTGATTTTTAATTTCTTGATTGCACGGCGTAAGTCTTTTATTTTGCCCCGTCTTCTTCATCCCCCATTTCTCTCCTCCCCACCGTTCATGCGATCATTGTTCATCCCTCGGCATCGATTGTCACCCCGATTCCAGTCCGACCCGATTAGCGAAATCAAACGGTTTCGAGTGCGAAACCATGTCTTTTGGGACTCTTTACCTGTTTTCTTTTTTTGGTGAACTTATACTGTTGGTATACAAACAATTTTGTAATAGCAAAAATCATTTTACATATACAAAGAACTACCATCGGAATTGGTGTCCATCAAAAGCATATACACACATATACTAAGTCCTGACTACTTATACAAACACTTATACATATATGCAATACAAACATCGGGGTGCGGAGAAAACGGTCTTTGATGAGCACCTCATCTCTTAGATGGCCCGTCTTCTTTGAAGTTTGAATCTGTCCTCTTTATCTCCTCTTTAGTACCTACGGATTGAACACTATTGCTAAGCTTTCGCTTAGTGGGGTATATAGGCGATATGACCAATAACAATCGCCGTCACAATCTTTTTACATTACTTTTCCTTATACTTGAAATCTACATTCTTATGTGACTTCTAACACATATCATATTACACATGTAGGTTTTTATCCTTTTCAGGTTCCATATCATTATCACGGTCGTATCACATCCATGTGTCATGCCTTTTACAAGTTTCAATTCATATCTTCTACATGTATGGCATGTTAGATCATATTCAAAACAAACTTATACATCTACAATGGCAAATCAGACAGTTAAGGTCATACTCGTACATACGAGGGTCAATTCGGTGATACACATACACATTAGACTCATATCATTATCACGGCCGAAGCCATTAATCAATCTCTTTAGCAATTACATTTCATGATCCGGGATGCCCGTTTAATTCTTTTTGTTATCGTTTTATTAAATTTTACGGTTTTTTTTCAAAAGTGTCGACCCGATCCCGACGCTCGCCCGGTTGGATCAATTTGCAGGCTCGGTTCTCGACATTTTCAATCAAAACATTTTTTGTTTGGTTTTATTAAATTTTTGTTTTCTACCAAAAGTGTCGCGACTGAATCTCAGGCTAACCCGGTTGGGGATCAATTTGGAGCGGTTTACTCCGACATTTTCAATTATCTTGAAACATTTTGTTTGTATTTATTCCATTTAGACTTTTTAATTCTGCGGCTTGCTATTTGAACAATCCCATAAGCATTTACAAATTCAAAGACGATATTCACATTTAACAATGCATTTACAAAATAATAAACTTTTTACTATATACGTAGTAAAATATACTTAAACAAATCTCTGATTTTTAATGTCATTTTTCACTTTTCGGTTTGTGATTTCACATATAGCTATAGAAGTCGACATTCAGGACAGATTCAGTTGGTGAATCCTGTCTTGTTTGTCATTCAGTAGCAATGTGGTTTCACATTTAATATCACCATCTCACATATGGCTATAGAAGTTAACATTCACGGCCAGTTCGATTAGTGAATCCTGTCTGCATTTATCATTGATAACATTATGATTTCGCATTCAATATCACCATCTCACATATGGCTATAGGGGAAATTAGGCATTCCTGACAGATTCACTTGGGGAATCACATTGTTTTGTCATTATTAGCAATGTGATTTTGCATCAATTATTACCATCTCACATATGGCTATAGAAGTCGACATTCAGCCAGTTAACTTGGAGATAAAATGCGTTTGTCATTAGGTAAGCAATGATTTCGCATTCAATTATTACCGACTCTCATATGGCTATAGAAGTCTCAAGCGTTCGACCAGTTCACTTGGGAATCACGTCACATTTGTTGTCATTCAGTAGCAATGTGATTTCACATTTAATTATTACCATCTCACATATGGCTATAGAAATCGACATTCACGACATATTCACTTGGGGGAATCCTATCTGTTGTCATTACTTGATGTGATCTCACATTTGGCAATTGGTTTGCCTTCCTTGTGGTCGGTTGGTGTGAATCTTGTCATAGTGATTAAATCCTATAAAATGTGATTTCACATTCAATATTTCTACGATTACCTTCATAACCGGTCGAGTTGGTGAATCGTCATGTTGGTCATTCATAATACATTTCAAATCAATTTTACTTTATATTATTTCTAACATGGATTAAAATATACACACATATATATTAATAAACATTCGAATAACAATAATTCAATCGATACATGCATATACATATATATATTTCTATAAAACTCATAATGCGATCATAAACACACATTACTACGTCTTCGTATGTTTATCAATATTAACTATTTATTAAAATAATATATGATTCGTCGTATATATATATATATATATATATATATATTTCAAATAAAACTCATAACTGATCATAACGATACGTCTTCACTTATCATTTACGTATTTCCTATCATTTGTTATCCTTTTTCTAGTTATATATGATAATAATCATATATAATTTAACCACCTTATGTGTTCATGGCTTATTGCCTTTCATGCTCATATTCATGTTTCAGTTCATTTTCATTTTTCCATATCACATTCATGTTTAATGAACACATCTATATATATTGCATTTCTTGTTCATATCTACATCCTTTCTTACCATGTATTCCAATTAACTTTAACAATGATTAGTACACTTAATTTTAACGAATTAAATTTTTCAGACCAGTTGTAGGCACCAAATGCCATTAAAATGCAGACCATAGTTGATTCTAGACTCAATGAGCTTTCCATAATTCAAGAGCCACTATAATAGATCTATGAAGGTTGTATACAAATTACCCAGCCGTGACAAAATCCCAGCAGCTTCATGGCACCTCAGACGGCGTAGCCACGTCTTTGCTGTCGTTTCAGAGGTCTTGGCTTTGAGCAGGCTGGTCTTTTGCCTGCTGAATCTAAGGTGCTAAGGGTTCTTCTCAGCTGGAATAACCCAGGTAATGGGGCTTGGCTGAGCTCGAGTTATGTCCTGCTTGGCTCGGGTACTCTATGATTAAAGCGTGCGGGAATTGGCTTGCACATGGCCCACTGAGTGAATTTACGGGCCTTAGAGTCGGAATTTGTGATACTATTTCTGATGTTTTGTTTCCTTGGAAGTCTATTTTAATTAGCCATATGCCAGATCACTCAAATCGGATAAGAAATGAGCCCTTAGCACAAAATATAGACACTGTCAAAATGACGAGGTGTACCACTTTTCTTCATATCTGGGGTACAAGTTAGGTTCTGGAGGGCTGTGCAGTCTGAGGTCAAGGTGTACCAGTACATGTCCCCGAAAATGCCCGGAATGTGTGTTTCTCATTTTATATCATTGATACCCAAATCTGACAATACTCCATAAACACGTCAAAACCACTCCAAATTCATCTTGTAATCTCGATTTTACTCAATTCAATCTACACTCTCATTTCTATATCTTTCTTCAAAAAAATTTACTAAGATTTCTCCCAAATAATTCTAATATGGGTCATAACCCATACCAATAAAATTTGTTAGGGTTTGTTCTAGCTTGAACTCTTTTACTTTGCAATTAAACTGCCTTGAATCTAACCTGATGGAGGATTCCATGTTTTTCTTGTACATTTGAAATTTACCCACCTTACTCTCAATAATTTTTGGGTAGGATGAAATCCTATCAAACCACTAGAAAAAAATCAAATGCATAAAGAAACCCATGTTGGGATGAACTTTTATCAAACCCACAGGTTTGGGGCAAGCTAATCATGCGATTGTATGGAATTCATACGAATTCAAAGTTAAATCTCTAAAATCCAAGTTAAATACGCTTTTTGGCACTTTTGCTTGAACTTCTCTCCTTCATCTTCTTCTTCTCTTCCTCTTCCACGGTTTTTGCTTCCCTAAAATGAGACCAAATTTGGTCCCAATCCATTACAGTTAAGGCCATGTTTGGCCAAGTCAAAACCCATTTTGCTATACAATTGCATCTTGGTCCCCCTAGCATTTCTCTCTTATTTCCTCGACTTTCTCAAATCTCATAATGGCATATAAACTTCTTGATTTATACCTTTATGTCTCATTAATGCGACCACTTTACCTTGTCTTTCCACATTGTGACCTCTAGGTCCTCAGTATTAAGTGTATTACCCATTTGCTCTCTTATTAATTTCCGGTTCTATCGTTTTATTTCAGAAAAATTCCATTTAGCTTTTAATATACCCTAAACAGTTGAAGAAGAACTACTAGGGTATATTTAGAATGTTATCGATAGACTATGGCGTGATTTCATCAGTTTTACTCCGTTCTTTCTTCTTACGGTACTACATTTGTGCGTTAGATAAGTCTCAACATGCAGGATTTGTTTCACGGATTACATTCATCATCCTCAGTATCAAATCTATGGCTTGATTTGATCCAGATTTTTGCTCAATTCTTTCTTCTCGTGGTACTCTATTTGACACTAAATCTTATTTTTGTTTAGGGCGCGGTCAGCCAATGAAAATCTTATTTTTGTTTAGCTAATATTGAGAAAGTGTTTTCCACCTTTCCTCAATACCCTAAATGCCCAGAACCTTTCCTCAATACCCAACTCCATTTTAAAAATTACAGTTCATGCCTGTAAACACTGCTTATCAAACAAAATAATATAAGATAAGAGTATTGTGGGAGATGAGGTCTATCATCACTTTGTTTAGGAATCCTTTTCTACCATACGATTGCTTTCGAAAAAAAAAAATCAACATCGGCTTTGGAGCCTTTGCATCCAAAGTCGCCTCATTAGCAATCTAACAATTAACCCATGTTCATGATCAATCAAGTTTGCTTCCCATTAGGTTGATAAGTAACATAAAGATAAAAGAAAATGGATATTTTAGAGGTATATATAATCATATGTACATAAGAAAAATGTCTGAAGAATTCGGTGGTAATTTCGATCTTACATACATTGATAAATTATCATCCGCTATACCTAAATTTTGCTAAACTTCTTCTCCCAAAGCTGGTATATTCTTTGAACTCTGTTTTCCTATAAAGATATGTTCCTGAAATGGTAAAGCATGACATGATTAATTTTTTGGAAATTATGTTTCAAGGTTAGTTAGGCCTCATATTTTACAAAAAAAAAGGCTATGAAAGCATCTCAATTAAGCCCAAAACCAACCAAAATTTAAAAAAAAATGCTATAAAATTTTTGAAAAACCTCAACTACCCTCCATATCCCCTCCCACCACCCTTCCCCACACCCCCACCTATCCCATCTCCCCTTACACCCCACTTATCCCAGCAACATGCTACACACCCATCCTTCTTTCTTTTTTTTTTTTTTTTATTTTATTTCTTTTATTTTTGCAATCCACTCATTCTTCTTTCTTTTTATTTTATTTTATTTTATTTTATTTAGGAAATAGAAAATGAAAGATGATTTATATGAAAAGAAAAAAAAAAGTACATCTAGGTGGCGATTGGGGCTTGTGAAGAAGTTATGACATTTTTGTCTCATCAAAATATATTTTCTCGACTTTAATTTTGGTAGTTTGGTGAACTCTTAATGAAATAGAGGGTCTCATCTAATCCTAAAACACAACATAGTATAGTTCATGAATCTACTCTATTGGATTGTGTATTCAGATAGTCGTGTCGGATTACATCGCATTAAATAACATACTATTCCCACATATGGTTTATAATATGTGTATAACAAGAATATGGCATATGATAAAGTTGATATGATTTGGAATTTTCTCCAGCGGGCGAAATTAATTTCACTACTCTCTTTAAAAAAAAAACATAGAACCACATGCAATGTACTTACAAAGCATAACGAGGAAGGTGGTCCTATTAGTTTTCAGCATCATAGTGGTACAGGACTTTTGTTAAATCTATTTCTGACAGTACCATCAACTAGCGTTTGACAAAAAATTACATATGACTAATTTTTTATTCAGTTGGTGTGAAGGAAAGGTTACCTGCAGGCATTGGTGGTAGCACCACGTTGTGAAATGATTCATTGGCTTCATGAGGTGATTGAATGTAGCATCAGCAGATGTAGTTTAAATGGTAAGGATAATGACCTCTCATATTTAATTCATTTGGGACCCACGAATTCGATTATATATTTCATCTATTCCGTGATATGTTATTACGGTGAAAATATATTAGGAGCGAAACATATGTCGAATATGTAGAGCAATATTGTGCCTTTGGATGTACCGGTTGAATGCACGTTTGAACAATTGTGTGATATGATATACTCAAGGACAACCATTGACAAACAAAGGTTCAAATTAGTCCTCAATTGTAAGTATCCCCTAAAAAGTGGAAATAGGTTTACATTTTCCTAATATGGATGACGGTAGTGTGTGTATGCCAGAATGTTAAACATAGTTAATGCGTGAGGAAGTGAATTTGTTAATCGTCAATGCGAAGTGAATCAATCATGGGTGGGTGGCGATAGATTATTGGTTCGCGACAATTATAGCATCGTTTCGAATTTGACTATGGTTGTGGGCACAGTAGCGGTCGATCACCCGGATGGATATGGAGATGATGAATTTCGCTTATGAAGAAGCTAATGATGAATCGATGAAGATGTGATGATGGATGTTGGTGATGGACATCATCCTTGCTGGACCTAGCCAAGTTTGGAGGTGGCAAGGGATATATGTCTACCCGTGCGACATCTTTTGATGCTGTTGAATAACCCGGATGTTGAGGAACGGATGAGTCGTCCCTGTTCATTATCACACACCACCCGACACCTCGATTTGAACATGTTAGGTAATATTATTTCTGAGTGGTTGCCAAACTCCATGGGTGCAACATACTATCGGTTATTAAAGTGGAGAATTTGTAGTTGGCCAAGTTTTTAATTCCAAATATGATTTGCAAGATGCTGCAAAGATTTACTCAATTAAAACACACGAGGGTTTTGTCGTTGGCTTATCTGTAAAAAAATTGCTCGTTTTAAGACAAGAAGGCCGAAGAATGTCGATGTCTATGGAAGCTTTGTGTTATGGTTGTGAAAGATACTTGCTTATTTATTATCAACAAACATAAAGGATCGAATACTTGTGTCAATCCTTGCGTTAGGACCATCATGATTGGACGAACTTAGTTCTTTGCTCATTTAAAAGCGATAATTAAGGCACAATTCATATTGACTATGGTGCTATTGAGCAAGTGTGATGGAAATGGGGATATGAATATCATCTGAAAAGGCGTTGGATGGAAGCATAAAGCACTTAGACACTTATTTGGTGACTTTTTCGGTCATATCACGGGTTACCCGTTTGTTTCTTAGTCATAGACGAGCAAATCTGGATGTGTTAATTTGGAAAAGCGTTTGACATTAATATGCCAAACGAGATATTCAGCGGCGTGTTGGTCATTGACCATCATCTATTGAAGGGTTCGAACGGTATTAGATCCGTGCGAAATGATGGTACACATTTGTATGGGAGTATAAAGGCACGTTATTATCGATCGATTGTTTGTTGGCATTTTCTACTGTCGATGGCGAGAATATTGATAGTTGGGGATGGTTCTTGGCATGTATGTCGAAGCGAGTAACTCAGCGGACGAGGATTTGTGTTATATCGGAACATCCGGGTATTATAAGCGGCCCGATGAAGCGATCCTCTCATCTTGGTTGGAACGCGTATGCGCATCTGGGATTTGCATGCGTCGTGATAAATTTTATGGGCAGCCAAGATGACTCTTGAAGAATTTTGGTATGCGACGACTTTAGCGAGTACACAATACAAATTCAATAAGCATATGACTACGATTGGGAGGGAATTACGAAGCCTGAAGCGATGGTTAGAGAGCGATCAACACCCCAGGTGATGGGCACTTTCACATGATGGAGGTTGAAGATATGGGATAATGAATATGAAGGGTTGGTGGGGGGCACCTGAAGGGAGTTGAACAAAAAGAATGTCCTTGTCTTTCTCTCTTTGCCATTCGCAGAAGGGTTCGAAGTCTTTGTAAGAAGGCGATGCGACAGCTTCAGTTTTAGCGTCCATTAATAGAGTTCAAACGCTTCTCTCTTTGATCTTCTTTAGACTTTTTAAAGAGCTGGATCAAGGTTGAATGAAAATGCATGATAACATCTCAATGCGTGCTTTTATATGTAAACAAGATCGTGAAACATGGGAGGAATAATACTTAAGGGGTTTTCTTTTCTTTTGGGTTTCCTCTAAATTGAAACATAATCTTCTTTTTTGTGTCTTAAGCTTTTAAGTTGCAAGTTGCTTCCTCCACATCTCTAGGTTATCTCTTTTCCATGCCGAAACATCAAATTTCTAGTATATTCCTAGCTTTGGGGTCTCTATTTATGTTCCTTTTTCCTTCTCACATAGTTTTTAGGTCTCAATTTCAAGGTTCAAAAAATCAACCAAGAGACTTGAGGCTAATCGAGTCGATATCATTACCAAATACGAGACGGAGAGTGGATTGGCTAAAACTCGGTGGACTATTGGGTGTGAGATATTTCGGTCGACTCGGTGAAATTGGTGAAAATCTGAGAATAATCGATCTAGACAACCCAGTATAAAAAAATACCGATTTTCAGAGATTCCTCTAAAAATCCAACACAACAAACTTGAATGAGACGATACCCATGATGGAATTTCAAAAAGAAACAATAAAAATCGAAAAATTAGAGAGATTCGACTGAAAATTTGAAGTTCGACAAAAAAGAAAGCGAAGAAGAACTAAAGAAAGAGGAAATTAAAAGAGTAAAACTAACACCTAAAGGGAGATGATCGAAGACCCGGTGGCCAGACATACTACGGTAGGAGTCCGACTGGGAGCAAAATTAGAGCTGGAAGGCGGAGGTGGGGAGAAGATAAGACCACTCAATGGCACCTTGGAGCAAGTACGTCTCCTTCCCCTTCTTCTCCCTCCTCTTCTTCTTCTTCCTCTTCTTCCTCCCGTTCTTCCTCTTTATTTTTTCATTTTCTCACTGTCGTTGGGAATGCAGGAAGAAGGGTTTCCCTTTTTCAACAACCAACTTCCAAAACGATGTCGTTTGGTCTCTATAGGATATTATTTTTATTTTTAATACAACTCAAAACGACGTCGTTTTGGACACTTATCCAAACGGCGTCGTTTTAGATAAGTGAGAACAAGGCCAAAACGACACAGTTTTGATTAGTGTTTTGAATTAAAAAAAAAAAAAGTTATGATGGCCAAAACGGCGTCGTTTAACTTACTATTTGCATATCAAGCCTTCCCCAACCCTCATTTTGCCTGATACCAGCCAAAAGCACATAGCCCTCCCAACCTCGATATCAACCACATAGAAGAGAGAAGAAATTATGTAGAATTTATTTACCACTAGGTAGAAATTTAATTTTTGTTGAAGAACAATTATATTAGAAAATAATTTAATTGTATGAAATTTTTTGTTTTACTTGTATACATGGTTAGGTGAACATTTTGAAATAGCTCCAAAACATGATATTGGTTGGGGGCATACGAGAACAACTCTGGGTGGTAATAGAAGGCCTCAAATACTAGTGCTGTGGAAAAATTTATTCATGGAGTTATAACAAGATTAAAACAACACATTGCACATATCTTCGAACAAGTAGAAGGATGTCGAAGTGTACATGTGGAAGTGTCACATAGCATTAAATTGTATATGTCTAATGCTTCAAACGAAAAAATTTAAATGAAAAAAAAAAGGAACGACTTATAAGTTCTTTAAATGAATATAATTTTTATGAAATTGATGGGGTTGATTCTGATGAAATTGAGGAGGTCGAGATGACTGATTTCGAAAGAAGGCAAATGAAACATGTAATGAGAGAAAGTTGTCGTTTTTTTGAAGAAGGTAGACCACGAGCATGAGGAGGGGTGGTCTTTACCGCAGCTTTATTAGTCTTTGGTATCGAGCATGGCCGAATCTGAAGCTGGCTATAAGAGAGGAACATAACCCAGGGGGTTGGAGTCCCATGTTTCCTTCAAAACAAAGATCAATAAAAAGTTTGTTTTATTTGAAGGTCAGCGAAGCCCCCTGTCCCCGGGGTCCGTTTGGCCAACCGTCGACCGGAGCCTATGGACTCGGGTGCTATCACACTCATGTCTCGAATGCTCCCGAGGACCCATTTGTAACTAATTTTCTTACAAATAACGATTTCTTATAATATTTCCACAGAGTTTGATATCTGACTCTTTTACCTTTTACATGCGAAATATATTAAAACTAGATTATTCTAATATATTTTACAAAATGCTCTCTAAGGCCACAACTGAGGCCTTCTTCGGTATATCAGGCCTCGGGCGTCATCTTCGTGTACACGAGGGACCCATTTGGGTAATAGCTTCATAGTTATAATCTCTATAAGAGATTTTACTCCTTTAAGTCTTTCGTCGATGATCAAACACACACATTCAAGTAAATATGCACATTCCTACTCAGAATGTCTGCATACATGGAATGAGAATGTGGCTGCCCTATCTAATGTCAGATTTATAAACTCTGCTGATGCTAAACCTATGTGTGACAATGATGATTTTCATGGCGTCCAAATTATCATTTCTTGACTCTTGTTTTGTTCATATTTTCATTACAATTGGCACATTGGTGAGTGATGGATTCTTGGTGTCTTTGCAGGCTCTGAGCCAGGACACTTTGCAGACTCACTTAGCCGATTGGTCATGTCTCTCGATAAATTCGGTCTTTCGCGTGGGAATCTATCGTGACTTAGCGACTGGCGCGCATATTGTCTTTTACTATTTTCGTATTTGGTACTGTCATTTTGGTGGTGTCTCGTGCTTAAATTTTGATCTAACGCGGCGGTGTTGATTAATAGCGTGTAACACGGCCAGACCATAGAACACGAATACGGTGTCGATCTCTCTACCACACTCACACCCATTGTCATCGATATTCTAGTGCATATGCAATGAACATGCCCTTTGCCGATCATATTTACATGTATGATGCACACTACATGAACCATTCACATCAGTTATACTTCATGTCGAGTTTCGACCCGAACATATATTGCGAGCACTGGTTCATATATTTCATGCCCGTATATACACCTGCTATTACAAATATTGTATCAAGCATATTAGCATCTGTCAATCCATGACTAAACAATTGATATCATACAGCCTTCTTTAAGCTAACTCATGGCAATTCCTACCCAACATAAAAGCCTACAACATGCCATGAAGTGGTCATGTCAAAACCCGGCTATGTACATCGGCAGCTAGCCAACCACATACTTGGTGCAAAACATATATTCAGCAATGATAAGGTCACCCAATATTATTTTACAGGTACATTTCTGGAATCTTGACTCAATGAGCTTCCATAGAGTACAAGAACACCCAAAGAGCGGGTTCGGACCCGAAGAAGTTATGGTCGTTCGAGTTGGAAGTCACACATGAATAGCTGGCCCATAGGCGCAGGCTGGCCCTAGCCAGACCAATGACTATAAAAACATAGATTTCCAGCACCCCACTATCCTCCACAAGAACATGGCTGGACTGCGCTCAATGGTGAACTGCACTTGAGTCAGAACACCGAAAGCGGAGTTCAGGGACAAAGAAGTTATGGCGTCGAATTGGAGGTCACGCCGACCCTAACGAGGCTAAGCGACCACAGGAAAAACATATATTTGATGAGTTATGTTCACCCTATCCTCCACGAGAATGTTCCTAGAATCTTAACAACTCAATGGGCTTTCCAGAGTCCAGTACCTGAAAAAATTAGGGCGAAGAAGAGTTATGGTCGATCGATTAGAAGGCCTGCATGAATAGCCCGACCCTAGGCGCCGATATACAAAAATATAGATTTCAGCAGGTTATATTCACCCACTGTCCTCCACAAGAATATGGCTAGAATCTTGACTCAATGGGCTTTTCATAGAGTCCAAGAACACCCAAAACGGAGTTAGGACGAAGAAGTTATGGTCGTCAGAGTTGGAAGCCTCACATGAACCCAACCGACTGACCCTAGCCGGCCAGCCTTTCCACTTAGATTATTCGGGATAAACGGACCATAAGTTGGGCTATAGAGGTCCAATTTGCAGAATTTCAAATCCTAACATCAAGTTCACTGAAGTGGCTACAATTTACAAGGACTCCACTGCAAATTCCCTTCTTCCCACCCGAACCAATCCCTAAAGTGCATTTAATGCTTAGATCAAGTAGAGCTGACTTCTATGTGGTTCAAATCTGACCCAAACATTCCCATAGACAAACACAACCTACTGTATTTAAGGTGAAAACCCAAAGTGGAGAAGACCACCTCTTGGAGTTTGTTGAAACTCCTGTTTCTAATCTCTACTTGAAGCTCTACGCGAAGCACTTTTCTTCTTACTCAAATAAGGAATCTGTAGGATCACGAGAAAAACCTAGAGAGATTAGGAGCTTCTCTCTCTGGCTTTCTCCCCACCTCTTCTCTTCTCTCATCCATCCCACCGGTTGGTCCAAGATGGTCAAGTTTGGAGAGTACTTTTTGCCACATGTCAATACCCCATTGGCTCCTTGGATTACCCTTATCACCTTATCAATCTACCTTGGATTTCCATCCAATCACGTGTTGCCACGTGTCTCCTAGGGTCCCACTTAAGCTCTTTGTTTGACTTATTCTCCACTTGACACGTGGCTGCTTGTGAGCCCTCAATATTATACCGTCGTCTTTCCCTCGGTGCCTCGAAAAACATGAAATTAGGCGTGTAGAATTTGAAATTTTACATGGTAGCTAGATTTCGCGAGACGATTTCAACGATGAAGTCCGTTTTGTCATCCGATGTCTAGAAAAATTTCAGATTTTCCCACTAAAATTACAATTTTACCATTTCTCAGAAAATTGAATTTTCTCGGGTTTTATAGAATGTGCAAAGAAAGTGGGTAAAGTGTGAAACCCCGAAAAATCCGAATTTTCGAAAAAGGGTAAAATGGTAGAATTCGATTGAAAATCAGAATTTTTTATAGATCTCAGTTATTGAAATAAGACACGGATTTGAAATCGAATTTCATGAATTTAGAGGCAATTCGGGCCCTCACGTTCTTGAGAGTGAGGTGACTTTATGACATGTGGCGGTGGTGGTGAAATAAATTGTAGGCCCCATGTGACATTTGTGAGCAAGTCAAGCATTAATTTAGTATGGGGTATAGGTGGCGGCGTCGTGTCGTTAAAGGGAAATGGTAGATGGATAAGGATAAGAAATCTTAAACGATAGGAGTGGACGTGCAGCGATGAAGACTGCTCTCGCTTGACTTGTACTTCTCCCGGCCGGTTGGGAGGAAAGAGGGAAGGAGAGAGAGAGAAAGGCAAAAATGGTGAAGGAAGAGTAGAGAGAGAGAAAGGCTCACTATATCTAGATTTTAGGTGATCGGGCCAAGTATTGTTGTGAAGTAATGGGGAAGATCATCCTCGCGTGAGGTTTCGCATAGGACGCGGTTAGGGAGTTTTAATGGCTTTCAAAGTTAAATCCTACTTAGTTTTAATTATGCTGTCTAAGGGCCGTCCAAATGGCATGGGTTGTATGAGGCCGTGAGTGGCCGTGTGAGCGAATCGAGACTTTGGAGACGGTGTCTTTAAGATTCGGATTATTTTCGGACCAGATTCGGGGGCGATTTTTACTAAGTAATTGTCCTTGTGTGCCCGTTTTTATGGTAGTTTAAATGATCTGGCTTTGTGGTGGTGTTGGTTGTCTTCTTTCCTTTGGGAATGTTGGTTGTGTTTTGGAGCCATGGGAGGTTGCCTGTGTGGTAGTACATTATGGGACTTTAGGCGGTTTTTTGGTGAAATAAAAATTTAGTAGTGAGTCCTTGAATTAAATTGTAGCCTCGTCAGTAAACTTGATGTTAGAAACTTTTGAATTTCTGAAATCAGACCTCTGTAGCCCAGAAAGTTATGGTATGTTTACCCTAAATGATCTAATTGGAAGAATTTTGCTGGATGGGTTCATCCACGGGATGGGTTACCCTCGATGGATTCCCTTCTAGGTAGGGTCATGCGTGACCTCAACTTAGAAGGTCATAACTTCTTAGATCGAACCGATTCAGGTTTTCTTAGACTCTATGGAGCTCATTGAGTGGAATTCTATCCATATACTGTGGATTAGATTGGTCTGTTGGCTAGGAAGAGGCCCGTCGAGCAGTCGGGTAAGGAGGCATTTTGGCATGGTAGAGTACCTATTCATGTGTGACCTCCCGACCCGAAGGTCATAACTTCTTCGTTTGAACTCTGTTTTAGGTGTTTTTAGACTCTATGAAAATATAATTGAGTCACATGATTTCTATCTGCTGTATATGCTTGTGTGGGGAGCGTTGGGTGCGGAGCGGCTAGAAAGGGGCCAATCGGCGAGGTCGGGTGAATTTACTATTCATGTGTGACCTCGACTTGAAGGTCCTCGTCTTCGATAGAACTTTGTTTTGGTGTTCTTAGACTCTGTAAATCCGTTGAGTCAGGTTATCATACTTGTGGAGGGCATTGGGTCTTGTTTGTAGAAAAGGGTAGTCGGGTAGAATTTGGCGGGGTAGAGTGCCTATTCTTTGCGACCTCTCCGACTTTGGAAGGTCATGCTATGGTGGGAACTTCCGTTTAGTGTTCTTAGACTATGATAAATTGGTCACGATTATTCATATTCACATGGTGTAGGTGATCATAACCTTGCTAAAAATCTATGTTTTTCACCAAGTGTGCAGGTTGCATGGTTGTGTCGAGGTGAATAGCCGGGATATGACATGACCATCGCATGGCATGTTGTAGGCTATTGTATTGGGTATGGTATGAATGTCTATGGGAGGCCATGAGTGGCCGTATGGTTTCAAAACTTGGGATTGAAGGATAGAGGTTTGTCCAGGTTCCACACGGAGTCCGAAGGCGTGGTGGGTTGGGTTTATTTGGAAACTAAGTTTATAGGTTTTCTAGTTATTTGATGTTGTATGGATGATTGGAACCAAATAGGTTCATGTTTGTGAAGGGTTCGTGAGGTACCCGGTTGGATGGGTCCAAGATTGTGACCTGGTTGTGTGTTATTGCTTGTATGAGTAACATGTAGTGTGAATTTCGTTAATATATAGATATATATATATGTAGCGATATATTAACCATGGGTTATATTGAAATGGTATATTGCATTTCATGTATGCCTTTATGGCGACGACAGAAACGATGGGGTATGAGTGCATGACATGAGAAAAACATGGTTGTCAAATGAATTTCATGGGGCTCGAGAATTGCCTTGGAGAGTTGTCACGACAAATCTCGGGAGGAGACCCATGACTGTTTTTGGAGTTGTCATTAATTCACCTCGGAGGGTTGTCCAATAGAATTTTATCGGAAAATGGTATTATGTTTTCAGGAACAAAAACCTTTTGTTTTGAAAACAGTGTTTCTCACACTTGGCTTAGGCATGCGTGAGGGAGTCAGTGAGGGCTCGAGATGTGGGGATGGGTGAGTCACATTCTCATCCATAACATGTAGACATTTGAGTAGAGACTTGTATGTTTTACTTGAATGTTTGGTGTTCCATTGCATGAGCACTTAGGTGGGGAGTAACCCATGTAAGAGATTATCACTACTGGGCTTTACTCACCCCATCGTGGGATCCCCTTCGGGTACGGGGGTATTAGGAGAGGCGGGTTCTCTTTAGAGGCCTTTTGAGAAGAAAGTAGACATGTGGCATTTTGATTTTCACGTTTTGTAAACATGTTGTATAGGGTGCAAGAAATTAACTCTAGAAACTATTGTATTATAGTTAGTTATATTTGTGAGTATGGATGTATGGGCCGACATATGTGCATTTATATGTTTGGGTCTCGGGTAGAGAACACTCATTTGTAGCATTGAGACACTTTCGATGGCCACGATAATATTCCATGTGAGTTGATGGAGTTGTCAGCCCAGGACCCACACAATGAGTCACATAAAGTCATCTCTAAATTTTTTCTCTGCAATGGAATACCTTTCAATGCTACTGATAGTGGGCCTTACTATCAATATATGATTGATACCATAGTAGAAGCAGTTTGAGCTCGAGGGGTCCTGGGGATACAATTAACAATGCGATATCTAGAGAAGGAGGTGCAAGAGCTTGAGGTATATATGAACACATTAAAGGCCAAATGGCCTATATATGGATGCACCATAATGTGTGATGGTTGGAGTTCTAGAACTAAAAAGTCTATCATCAATTTCATGGTTTCTGCCTTGATGAGAAAGCGTGATATACCTTTCTTAGGTTGACTGTAACATACTGGGCGACCAGTGCATTTTTTCTTATTGAAAAGATTGTTGAGAGGGGTTGGGGAGAGAAAACATTGTCTGAGTAGTCAACGATATTAGAGCGAGTTTAATTGGTATGTTGTTGATGTCTGAGCATTTGTTACGGTCTCCTTGTGCGGCGCATTGTATTGATTTAATGCTTGAATGTTTGAAATATGAAGCATATTAGGAGACTTTAGATTAAGAAAAGATTATCCTGACTTTATTTTCTATAAGAAAGTAGTCGATTTGATGAAAGTGTTCTCAAGGATAGAAGTCTCTTGCGTCCCAAAATAACTTGATTTGCCCTTTGAATTATTTCACTTGAGCAGGTGTCTTATACGTTATGAGGGTGATTTGAAGATGATGTGCCTGTGAATGGAGTGGCGTGAAGTCGACAAAGATTGGAGCGAGAGGTTTAAAGATGAAAATATTGCTTAATAATTCAAATCAGTTGGGAAAGAGGCAGAAGAGTCAAATCATCATAGAACCTCTGAAAATTTGGGAAATTATTTATCAAGATAAAAAGCCCACCTCTGTCCAATCATTTATGAAGTAATGGATAAAGCTAAGCTGCATTTATAAAGGCATCGATGAAACATTAGGAAAGGTATTGGGAAGTCATTGAAGAAAGGTGTGCAAATCAATTGCATAAACATTTGCACACGGCAAGTAATACAAAAAATTCCTTATATAATTATTATTATCTTATTTAAATGCAAAGTATTATGAACTAATAATTTTTTTTACTTCTGTCAACATACTATTTAAATCCAATGTTTCAATATTCAAAGCAATTCTCCTACCATCTGGAAATTAAAATTGGACTAAAGGGGGTTATCAAGATATTAGAGCCAGATTTGGATAGGCAAGCAAAAGCTTTGAATGAGGCATAACAATAACTTGTGTTATTTTTATAATAATATACTATGTTGTAATGTGCATTAATAAAACTAAAAGACATTCTACAATGCTTGTTCGAAGTATTTGTTAAAGGCGAATTTGGAAGTGCATTAACCAAAAAAGCAATAAATCAATTTCTTCCAGGTACTCACTATATTTATTTATTTTTTAAATAAAAATTGTCATCATTTTCTATTAAATATATATTGGTGCCTAATATGTTTTTTTTTAATAACAGCTAAATGGTGGAATAATTATGGTGATGAAAGTCCCTCTTCCAAAAGATTGTTGTCAAAGTTTTAAATGAAACATGTTCTTTATCACTTGTACTTGAAGAAATTAGAGCACATGGTCATTGATTCACACAAAGTTGCGCAATCATTTGGCAATGAAAAAGTTGCATAAGTTAGTTTATGTCAACTATAATATGAGACTTCGAGTTAAGAATTTAATCACGAAGCAGGCGATTTATCTGATCAATTGACTGAATCATATTTTAATGATGATGACATATTAGATATGGTGGTTGAAAGAAGAACCTATTTTATCATGGACCTGTTGGATTGGTTGGATTCAAGATCTTTACCCTCTAAAGAAGAAAGCGACTCGTGATGATGATGGTGGCACAAGTTATAGGGTAAGTAGGAGTGGAAACAATATTGCGTAAGGAAGAGACATTAGTTCTTCTCATAAAGGTAAGGCTTCTCGAATAATTTTTTCAAATTCTAGTGGTGATGATGGTGACGATAGAGTCAATAGATGGGGTAGCAACATTGATGGCGGAGTGGAAATTAGGAACTGATGGGCGGTGTGGTGGCATTGGAGGCGGCGGTGTGTTGATTGTGGATATGTTAATCAAGTTTATCATGGCATGTCGTGGGCCTGAGGAAATGAAAATTATTATGCCACCTGAATCACGATCATGGATATAGGTTAGGCATATAGGAACAGAAGCACCTGAAAGAATGACTACATTTCCTATTTAGATGATGACTATTCCGGTGGGCATGATTACAAATCCAAGCATGACAGTTGATGAGCACTTCCCGATCATTGGCTTAGGATGTGTCTCATTGAGGTAGGAGATGGATCCTATCATAACTTTAGAAGTAGTGATAATTCTTCCAATGCTTTTAGTGGATATAATTTTGATCAATATTCAACTACTGGAACACGAGCTAGTGATTCCTATGGATATGACCAATCTTCTTATAGCAGTAGCATTACTTATCGAGGTTTTGGATACTATCAGCATGGTGTTGAGCGCGAGCAACCTCCAAGGTCATATTTTCCTAATTATGGATCATCAAGCCAATCATCTCATCAAATATCATCATCTCGGCAAACACACATTCAGTGATGAACAATTCTTTCCAACCACATTCTCACATTATGCAAAATATATCGTCCCATGCTCATCGTAGGACTAATGATGATGATGATTTTGAGCCCCCTCGTCATTCAACATGGTATTGATTGATGTATTTGATGACATTTTGTTAAAAAGATGTTATGCTTGATATAAAATATTTTTTTTTGTTAGCATTAACATACATATCTTTCAGATGTTTCATTAACTATTTAAATAATTTTAAATATAAAAAAATTTGTTTTATTAAATTTTGAGCTTACTTAATTATATTTATTTTTCTAATAATTTATATAATATTTTAATCATCTTATTTTGCGTATCGGCCCGATATCTGTCCCGATATGAGGCCGTCGTCTCGGGGCCGTCAGTCGTGTGCCACGACTTTGAACCATGCTCGATTTTGAGCACCACTTACCTTTTTCACGTTTTACTAATTGTGATAACAAGAACCCAAAAGGTAATTATGGTCAATTTATATGCTATATAACGATCCAGCTCAACCATGTAGATGTTATTAAGTTTCGAATGAGAGGTCCTCACGGCTTTAATATGCGTCTAATAGGTTAAGAGAGCTGGTTTCTCTGATGCTGACCTTTCTCCCTATCCAGGAGTGTAGGATGTAATGAGCACCCTCCATCTGAGCCTAGCGTTCTGCCGTTGTCCCGGCATGGAGTACGGGGCTAGAGACAGACGAGATCCCCTGGGGGCCAGGCAAACCAGCATTGGGGTCGGGGATCAACTTTGATACCATTTTTAACAACCTGGCCCAACCATGTAGATGTGTAGTTTTGGACCCATGGGTTCGCGGCTTTTAAAAAACCGTTCACTAGGTTGAGAGGAATCTCAGTATTTATGTAGTGCAGAGAAAAATTTCCTGCCCATATCAGTCTTAGATGTTACAAACATCCCCATGCGGGCCTAGCGTTCTCATTGTGTCCCATGGAGTCGTTGGGGACCAAGCAAACCGAACACCCCATATGGGGTCGAATAACCAGATACACAGCGTCGAGGGTCGGATGGCTCGTGCTACTGTCCTCCACAGGAAACTCACGCTTGAGGGCATGACTATCATTTCACACCTCAAGTTCAAAGGCTCACGATGCAACGACACTAACCTTCCTTATTGTAATTGGATTTTTTCTAATTACCAAACACTTGTTCAGAGTAAATGAGCAACTTTCTAAATTCGTAATTCTCAATTTAAAATTTCATAAACAAAAAAAATTTATTTCTAAATCTACAAATCTAAAATCGAATCGCAAATAAAGTTGTTTAGAATACAACGATATTTAGAATATCCCAAATCCAACTTTGAACTAATAAAAAAAATTAATGTTATTATTTAAGTGACTTTCTCAATTAACTTTCAAAACCAAACATTCCACATAAACATAAACTTATTAGTTCAACATAATCCAATATAAAATTCTAATCGAATCATAATGATGGCCTTATCTCGACCTAGTCATTTCTCTTTGTGAAAACTAAATATATACACAAAAAAGATGTCAACAAATGGGAGTAAACTTTAAGCTCGATAAAAAATACTATCTGATTTCATGAATGAGTTTTTCAAATCCCTTGTATTACAAAAGAGGAGTCTTTCCCTGAAAACATTTGTATTCAAATACGATAGAACATTCAAAAAAATTTCATCTAAACATTCTCAAATTCATTTCATATTAAATATAATCCAAACAATTTCATATCAAATTCGAATATAATATTTTCATATCAATCCCAAAATCAAATACATTTTTTCCTTTGGTCAACAAATATCAAATAACATCCAGTCATGTGAGACTTTCAAATGAGTGGCAAACTACAAATTGTTTATTTTAAAGTGGACGGAACCAAACAATACTAGTACTAACAACCTCTAATCGAAACCCTTAAAGAATGGGGTTCAAATCAACATAACCATCTTAGAAGCTGATCCCACTATACCTACCTTTATATTGTATCACACATATTCTGCGTTTCCGCCCAACTAGGTTTTATTATTTTAATAGTTCGACCCATTAACACTTATGTTCCATTAGCCCACTTAGCTCATTTTATTAAGCCCTTTGGCAGCTATCCCTTAGAAACTGAATTAAGTCCAACTAAGATCTAAACCCATTAGCTCATCAGGCCTTCTTCCATAGGCCCTAATCCATTTGCAGACCCAGTATTGGTCCATTGCCATGTCACCACCTCATCTATGGCCCGTCACATCACTAGGGTCCACTGTCTATGTCACACCCACACCCCCACTATCCTTATCACTTAGGGCACACACCTTTAAAAATGAAATCTCAAATGCAATATGAGGAATTGAATTCATGTCCTTTATGTTTTCAGTAAACACCTTAAACCACTTGGTTTACATATATTTTTGTTTCAAACTTCCTCTCCTAGGGTCATTTATGTTTTCATTTCTTTTAAACACCTCTTTCAGGGCCCACTGTCATATCACTTAGGACACACACTTTTAAAAATGAAATCTCAAATGCAATATGAGGAATTGAATTCATGTCCTTTATGTTTTCAGTAAACACCTTAAACCACTTGGTCTACATCTCTTTATGTTTCAAACTTTAGTTAGTTTTAAATAATATTTATAACATCCTTCATTTTCATCAATTTTAACTTTCTTTAATACTAGCTTTCAAACAAATGTGTGTGTGTGTGTATTTTAACTTTCACCTTATTACTTTTGTTATCTAAATAAATAAATAAGTGTTTTCTTTAATTTCAAATTTTAAAAATTTATTTTCCATAATTGCTAAATAAAAAAATCATTCCTTAATTTAAAAAAAAATAATTTACTATAATTTCAAAATTTTAAAAATCACTTTATTTTATTTTAAAAAATATAAAATTTATAATTTGTATGTTTAAAAAGAAAAATGCTTTAAAATTCAAAATTCACTTTCATTAAAATTTTCAAATCAAGTATTCTTTTCCAAATATTCAAAGTTCAAGCCTCTTCTTTTCCAAAGTGACATTTTTATTTTTATTTTTTTCAAATTCCTTAATTAAATTTTCATTTTTCAAATTTCATTTTTTTAACATAATTTTTAAAACTCCAAATATATAATCAATTCTATAATTCCAATAAAATGAAACTTTATGTAGTTGACTTTGTGTTAAATAAATGGGCCTTGTGGGGGGCCAAACATCTTCTATTTCAACAGAGTATTCATAACATAATTTATAACCAGTTTCAATTTTTGACTTTAAATATTTTGTATTTGCTAATGCACTAACACATTTCTCTATTAATAGTGTTTTCAAATCCATCAAGGTACACATTTCTCCTATTTGACTTTGTTATTTATTTATTATATGTTTGTTGTGTCCTCGTATTACCAATGTTGTTTATTTTTTGTATTAATAGTATGATTAATCAATTGTCATGTTCGCACTTAGCAGTTATTAGATCTTTGACTTTTAAGGGGAACTGAGTCTTATAACTTACTCCGTCGCAACCCTGTTGAGTGATTTATTGGAATCTAGACTCGGTTTTCATAGACTTGTTTTTCCTATTATAAGTCACATTTAAGGTTTCTTTCTTATTTTATTTTATCTTTAAAATAAATAAAAATAAGTAATATTTCAAAGCAATTTTGAAATGATTTTTAAAATACAAAACAAGTCTCGTTTTTTAGTGAAGCGATATCATAGCCAAAATCTGATGTCCATGATATTATTATATTTGGTTATTATTATTTTCTTTCAAATATGATGTTTGTATAATATTTATATTTATTATTATTTTCTTTCAAAAATCATCCTCAAAATGCGGTGTCCATGATATTATATTTGTTGATTTTTCAACCTACTTTCCACATATTTACGATTCATCTCTAAAATTCTTACTTGCAATTTGTTTCTTAATGTAGATTTCACTGTGTGTGTATTTCGATTTTCAATGGTTTTATAGTAATCCCTTACTTCTTCTTTTTCTTGGTAGAATAGTCCCTTACTTTTTTTTTTCTTTTATTCACAAATTCAAAGCCTACGGTTACTGCATTTATTTCTTTTTCTTTTCACTCACAATCTCATAGCTTAAGGTGGTTTTCTACTCTTTTTTTTCTTTTACTTTTTAATTCTCCTACTTAAAGTAGTTCTATATGACACTACTAGCCATTATTTTATTTTATTTTTAAAGAAAGGAAAATCATAATCTAAATATATGAGTTCTTAAAGAGTTGATTTAAACTTACAGAGTAAAGAATTTACACCAAAGAGATCTATAAAAAACTCATTAAGGAAAAAATCTTTACCTTTGAATTAGTTCTTTAACCCCAAATGTCGACATTGTAGGTTTTTAGGGTTCTCTGAGCAAGAAAACAACTCCCTTAGGAAAGAGCAAAAAAAAAAATATATATATATATATATATATATATATATTCAATGTAATAAGATTTAGGGAAAAATCTAACATTTTAAAAAATTTTCTTCAAACCCTAACTTATGGCCTTTCTTTAAATTTTTAAAAGAATTATCTTTTCTACCACTTTAAAAATTACAGGGTGCTACATGCTAGAAGTCCAAATTTTCAAATGGGGTCTTCTTTATTTTTAATTAATTGTTTAGTTTAGTAATGTTGGATTATATGTGTTTTTTAATTTCTATTTATTTTGCATATTTACATAACTATATTTTTAGTATTCTCTTATTTTAAGGTCAAACAGCCTAGGATCTCCAGTAATCTTTTCTCACCCCTTTACCACTTAATCGGACTTCAAGAGTACATTGAATTATGTCTTAAGGAAACACTGTAAATGTTGGAACTTACAAAAATAATAACACCCATATTAAAATACTCTTTTTTTGAATAAAGGTACTCCTAAAATTTAGAACCCCACGATAATGGTGAAAAAAAAATTAAGGTAATATATTAAAATTTCGTGTAACTTTAAATTTTTATATAGTATTCTTTACAAAAAAAAAAAAAAAGGTTTCTACCAAAAATATTTATAAGCACTCTTAAACATACTAAATCTAATTTATGATATAATTAAAATATACAATGTATATATTATAGAATTTATCATATTACATTTTATTTTGTGAGCCCATTGTCTCAGGTTCAAGTATTTCATAGTAGGTTCTGAAGTTAGATGAAGTTGTCATTACTGATATTTTTTCTACATATGAGCATACACATGACATTTCTAGGATCTAATAAACTTATCTATTTGACATTTTAATACAAAATGTTTTTAAGGTTAATGAGTTCGGTTAGAGACAATTTTTATATCTATTTTACATATTGTTAGACAATGATGGCAGATAAATAAGAGCGAAAAGACATATTGAAAAACCCAAATCTTGGAAATACCACTTAGACATAGGGTTATGAATCCACCCTAAATCAAAAGATGGTATAAGGAGAAGAAAAATGAGGTTATAATGATCTCAACCTCTCTCTCTCTCTCTCTCTCTCTCTCTCTCTCTCTCTCTCTCTCTCTCTCTCTCTCTCTCTCTCTCTCTCTCTCTATATATATATATATATATATATATATATATATATATATATATATATATATATATAAGCCTTATCCCATAAAGCATAAGTCGAGCGTGAGGAGCGGGGTGCCGATGTGCTTGTCACGGCAAGCCAGAACGAGGGCATGTGAGGAAGTGTTTGCTTGTTGCGACAAGTCAAAACGAGTACGCTTTGTGATGCCACTTAGCATGCGCAACAAGCAAAGTTCTTTATGCTGGAAACAAGTTAGAATGAGTGCACTTTTTTTCTTCCAGCCGTCTTTTAGCTCGAATTCAAGTCACAAACACTAACAATCTCCACCTTGTGTAATTCCCACAAAGGGAACTAATAGTAAAACCAAATCTTCGATGAAAATAGCCAACCTACAACAAAAGCCCAAATGGGTAAAGTCAACAACGAGCACTAACCAAGTCAAACAATGCTCGAACTTAGTAACTCAGTGTCTTGGTCATCATATCGATCAGTTAACATCATGAGTGCTAACCTTACTAACAACAATGTCACCACGAGCAATGACCTCACAAACAAAGTGGTAACGAACATCAATGAGCTTTGTCATCTCATGGAACATATGATCTTTCATGAGAAAGATAATAACATCTGACGCCCAGCTGTTGGTCTCAGATGCTATAATTTACCCGAGCAAGCCTCTGACCGTACAGCTTTTCCTTACAAGCTTACGTAATAACTATATTACCTTGTAGTAGTCGACAACGTGGCTGTAGTGATCTGGAGTAGCTTTTCAAATGATAGCACAACCTTCAATAATAAACACATACCTAATAAGAGATCTTCTTTTGAGATCTCCGTAAATCGAGAATCAACGTACCAATAACCATATTTCTCGTTCTCCCAAAATGCAAACAAACATTAGAAGAACCATGCAAGTACGTGAATATCCATTGAACTGGCTTCCGGTGTTCTTTATCAGGGTTCATCATATACCTTCGAGCAACACTAATAGCATATGATAAATCTAGACGAGAACAAATCATAGTATACATGAGAGACCCCACTGCACTTGAATATGGAACTTGAGACATGTAATCAACATCATCTTCTAACTGTGGAGATAAAGCGGATGAAAGCCTAAAATGAGTTGGTAACGGTGTACTAACAGGCTTGGCATTCTGCATGTTGAATCTATGAAGAACTTTTTCAATGTACCCTTTCTAACTTAGGTACAACTTGCATGTATGTCTATCTTTGAGAATCTCCATCCAAAAATCTTATTTGCTACTCTCAAATCTTTCATCTCAAACTCTTTGATAAGTTAGGCTTTGACCCTTTGAATCTCTTCTTTATCCTTGGTTGCAATCAACATGGCATCCACATACAAAGTAGACAGCTATCATAAGTGCATCTCCTAAAATTGTGGGAAATCATAAATGAGTAAAATCTCTTGTACCATTGCCTAGAAGATTGATTCAAGCCATAAAGGGTCATTTTCAACAAACACACACAATCCTCTTTACCTGAAACCACAAAATCCTTAGGTTGTTGCATGTAGTTGTCCTCCTCAAGCTCTCCATGTCGAAGCGGTTTTCACATCTCAAGCTGCTCAGCTCTTAAACCATTCATACGCCTGATAAGCAAGTTCGAATGAGCTGCATGGCACCTGGCAGAACACATATGTGAAATCAACACCTAGAATCTGATTGTAACCTTTGGCAACTAGCCTTGCTTTGTATCTAGCTTCTTCAAATCTTGGTATCCCTTTATTTCTTTTGAAGACCCATTTGCAACAAACCACTTTCTTCTTCTGAGAAAGTTTCACCAAGTCCCAAGTACCCATTCTTATGAAGAGACTCCATCTCTACTTGCATAGCAATCATCCACCAACTTCAATCTTTGAAACTATTTTGCTTCCTCATATAGAGTGATAGGGTTCTTCACAAGTGTCAATACTTTGCCACATTTAGAGTACTAAGTGACTACAGAATCCAAGATTTTTGGATAAAGGGTCAAAATAGTAATTTAGTGAAAATCGAATTTCTAGATCTCGGATGGCAAGCGGACTTCTCAGATTGAAATCCTTGAGAGTATTTCTGCGTATTCAATTTACCGTTGGATTAGGATGGTCGGGATTCATGTTTTTCGGCGTGGGGTGTCGGATGACTACCTTGGCAAGGTTGGAAGATCTTACGCGCATGACACCATAAGAGAGTAACACTTGGCATTGAAGGAATGGCTCCTGATTAGCCATGTGTGGGAAATGAATCCCTTGGCTCACAGTGCAGGCCATGTGGGTGATGATCATAAAAGAAAAATAAGAAAATAATAAAGATGGAAAATTGATATGTGTATGAATGGTTTTGAGGAAATGGGAGAAATTTATAAACTTATTGAATGAGTTGTTGCTCAAAAAAGGGGAGAGAAAATAGTAGAATGAAGAGAAAATGAGGAAAAATGAGAAATGAGATGAGAAAAGAGAAAAAGAATAGAAAAGCGGGAAAGAAAGGAAGAAAATAAGAACAAAGAGAACTTGATGCGTAGAGAAAAGGGAGAAGGAGAAAGGAGGAAGAGAGAAAGGAGCGATTTTAGGCTTTCGAGGCGATCGCGGTTCGACGGTTGAGAATTGCAAAGTTGAATGCTGGCAGCGAGTGGGGATGCGATGTGGACGCAAAGTTGGAGTTTCGACAGAGCTCGAGAGGTGATATTTTCTAGTTTGTTTTACTTTTAACTTTAAGGCTTTATAATGGTAGGGGTTGCTTATGGGAGCCATGAAAATTAGTTTCAAGCTTTGGGGATTAAAGGGTATGGATTTCATGACCCAGGTTTCTACGATCCGTGGGAGTTCGATTTTAATTAGAAGCTGAAGGTTTAGATGTTGTCAGTTTTGTTGTGGTAATAATAATGCTTGGAGACAACCGGGTTCATGTTTTGTGAAGGAACGATTGAGGTGCCACTGTTGAATGGTCAATTTTGCAGGACCTAGGTCGTGTTATGGTTTGAGTGAATAACATGCGGTGTGTGGAAATGAATATTGTTCACGATATTTGATGTATTAACATGGTTTGCATGGAGGTAGATTATATGTAAAAATTATAATTGGCACTCAGGTGTGTAAATCATTACGCCTTAGTGCTCATTAGTGTGTAACATGAGGAAAATCATTGGCATCGTATTCACGTATGCGCGATCGTATTCGTCGGGTGGGGTGGGCGAGTGAGTTTATTAACGACTGGTGAATGGGTACCGTGAACTTCGGGGAAAATGGGACAAAGTCGAGGTAGGGTCCGCAGAGTGTGCAAATGATCTAAATGATAAATTACATGTTTTGGGCGAGACAGTTGGGGTGATCCCAAGGGGTGAAAGTCGAATGTTATTCACGGTTAGACCTTGAATCCGTGATGTAAGTTCGTGAAAATGTTGAAGGCGTGCGCGTCCTGCGGTGTAAACCCAGAAAATCCGTGGCCGAAAAAAAGATTTGATAATAGCCCAAAATTGGAGGGCCTCCAATGGTTTAGTCATGGTGTGTGACTGGTTTTATTCACGCTTGGCATTCCAGGTGTGAGGGAGTCGGTTGGGACTCAGGTCGTGAGCATGAGAGGTTGCGTTTCATGCATGATATAGACATTTCATATAACAGTAAATAATTGTATGGAATGTGATTGATTGTTTATATGCACGCATATGCATTTAGGTGGGAGGTAACCCTTGTAGGAAAACTCTGCTGGGCTTTGCTCACCCGGGTCGTGGGACCTTTAGAATTACGGGACTACTCCGGTGAGCACACGATGGGGTAGCTTTTGGGGAAATAGAAATGTGGCTTTGAGTAAATATTTTGTAAATATGTATAAATCTTTTTTGTAGAACAGGCATGGAAACTATGAGAATATAGTTGATTATTTTTTTTTATGAGTGGGACGTGGCCCATGATGGCCATTTTGCACATGTATGGGTCTCATGACTAGCGGACATGTAGATTTCCCGTATGGGGTTGGCTGGTGTCAGCGGACGCGGTTTTGGGCGTCACGTAAGCAACCGTCAGTACTCAGCGTATTATTACCTCTTTGGTGGAATAACTTGTCTTCTCTCTATGTCTCTAGCAATATTGTACTATGGTGCTAAAGGTGGTGGTGGTGATGGTGAGGAAGAACCAACATCATTCTGCTCATCTGATAAAGACTAAGGAGTAGATTTTGATGTAGGCTCTATTCTAATTTGTAGCTCCACTTGCATTCTTGATTTTTGTTGACCTGTTTCACAAGAAACATTAGTAGGTAAATCTCATAACATAGCAATTTCATCAAAAATAACATATATGCTAATAATTATCTTACGGGTCTCGGGACTTTGCAACTTATAACCTTTAACACTATTCTTATAGCGAAAAACCGTTTAACAAATCAAGGTTTTCAAATTTCATTATCTTGGCCTTAAACTAGACAACCAAAAATCTTTAAGTCGGATTAAATTGTAGGAGTACTAGACCATACCTCAATCAATGTCTTCTTGTCGAGAGGCGACTAAGGAAGGCCCAGAATGGTGAGAAAGTAAAGCGATCGCCATTGCCATTGAGTGACTTTGGTAGTTTACACAGCATTAAATGCAATGAGCCTTCCCATGTAATAGTTATGTTTATACATTACGCAGCTCCATTTTATTATAGAGTACCAACAGTTGTTTGGTGTCTAACAATACCTTTTGATCTACATAAGGCATCAAACTCTTTAGAGAAAAACTTCAAACCATCATTAGTATGACGTTTTATCTGCTTCTCAATCACAGTCTTCCACTCTTTAAATGTTGCGAAAACATCATCTTGTGCTTGAAGAAGGCCCGAACTCTCTTGGAAATCGCTCGATGATGGTGACAATATAATTAACACCTTCGTTAGAAGTAGATGGTTGAATCAAAGTGTAAATAGTCGAGAGTTCCCGCGAATTATTGAATACCCTTAGAGAATTTGATTCGTCTTTGCTTCTCGAAGACACAATCCTCACAGAATTTTAATTTTCATTACTTTCGACCGTCAAAGAGTCATCTTACGCTCCAATTCAATCATATTATTCTCACTCATAGGCCCAAGGCGCATATGCCATAGTTTGGTAACATCAACATTTGTCATAGACTCAGAGGTAACATCAACATCATCTGTAACTGTAGTACCCTGCAAAATATATAAGTTTGCAGTTATTTTCTGTCATTTTATCACAACAAAATCACCTTTGCTAACCTTCAATGATCCACCTTCACCAGTGTACTTGTACCCTTTTGAATCGAGAGTGCTCAACAAAATGAGATTCCTCTTCAAATATGGGACATGCTTCACATTAGCTAACATTACAACAATTCCATCAAACATCTTGATTTTGACTGTACCAACGCCTGCAATCTTCCAGGATGCATTATTACCCATCAAGACTACACCTTTTGACACAATTTCATATGTTGAAATAATGATCATTAGATTGGGACACATATAGTCGTGCAACAGAGGAGTAAGAACCTATTCCTCATAGGCTTGGAATCACTATCGAGAAATAGGGAGGTTCACCATCACTATGATCATCTTCTCTGACTTACTAACTTGGCGAGTTAATTGATTGCTTTCCTTTTATTTGCGACCTCCTTATTCTTGTTTTGCGGCTCTTATAACGAAATATGTGATGTTGCCAGCTTTTTCTTCTGATACTTGCAAGACTTGTTTCTAGTTTTGGACTTCGATTTGCCTCTATCGCTATTCCCAAAACTTTTTTCATGAAACCTTCCTCTAGCAACAAGACCTTCCATTAACAAGTTGCTTCCTGGTTTCTTTTGAACGCATAGATTCATAAACCTCTTCCAAAGTGAGAGTATCACGACTATACAAAATAGTATCTCTAAAATTCGAATATGAGGAGGGCAATGAACACAACAAAATCAACCCTAAATCCTCATCATCGTATTTGACTTCCATGGTCTCAAAATTAGCAACAATTTCTTTAAGGGTAGACATATGATTAATCAGACATACCTTATGTTAAACGATGAGAGTCGTTGTTTAAGATGCGCAATTTGTTGAAGACTCTTGAGTCTACAAAATTGCTCATTACTACCAAACCGATGCCATTAACACTCCCTTCAAGACATCTTGAAAAATGTCATTCGATGGATGAAGGTAAATCCAAGTCATAGCTTTATTATCCTTTTTCTTTTTCTTTTATTTTATGCAGAAGGCGTATTTTGTCTGAGGCCTAACGACGCCTCTTTGATCTATACATTGTAGTAGAATCGCTCGCATCTTGGCTGTCATAGAAAACCGGGTGTTGCGATCAATCGAAGATCGTGCTTCATGAAACGCCATTATTAGGGCAAAACAAAAACCAAGCTTATGGCTTTGATGCAGTTTGTTAGACAATAATGGAAAATAAACAAACGAAAAAGGCAGACTTGCGAATTTACGTGGAAAACTGAAATTTAGGAAAAACCACCTTGAGAGGAGTTATGAATCCACACTATATATCAAAAGATGGTACAAGGAGAAGGGGAGAAAGAGAGAGGTTACCAATGATCTAGCCTCTCTAAAACCTTACTCTGCCAAAAACCCGAAAAATACAGCACACCGCACACACACACACACACACACATATATATAAGCGTGATTGTGGCAGAGAGGACGAACATGCTCACTTGTCGAGTCAAGCATGTGCTTGCAGCACCAAGCCAAAAAGAAGGCATGCGAGGAAGTGTTTGCTTGTCGCGACAAGTCAAAACAAGTGCGCCTTGCGATGCTACGTGCTTGTTGTAGCAAGCGAGTATTTGTCATGACAAGACAGAACGAGTGAGCCTTTTTCTTCCTTCATTTTTTTGACTCAATAATTTGAGTCATCAACACTAACACATATTACGTTGTAGTATTTTTGTTATTTAAAATTCGATCTCTCGTTCCTCATCCCACACTTTTACCACTTGAGTCAAGCCTCAAAGGCAAATCTAGTGACAAGTTATTACTACTAGGAAAGACTTGTTATTTCAATACTTATTATTTCTGCCGTGCTCTCTTTTTCAATTGAATCTCAAGATCAACAAGTAATATTTAATTAATTATTGCCTTTGGCATAGCTTATAGTGAAATTTTATAGTAAAAAGTTTTCTCGAAAACTACACATTTTAAAAGAATCACTTTGCAAATATTTTTTTCTCAAAAATATTTTAGTGATCGAATTTTTCGAATGTTTTGATAATTTTTTAAAAATATTAAATTTTCCAAATCTTCCAAGAAGTAATTCTTATTAAATTTTAAAATATTCTGAATTTTATAACTTTTTTTCAAAATTAATCTTTTTTTCACCAAAAGCACTTCCTAAAATGACTGTCAAATGAGTTTTTAATACAACTAGAGAAGATCTTACCTAGAACCATTGGTAAAAGACATAATTAAGATTTATTTTTTCTTTTTTACTAAATAATAAAAACCTATTAGTATAGGACTTCAAATAATTTTGTTTTAAAATTTTATTTCATCTTGTTTCTTATTTCCTAAAAAAAAAGAGTAAAATAGATAATTTATTTCTTCCAATTTTTCATTGAAGAAATAAGAAATTATAATACCGTTTTCATAATTGAGTGCTAAATGCATGCATGTAATGAAAATTTTAACTTAGTATACCTTAAAAATTAAACTTGATTTGTTTTTAAATTCTTGAGACATAAAATACATTAGCAATAGTAATTTTGAATTATTAACAAAATCAATCAATTATCAACACCAAATGTTAATTGTTGGGAACCCTAGGATCACTCCCAGCACCCTGAATACTAAGTTTCTGCAATTATCCTAAGCTTCTTTAGAAACTAAAATTTAAAAGAAATATGGATTTTGAAAATCGCTTAGATTAATAGAACTAAAGAAAAAACCTTTCTACCTGAATTTGAATATTCCTAGATCAATTTTCTATAGTGAAGATACCTAAAGAGTTTGGAGGTCTCATACACCTAAATCTTCTATCTCATGACTTGAACCATGATCTTGGCATGCAATTTAAAAAGATGTGTTTTTTTTTTTATGGTAGGATTTCTAGTCTCTCACTCTATGGAAGTGGGAAGACAACTATCAAAAACCTTGAAAGCATTAACCCCCTAAGGTTTAGGAATATATAGGGGCGATCACAATCAAAAATATTGAGGGGTGAAATTAAAAATATATATATTAAGTATGAAAAAATTTAAATTTTTAAAATCAAAAATTAAAATATATAAGCTTATAAGTATATGACGGGTTAAAAAGTTTTCATTGGGTTTTTCTTGTTGAAGTTTTATGTTTGGAATTGGCTTGACTATTTAGGTTATAGTTCTGATTTTATTTATATATTTTGGTCCTTATTTTAGTTTATCTTATTTATTTAGCTCTTATATTCTTCTTTTTTTTTATATTTGGGGAGGACCATGCAATATATATATATATATAACTTATCAAAAAGTTTAGATTTTCTTAGGGAGTGACTGCCCCCACACCCCCAGAAGATCCGCCTTTGTCTCATATACTAGGCTTAAGTGACTTAAACCCACTTAGGTTTAGGTCACTTAATTTAGCTAAACGGATCCAAACTTTGTTAATTAACCATGTAAGGGTTTAATTAATCAATTAGCTTAATTTAAATGCCTTGTTATTATTCTATGTGCAATCTTACACAATTATTAAGATACCGGTCTTATGCCAAGAATGAACCTAGAGCTAATCCAACCTTTCTAAGATTGTGTCATCATAGTATGGGAGCTTAAAGTAAAGATTGATATTTTAAATGTGGGTAGTTCTTGAATTGAAAAAGTTATCGGTCGCAGTTTAATGGATTTAGATACGTAGGTTGAGCTAGTGAATTAAGTTAGGTGATATCATAAATATAATCTATATTAACACTTAAAATAAATTTTTAAAATTAAAATATATAATAAAAATAAAAAATGTTAGTTTTATTTATATAAATATATTGAGTGTTTTTAAGGTATATTAATAAATATGAATAATGTTTTATTAAATTAAATATAATTTATATTTTGTATTAAAATTTGAAATATATTTTTAAATGAAAATTAAATAATATTTGTTTTATTATTTATCGAATATATTGATATTTTAAATTTTATTAATAACGTTTTAATGTTAAATCATACTAAAAGAAATATTAGAATTATCAAATATATAGTGTAGAATGACATATATTTCATAAATAAGGAGTGGCAAAGTGGTTTGGTGAATTTTATAAAGATATTACAATATCTCACATCAAAAAATTATAAACATACTCACTCCTTTAAATTTCTTAAAATAGGTTACTAACAAGTGGTGCCTTGGAAATTATGTTTCGTGGGCCTAGTAAAATGGGTAGCTGACAATTAGGGTTGATTATAAAATCAATGTTTTAAAAATCGAATCAAAGTTATCAATTCATGTTTTATTGATCTAATCCGCAAGACGTCATAAATATATATTTTATATATTATAAATTTTGAATTTATATATTCAAATACATAAATCAAAGTTTTAATTTAAAAATTAAAAATTAAAAATTAATAATTTTTAAACTGAATAAACTTTGAAATGTTTTTTTACTTATTATTCATTAATTTGATAAACGGATAATACTTAATTATTGTTAATTTTTGTAACAATTTCTCTCTTTACTTTTAGGTTTTGTTTTTCTATTTTATTAATTAGTAAATTAATAATTTACTTTTGATAAAGATTAGATTACAAATTTCAATCAAGATATGTAACCACTAACTACTAAATCATTATCTTTACCGAATCAATATTTAAAAAAGTATAATAATAAAAAATTAAAAAAATTAAAATTTAACCAAATAAAATAATCAACATACATATCAAATTTAAATGTTCCAATTGGGAATTTATGAACGTTCAACCAAAATTGGTTGATTCGTCACGTTCCATGGTCCAACTTTCGTTTTGGCAGTTCTTGAATTGTTCAATGAATTTCCAATTCTAGGGGTCAAATCGGAAAACAGGTTGGTCGACGGTTCAACCAATTTGATCGACTAATCCGATCAATTTTTCAAAACATTGGTGAAGACACACTAAGACCCATATGAGTATCAACTTCTTAAAATCTAATTTTGAAGTCAATATAATATCTTTTCTAAAGAATCCAATACACTTAATACCCAATTTAAATAACAAGAAGATGAAGCTTAGATCTATGACCTATTATCTACTCCATACAAACTTCCCATGAACTAGTATTGGTAATCTAATAATGTAGTATTATCACCTATCAAAACTACCTTTTTAATCATTGATTGAGTAACAAATTCTACTTATTATGTGATAAATTCACACGTTTAAGCTTCCAACTAAAAAAAATGTTATGGGCATGGTATCTATATCTCATATCATTTGGATCACCTACAGAAACACAATGTCTCAGTCATATGAGATATGAGATATCATGGTGTTTCTGTTGAGAATAATATTTGCCACCAACCTTAATCAATAGTTACACAATTCATAAGGATATGTGGTCATCTTAAGGTCTTACCCATTAATTAAAGTCTTAAATTAATTTTGACATAAGATCAATATCCTCTTAAGGTTGAGAGTTCATGTGGTGTAGTAGCTTAGTAAATCATGCCAACTAATAGACTTATATTATGATTCACCATGGATCATATCTAGTGTACATCAATATATATACTAATGTACTCACCAAGAGAAAATCATCCCTCAAATTAGGAGGTAGTGCATTATAATCTTAGATGGAATTTGTCGATCCATAAACCAACAGACAAACTACTTATTACCTTATAAGAGATGGAATGGTATGACTTGATCTTTGTGGCACTCCTTACGTACCTATCACGTATAATGTAAGTGACGTGGGCTTGTTCCTCAAATAACCGGTTAATGCAAGTAGAATAACAAAGCAAGGCTTGAGCTACCCGGATTCAATCAATAATGGGCGATAGATTGATCAACAAAGCGTTGTTTGAGAGCCAATTATACCTCAAGTTTGCAAGTAATAAATGATAGACATGATAAGAAAGTCAGCGGTTGGTGTGGCATTGTGAGCGAAGCACATAATGGTCTTGACCCGGCAGAATACTTCGGATTGATTAGGGTGTGCGACCTCGGCATCACGCCGTATTACTGCTGAACATGGAAAGGCCGCCATCCACATATTGATAGATCCTTTGCTAATGAGCATGCATAAATATAGACTTCCATAGCAGGTGTTGTCGTAGCTTGATTCCAGCGCAGTACATACCAAGTGTGTGTAGTTAAGTCAAGAGTGGAAGGGAAACCAATAAATAAATTTATAAATGAATCTCTATCTATTACATCATGTCATGCTTTCAAAAGTTCAATCTACAAATAAACTCCACCACTATTCTAGACATTTATTTTTTATTTGACACTTCGTAATCCCTAAAACCGCTAAAGAGTTTCGTAGACAAAGTCTTTATGAAGGGATGTGTCTGATTATCCATCTGCATATTCTTCTCTAAAGTCACATCTCTTCTTATTACTATCTTATGTATTAAGTGATACTTTCACTTAATATGCTTACCATTTCAATGGTTTCTTGGCAGTGGCGGACCAAAAAAATATAGTTAAGAAGGCGAGTAATAAAGGGCGCATTTGTAGCCACGATGATTTTAAGTAATTGTTGCAGCTTTCAGAGATCAAAATATCAATTCCAGTGAAACATTTTTTTCAAAAATTTTGGGAGGGCAAATGCCTCACTGAGGCACACTCTGAACCTGCCTGTTTCTCGGTTTTTCGACTAGACTATCACCTCATTATTGTAACATTACAATACCAAGACATATCTTCCTTTAGTGCTTCCAAGGAGCAACATACTCAGCTTCTATAGCATAATCAATAATACAAGATTGCTTCACATAACTTCTCTAACTAACAATCTCATCACCTAAAATGTACATAAAATTGAAGGTGGGCCACAGACTCTCTGATGAGACACGAAAGTCGATTCATATGCCTAAATGAGTAGTAACTCATCGCAATGATAATCCAGACGTTTAGGCACAGTAACCTCTTCTCTATAATAGTATATATGCTTTGTTGTTTATCAATGGTTCATGCCTAGATTAAATTGGTACACCTCTTTCCATAAAACAAACAAAATGTATGGCTAATACGCCAATATTGTATATAAAACTACTCCTCTCTTGAAGCATAGGAATTCGTATGCCTTCTTTGTGATATTTCTTCGGTAATCTGGGACAGTTAATCTTGAGAAAAATACGGTCGCCTAGGAGATGGTAAGACTTTTCTTGGAATCTTTTATCACAGCCAAGAGCAGCTCTTGAGTCATGTGACATGAGATAACAAATCTTGTATTTTTGTTTCTGGATATAAATCCAAAATAAGAGCTTGATGGCTGATCGAAATGCCTTTTCCGAGTGGGGTCTGTTTGCTTTGAATCATGTCGTGGATTATGCAACTTATGCACAGGTGTCTTTAGCCTTAACAACGTGTACTGGTGGTTTATTATATAGTTCTTTGTAAAGCTTATTGAAGAATCTTTGTCATGACATTTTGTTCACATCTTGTAAATAAATTGTATATATGAAAATAATAATATTTTGATGGATTTGAGTAAGGTTCTGAGTGGCATAATGAAAACCTAGTTTTATTAATACTAACCCTTCAAGTATTAGCCTCTTATATACAACTTAACCTTTTATTAACGTGAATTTGAATTTGACCTAACAAGTTTATCAGCAAGGGCTCTAAATTTTGTTAACCAAGGAACTCTAAATTACATTCAATATATATATATATATATAGTGGCAGCCCACCTTTATAGAGGCGTTAGATTATACTTTAGGGCCACAACATATAGTGGACTCCTTTGAAATAATAAAATATTGATGGGGATAAGGTTGTTTTGTATTTAGATTGTGAAAATGCTTTAAGAATTAGAATAATGATTCAGAGTGTTATTTATTTAAGAAAATGATGGATTTATGTTTTTCGAATGTATGGATTATACAGGAATCTTTGTGTTGCTCTGGGGAATTCTGAGTTACTGCGCAAAGAGTTTCTCGAGTTGAAGTTAATCAGATAAATACATTAAGTACAAACGATATCCCAAAAATATTGAATCTGAATTGTTATCTTGCTATTAGCAATATCTTTAGAAACAAATTGGTTTTAATAGTTTAATTATTGATTTTTATCTAAAATGCTTGTAAAATAAACTTACTGATAATTTTATATAATGTTGAATATATTTGTTCAATAAAAATTTTAATTTTAACTTTTATATATATATATATATTTTATATCTGATGCAAAAAAAACATGCAAAATTTTAATAAAAGTAAAAATTGATACATATATATATATATATATATATATATTCCAAGTTTCCCTTTTGTCATTAATTAAAATATTATGTTTGAAAGAACAAAGGACTAATTAGATGTTGATAACTTTGTTGCCAGCGTATGGTGTAGGTCAAGCATATAAAGAGGTTTGGGGCCATAAATGAATGAAACTAGTCTTCCCCTTTCAAGGAGAGCTTTTCGCCTCTTATAGAAAGTTATGTGTGCAGTACAGAGAATTTTTAAAATTCTATTTCCTCTTAGAAATCATACAAAAAAGAAGGAAATTAAACAATAAGAAAAATATGTGAAATTATTTGCATCAGAAAATTTATGGAGAACAAATCTTCTGTATATTATATGATATATATATATATATATATATATATATATATATATATATATGGATACACACTTACTAGTTCAGATTACTTTTACAGGGATTGGTTGTAGTGTAGATGAAGATACGCACGTGCAAGAAATCTTGACATTTTAAACCCTATATAAGCAGGCGTTAGACTCTTTTGAGTCTTTTCCATACGCCCATTCTCGCAGTCTCCTCGTTTTCCCGCCATTTCGCTTGTGAATAAGAGATGTTGTGGGTGGACAAGTACAGGCCTAAAACCCTAGACAATCTTATTGTTCACGAATGTCCTTTCAAAATATCAAGAAGCCAATTTTGATTCTTATTCTGATCTTCTCGTTTCTTCTCTTTTGTACTCGCAAAACCACGATTTGTGATATAGGTTTCTATTTCTGTGGGCAAAGGTCACAGGATTACCACATTTGCTGTTCTATGGCCCATCAGGATCGTTGAAAACCTAATCATGGCCCTTCTCAGACAGATGTTCGGACCCAGCGCTGACAAGGTGTCTCTCTTCTTCATTTTTTCTGCTTTTGTTTTTTGTTTTGGGTTGTTTGGCTGGTCAGAAAATTGCACTGGGTTTGTACTTGTTCAGTAAGGAAATGTACGCTAAGCTATTTAGATCTGGAAAATTGATTATTAGTTTCTAGTGGGGACAAAAATATAGACCTGGACTCAGCTTGAGTTCTTTCTTTTCTGAAATGAAAAGAACTGGAGTAATGCTAATCCTCTTATTCTCCTTTATGATTCTCGAATTGATTATAAAAAATGCACATTGTATAATCGTGTAAATAGTTGTCGAGTATCATAGATTATTCTGTAGAATATTCTTTGTTCTCTTTTCCTCTTTTCATTTAGTTTCCTTTTTTATTCTCTTCTTTCATGTATAAATAGGTGTATAGACATGTATTGTATTTCAATGAATACGAGAATTCCTTTCTTCTATAACTATCACCCGATACCATTGATAGTGGGAAGCATTTTTGTGACTAAAGGTGTAATTCATTTTTCTTAGTTGTCTACAGGTTATTTCAAACATAAGATTGCTTTTCTATTTTATTTCTTTTTATTCCCCCTAGTTTAGAGTTTGGTCAGGGAGAAGATAGATGAAAAAATAAAATTAGAATTTCAAATTTTGAATTTTGAATATTATTTTTTAATAAATTGTGACCCAACAAAAATATAATTCTTCACCCAATCGTGGCTAATGAAATTATGTGGCTAATTCGAGGAGGTTCTTTTCCTTAGAAAGCAGCGATATAAATCATGTTTCTTTTATTTTATCAGTTTATTAGACTAAGTTTTGCAAGCTGGATTGTGTCTCAATGAATATATATTGTTTCTTGATTTTGAATTACAGGTAGGAGTAGAGAACAGGCAGAGGTGATGTAAGCTTCTTCTACTTTCTTGTTTTCCTCTTTCTGTGTGGGTGAAGAAAACTAAAAACAATAGCTCTTTTAGTTCTTCTACAATGAGTAAGATCAAAGTAATGGAGTCATAAAGCAGGCTGAAACATACCCGGTTGGGACTTAGTTGGGGTAAAATGGACAAAAGAAACCAATCTTACATATTAGTTTTCATTGTTTTGGAGCAAAAAGAAATCTTCTCTCTCATATGTAATTGTACTGTTTGTATTGATGGAAATGAGTTTTCATTAGTAGAGTCTAGACAAGATGAAACTGAGATTTAACATGTTATTTTCTATAAGTAAGTGAATGGGAGGATGGATTCACTGCTTCTTCAAAAAGTAGTTTATGACTTCGAGGACTTAAAAATCCATCTAATAGTTGATCACGAATTTTGCTTGCATAAATCTTAGATTTAACGTGTCTATTCAGTCCAGTTCACATCTGAAACTTACCTTCTATTTCTTGCGAGAATTGATTGAAAAGGTTTCTTTAAAGCAATTGAAGTCTTAAGAAATTAAATCTCTTTAATTCATAACTTGGTATGGTTATGCCATTTTGGTTTCCATGAATGGAATAACTTAAATAAAGAAGTGTGGTATACTTCACATCCCTCTCATTTCCTTAGTATTTGACAGATAAGTTTTGTTCTGTTTCCCTATTATAATTTCCATTCTGCTTTTATTGTTTCTATTTTAGCTGCATTAGATAATCTTTTCAGGCTGGAACTAGAACTATTGATTTGGAGCTTCATGATATGTAAGCACACATCATGTGGAACTAAATCCCAGGGGGATCAGGCTTTGGGATAGATACACATTGTTCCAAGAAGAGATAATGAGTAAGAAATAAGCGAAGAATAGACCAATTGATCTGAAAGGAAGAAGGGGTTTAGAGGTAATGCTATTGATTTCCTTTTCTTTTTCCTTTTAACTTGTGTTATTTTCTACCAGTACTCCATTTTTTCTGTAGACTTGGAGACATTTGGACATCCTGAATGGCAATATTGCAATTTACATAGCATTGGGGTAAAATCCATATTCTAGAAATCATTTTCCTTCAAGTTTAGAAATGACATTGTTGGCTTTTGTTGGATTTTTGGGGTTTGTATTGCCTAGTTCTAGATTATATGGAAAACAAAGGAAGCTTTTGAGAGGGAGTAGGGCGCTATCGGGTTGTTGGAAGTGCCTTGGTGCATGGAATCTGGGGCTGCCCTCCATGTGTGCAATATTGGTTTAATACTATCTTTTGGGATTCACAATGTTCTCTAGTTATAATTAATAATTCTTATTACTGTGTGAAGAAATCTCTCTTGGGATGTGTGAAAAAGGTGGTGGGAGGCGGAGATGGTTATCTGTCAACTCCAAATCTTTTGAGTTCGCAGTGGAGGGTGAAGGAAGACAATCAAAGGTGATCATAACTGAAAGGCGGAGGGGCGAGAGTCTCACGGATCCAGTTTAGAGAGGAAAGAAGGCGCGAAAACTGCGCTAATGGGAGTTAATTTTTAGAATGACATTTCTGCCGAAAAGAAGGAAGGCTATGAATGGAAGGAAAATGGAAGAAGGTTTAGTCTAGTTTGCAAGAAAAATGATGTTGGATGTTTTATTCTTTGCTTGGTTATAGAGATGCAGATGGAAAAAGGCATCGTTTGTTCTTTCTTGAGGGAAAGGGCCCGTTAATTAGGGTGGTCTTTGTTAGCAGAGGCACTGCAAGGTTTGGGAGTTAAGGTGAACATAGATGAAAAAAGAAAGCCCAGTAGAGATAAAAACTGCCGTGAAGAGGAGTCTCTGAGGAGGGCCTCGAAAGTTATAATAACTGTAGAGATAGCGATCGTTCGGGATACGACTTATTTGGACATCTATGATGTATTTTGAGAGGGATCTTGGAATGTTAAAATATGGAGTGGTGCGGGCGTTGTGAGTCCACCTGACCGGTAAAGGTTTGACCTTCAGAAGTTGGAAAAACAGGTGCAAGAATTTTGGGAGATTGAAGGGGAATGTGCTTTTTTACACTTTAAATCAGAACCTTCTATACATGGAGTTTGACTTGGCGAAAGGAATGAAAGGTCTTTTGGAAAATGGGAGGCGGGATCTGAGGTGCGTGATTCATACCGGAATGGGTGGAATCCCTACATTTTGGGTGTGTGAGCAGAAAAGATCAAACTTTTGAAGCCTGAATCAGAGTGGATGGCCTCCCTTTTCACTTATGGACAAGAGAGATCCTGAAGAAAGTGGGGGATTCCTATAGGGGGTTTTTAGCCATGGATAAAGAAACAACCTTGAAGACGGAACTTCGATGGACAAGAATCTTGGTAAGGGTGGAAGAAAAAAGGAAGCCTTCATATGTAAATATGCTTGTAGGCGGCTTCACGAGATCGGTTGTAGGAGATCCACCTTGGGTAGCGGAGGTCTTTCCTTTGAGCGGGAAGCGAGGCTTATGAATTCTAGGGAGGGAGAAGAAGATAGAAGACACGTGCGGGAGAAGTAGCGTGAGAGGAAGGAGTGGAGTCACGATTTCACAAGAGCCACCAAATGTGCCTTGAGGTTGTTGGGGCAGAGGGATGGCAGGAGGCCGTGCCTACATTTGTTGTTATGGGGACTCCTAGTATCGGACCCGACTCTACTTTTGCTTAAGGGTTGGATCCAATGCCCAGATGGGGTGTTGTTGGCAAGGGGTTGGACCTTTGGGAGGTCAAAATCAAAACCCAGGCATTTTAGTGATGGAGCCCGAGGATGTGGGCTGGGGTACATGCCTGACCCTTTTTGGGGAGCTGCGGTGGGCTGACTGGGTGTAGATCTTGGGCGGAGTTTGAGAGGCTTGTTGTAGGGGCATTTGCGATTGGCCCAGGAGCAGTTTGTTTGGGTGTGTCGTTGGAAGAAGATAAAGCCAAGTCTAGCCCTAATTCCCTCTTCTTGCTGGCGGACAGTGAGATGAGAGAAGAGGAGGTGATGTGAGACATCCAATGACAATAGTTCTATTCCGTGGCCTTGTACGAGGTGTAAAGGAGACAAAGAATCTAGAGGGAGACTCTCTTGGGTCTCTCATTTTTATACCTCCCCTTCTTCATCCTCTTTTTTGGACCGAGATTCTTCAATGGAGGGTCTCTTTGGTCAAAGGGAGTTTTCTGAGGGTGGTGGTGACTGCGGAAACTTTGAGGATCCCCTATGGGTCTATCTATTGATATCGTGGAATCTAGAGGCATTGTGGAAGAGAGAGGGTCGGAAGAAGTCCTTGTGTTGTTGAAAGATTTGGCCGCTTGCGAGGAACAAGAGGAAGGGGCATTGCAGATGAGGTTACTTTGCACATTTAACATATTCTTGGGTTTTTCGATTGATGGATTCCGAGGATAAAATTTTCAATATGATGAACAATATTTGTGAAAAGAGATCATTTGTGCAAAGCGAGGGGTTGAGGGACGATAAAGTTTGATAGAAAGAAAGAATAGAATGGAACATGCGGGAGAAGAGAAGAGGAAAGAGGGGTTCTAGCGAAAGGCGAGGAGCACACTCGGGTTGGCGAGAGATCAAAATTCTTCTGGAATATCAGGGCGAATGATACTTCAAAGGAAACTTCATTAAGATGTTCCTTAAAACTTCCCAGAAAGCGAAATTAGTGCATATTTAGGAAGCAAGTAAATCTTGTTTTTTAAAAGGTTAGTCCGGAGTCTGGCGCCCGATAGCTTTGTGGATTGGGTAGCTTCTTGTTCTGAGGGTGCTTTCGGAGGGGTTGTTATTCTTTGGGATACTAGAGTGGTCTAGTTGGTCGAGATGGAGGAGAGTAGCTGCACTTTATCCTGCAGGTTCAGAAATTGTGCTAATGATTTTATTAGGATCTTTTTATGGGTATATCTTCGGACCATCAAAGAGCTTCAGAAGGAAACTTTTATCGGTGGGGTATCAAGGCATGTGGGGAGATCCGTGGTGTATAGGGGTGATTTTAATGTACTGGATTCCAGAAAGAAACAAGGAGGGAGAATGAGACTGAAGGTGCCATGAGAAGATTCTCCCAAATCATTGATGTGTTAGAATTGAAAGATCTTCCCCTTAAGGGAGGGGAGTTTACTTGGATTGGGGACCGGGAAACGAAAGGCCATTTAGTAGGATGATTCGTGATCACGGATGATTGAAGTATGGCATCGGAAATGTAACCCAAGCACTTTGCGAGACCTCTTCCAATTCATTTTGAATCTTGTTGATTGGAGGAGCGGTTTGGTTCGTGGCCACACTCACCTTTTAAACTGAACATGTGGTTTTTAAAACATAAGGTTTTGAAAGTCTCTTATTGATGGGTGGTGGAAAAGCTTTGCAGTGTTAGGGGTGTGTGGTTTTTGTGGTGGTGGAGAAATTAAAAGCCCTCATGATTAAGCTCAAAGGATGGAATAAGGAGGTGTTTGGGAGGGTTGAGACGAGAAAAATCCAGGCTCTGAAGAACATGGCGTAGTGGGATACTGTTGGAGCTATAAGACCTTTGACTCGATCAAAGCTTGATAGAAAAATAGTAGAGTTGGAGGTTAAGATGATTGAATGACAATGTGGAGGCTGAAAAGTCTAGGGGAAAGATGGCCCAAGGGGTGATAGAAATACAAAATTATTTCACAAAATGGCAAACTCCCATAGAAAGCACAGTGAAATGACAAGTCTAAAAATTGATGGGGTTTGGCACAGTGAAGGCCAAGATATGCAACAAGGCATTGTTAATGCCCTTCAATCCTTGCTTGTTGATCTTGGGGATTGGAGAGCTAATGTGGAGGGTCTGACATTCTTGAAATTGGAGTTCGATAGAAATTTCTGAGAAATTTGGGCTTCTTTACGGAAGAGAAGGATTTTTTGCTCTTCATGAGCTAAATGGGGAGAAAGGCTCACGGGCCGGATGGGTATGATTGCTTTTGGTAATTCGGTTGGGAATGATCAGCGGTGAAGTCTTGGTGTATTCAAGGAATTTTTTGTTTTCGATAAATTTGTGGAAAGTTTGAACTCCACCTTCATAGTGATGGTTCCAAAGAAGGAATGGTGGATGATTTTAAGGATTTTAGACTATCAAGTCCCAGTGGGAGTCTTCTGAGCTAGTATGGCTTGAGGGTTGAAAAAGGTGATTGGTTGGTCATAAAAGCCTGAATGTCTTTATTGGAAGGCAAAGCAAATCTTGGATACTCTCTAATAGAAAATGGAATTGATTCAATGACGAGGGGAGGAAGAAATTTGTAAATTAGATGTTGCTGGCTTTTCTGTGAGCTTAATTGGAAGTTTCTTCTCCACGATTACTTAGGAGATGGGCTTTGGTAGTAAGTGGATAGGAATTGAATAGAGGTGGTACGCTCTCAGGCCTCTTTTCGGTGATTCATCAGGTAGTCTAGCGGGGTTCTTGATAGCTCGAGGGGTTCTGACCGAGGAGATTTAATACGCGAAAATCACACTGCAGTTTTATAACATGCTCGAGTGTAAAATAAAATAAATTATGTACCTATGTATTTAAATGGTAAAAACAAAAAATGATAAAGACAGAAATTTTACGGAACTGAATAAATTTGGTAAAAATGTCTAATGAGGATTTGAGGTCGTAAATGAGAGGCGTAAATGTTAAAAGGAAAATTAAATGAAATGAAGTGAAAATGAAAGTGAAATGAAGAGTTAAAATAAGAAAAAATGGGAAATAGGGAAATATGGCAAGCCAAACAAGGCCTTGAGAAAACTTTAAGGCTTAAGGCGGGTTGGTCTTATAATATGCATTCTCACACATTTAACAAAAGAGAAAGAGAGAGAGAGAAAGGCTAGGGCTTTGGTGAGAGAAGAAAAGAGAAGGAGTTTGTGATTTCTTCTCCATGTAATCGGGTTGATCGAAGAAGGAGGAGGAAGAAGAAAGGAAGGAGAGTGAGGATTAAGGTAACCAATCGTAACCTCCTTTCTACTTGTGTCTGTTTGAGTTCATCAAGCCCCAGGCTGTGGTATAAAGTAATATTTTGAAAGGATGTATATAGTTTCAGTTTTTGGGGTTGTGCCGTTACAGATTTCCATGGATTGGTTTTGGTTTGGAAGGAAAAATTCCAGTGAGAAGGGCCAAAAATGGCTAATTTCTGCATCAGCTCGACACCCTGCGCTGGCGTGAGGTGGGCGCCCCTAGGCGTAGAGCTGTATCGTGAGTCTCAGCCGCTGGCGGACTGGGCAGGTTATGTATTTTTACGGCGAGTGCGCCCCCAGGCGTGGCAATGCTCGCTGGGTGGATCCGCCCAGGCGTGGCGAAGCTGCCTGGGCGTACTGCCAATAGGTTTTGGTTCTTCTTTTCCGATAATTCTAATATGTCGTCCATTGGACTAATGAGGATCTGACCAGAGTGAATGAAAGGGTTCTTACAAACCTCTAGTGATATGAAAAAATGTTCCGTACCTGCGCGTAGAGGCAGAAACGAAAGATGTTGGACAAACATTGTTTTTTGCCCTTATTAGCTAATAGAAAGATAAGAATGTCTAAGGATGAGGAAATGAAAAAAAAAAAAATGAAAGGAACAATGTATCTTAGGAATTCGAATTAAAAAGTAAACCTAAATAAATTCCTAGAATACCCAGACTAACGATGATTGTTAATTGTATTGGAATAGAGAAATTTGTGAGGAAAGCTTGAGATTGATGGACCAGAGGATTGGAATTAAAGTGTAACAAGCTTTTTGGTTTGTTCTTAGGCTCTACTCTTTTGTTTACATTTTGGAGTTTGTTCTCCACTTCTCTCTCTTTCCCGAAGTGTTTGAATGATTTGACATGATTTGGTGTTGAAATGATTTATAAGAAAAAGCATATTGATTTGCTTTAATTGATTGTGAAATGAATTGCATATGAAAAATTGCATGAGTATTGAAAAATGAATTATTTGTATATAGAAGTATATACTATATTGTATTTTGCTATGAATGATTTGAATGCCCTTGATAGAATGTTAACCGTTAAAATTCGAGTTAAGGATAGATTGGTATACCAATAAGGGTCAAAGTAATGGCGTTAAGCGAGCGTAATGATGTGTCACTCCAGTTCGCTTTCGGTAGGACAATATCGGTAGTGTTCGCAGGCCCGATTTTTAATAACCGGTCTTGAGTGGAATCGTCTTGTGTTATAAAATCTTTTTATCTGGCTTCACTGATGTGGAGACAAGTGAGGTGATTCGTTATCCGTGCAGAAAGCGCAGGTTACATTGCCAGGCGAAATGAAGGTGTGAATCATGATTTATTTTGAATGATTTGTACATAGGCGCATGATTGGAAATGACCAATGAATTGTAACTTAAATGTATACGAAATGAAAATAAACATATATGTATTGTACCGTATTGGTCATTGGAAAAAAATTATACAAAGCATTGATTTAGAAAAATGCATGGTTACTTAAAGCGTGAAGAGAGAACTATAGGAGACCTCTACAGTAAAATGTAGCGCGTTGTTTATCGCGCTCGGTGCTCCAGTGAAAGTGGCGGGACCTGAGATGTCGTCGAGTGAGTCAGGTCGACGGAGGCGGGTGTAAGTGATACTCTCTCATGCATACATTCCATTCATGATATTTTGTAATTATTTTTTCATTGAACTCAAATGTAAAAGTCTTGCTTAAGAATATCACATTTGTTTTATATATATCTTTTGAAAGTGATAGATTTTACATGTACTATGGACCTTCAAGGGTGAACTCCATAAATATTTTGTAATTGTATTTGAAAGAACTGGAATGCCAATTTGTAATGTCGTTATTGAGGCAGGTTATGCGGGCCTATTTAGATCGGTGTATATTTGTTTTATCAAAGCTACGAGTTAAATTGTTATATTGTTAAAGAGAGGGGCCGTGTCCCGGACCCTAGTTGGCCTCGGGTGTCGGGTCGAATGCCGCGACGTTGAGCCTTTACAAGATCCCAGATTATCCCCATCTCTTTGTCTGGGGATGGAGGTATTCTCATCTACGATTGATAAGAAGAAGAAACTCTGAGGAAGTTGTCTTCTTAGTTTATAACTTTAGGAATAGTTTTGGTTATAACTTTACGAACATATACCACTTGTTGTTCGCCAATGATACTTTGGTTTTCTGTAAGATTTCGAGGATGTAATGTTGTATCTAAGCTGGATCCTGCTGTACTTTGAAGCTCTCTCAGGGTTGAGAATCTACCTGGATAAGAGTGCCATTTTGTCAATGGGTAAAGTGGAGAATTTAAACCAACTGGCAAGTGAGCTGGGGTGTAGAATAGGATCCCTCCCCTCCTCTTACCTTGGGCTTGGCTCGGCTCGGGTTGATTTGTCAAGGGTGTGGGAGGGGTTAGGAGAGTGGGCTCGTTGCTTGGAAGAGCCAATATATCTCGAAAGGGGGAAGACTTATGCTAATTAGAAGCACACTGTCCAATATGCCTATATACATGTTGTCACTTTTTAGGATGCCCAAAGGAGTGTAATGATTAGAAAATTGAAAGGGGTGTTTTCTCTGGGGAGGAGAAGACTCTATAGTTAGAAAAATCCACCTGGTAAGTTGAAGCCATTAAGCCGGGGGAAGAGAAGGAAAAGGGTGGTTTGGGGATCAGGCAGCGCTGCAAGCCTGAGGCTTTGTGGGAAAGTGGGGCCTTTGGAGGTTTGCGAGTGGGGATATATACTTATTTGGAGATCGTGTATTAATACTAAGTATGACTCTCGAATGGGGGGTTGGTTCACTCCTTACAGAAGCTATGGGTTGGTATTTGGAAGTCGTACAGACTGATCAACTTAAGAAAGATTGTGTTTAAGCTTGGACGGTAGGAAAATCAGATTATGGAAAGACATGGTGTGGAAGACAAGCATGTGATGCTTTTTCCACGACGCCTGCTTATGTTCCCACAGTTTAGTAGAAGGCTGTGGGATTTGGGGTGAGGAAGATGGTGGAAGACTTAGATCCAAAGTTTCGATGTCTTTTAATGATTGGGAGTTGGAAGCTATTCGGGGGTTCATGATGTTAACAGCTTCAAAATTCCCCTACGGAAAATGATAATATGGTTTGGAAGGGGATGTATTTGGGGTCATAACGGTTGAAACTTACTTCAATCTGTTGGAAGGAGTTTCTCCCCATAAAGTCCCTTGCAAAATGTTATGGAACCAACATATCCCTTCTAAAGTTGGCTTTTTTGCATGGGAGGTGTGGTGGGGTAAGGTTCTTACCTCGGCTTCAATTTGAAGAAATGGGGTTTTAAATTTTACGGCTTATATTGCCTCTGTTGAAAGGAAGAAGAGTTGGGTATTCTAATCCATTTGCAGAGCAATATGGGGATATTGAGATCTTCTTTACGCCTTTGGTGTTATTGGACTTGCCATTTCTTGGCTAAAGGCCTAATCAAAAGCGTAATGCATTTCCACATTAGGAAAAAGCTAAGGCTATTTGGAGACCTCTTCTTTAATGCAGGCTCTCTGGAAAGGAACAAAATTATTTTGAAGAGCTACTTTTTCCCCTTTGAGACTAAAGCTTTCGATTGCTCCGATCCTTTGTTTATGTAAAAATTTGGTTATTCCAAAGGCGGATATCGATTTTGTTAGATTGCTCTTGTATTATAGGTTCTAGCTGTAGGGTGTAGTTTTTTGGGATGGTTTGTTTGACTCTTCTTTCTCTCTGCCTCTTTTTTGTTGGCCCCCTTTATGGTTTCTCTTGTATACGTCTTGTATATTGGTCAATATACTGCTCTTTATCAATAAAAAAAAAACTATCTTCTAACTTCATTTATGAGATGACTCATGATTGTATTGAGAATTGCCATCTGGTAGATTTGTGGGTGGTGGCACTTTTTCTTGGCTTGGGAGCCATAATGGTTAAGGTCTATCTTGCATTGATAATTTTATTTTTTCAATGGATTGGGAAGATTGCTTCTTGAATGTGGCCTTTGTGCAGGTTACCACCCTATACCATTTGGCATTGGGTTGTAAGATAAAGAAAAAAGACCTCTAAACCAGATTTTGTGGCTGAAGGAGATGGTGTTCAGGGTGTTAGTGTTGATTGATGGAAAAGCTTCAAGCCAAGAGGGTCAGGTAGTCATAGGCTAACATGCAAGCTGAAATCTTCACAAATAGAACTTCAAGAAATGGACAACAAGGTTTTTGGCTACATTTCTATGCGGAAGCTTATATGCCTGGATGAAATGGGAAGATTAGAAATAAAGAGCCTGATTATTGGATTTCAGGATCAGAATACTAGAAATGCTGACATTCAAGAAGCAGTTAGCAGTGATGGAGGATGATTCTTGGAAAAGACACGCTCTTTGGTTGAAAGTAATAAATAGAAACACCATTCCAGATGAAGCAGATTTTAAAGGCAATTTCTTATTTTTTCTACCATCTTGTGGAGTCAAGTAGGAGGAGGATTCGCATTAAAAGTGTAGGTTCTCTATAAGAGAAGAGGACAAGAAGGTTTGGAAATACCATTCAGTAGGGGAGGATTTCGTGTGGTGTTTGGTGAGTTAATAGGGGACGAAGCCCTAGGCCTGATGGCTTTCCTTTGGCTTTTGCCCAACGCTATTGGATATTGTTTAGTCTAAGATGATGGATTTTATGTTCTGATAAAAAAAAAGATGATGGATTTTATGCTCTGGTTTCATTCCTATGGGACTTTTGGGAGGAGCTTGAATGTACATTTGTTTGATGTGGTTGGATGTAAGCTTAAAAAAAAATTCATTGGCAAGGCTAGGACCACGAGGGTGATCGTAGGGTTGGTGAAGGACACTCTATTGAGTTGAAGCAGTTTTTTGGTTGGCAAGAAGCAGAAGAGGGTGTGGCAAGTAGGGCCATCTTGTTTGTTTTGTATGGTTTGAAAGGCTAGGAATGAGATTGCTTTTAGGAATGAAGTGTTGTCCTAATAGAAACTCAAAACTTTGTTTGATTTTTTGCTATGGTCAAAGACAAAGTTGCCAATAGTGGATGAGTAAGGAAGCTGATCGGCGGGATCCCCCTCGTGGGGTGCACCGTCGACCGACCTTGATCTTTTGAGAAGGGTTCAAATGAGAGCATGCCTGTCGGGACCCGAAAGATGGTGAACTATGCAGGCGGGCGAAGCCGGGAACTACGGTGGAGGCCGGAGCGTCTTGACGTGCAAATCGTTCGTCGAACTTGGGTATAGGGGCGAAAGACTAATCGAACCATCTAGTAGCGGTTCTTTCCGAGTTTCCTGCGAATGGCTAGAGCTGCGAGCGAGTTCTATCGAGTAAATCAATGATTAGAGCATCGGAGTGCATGATGCACTGGGCTTCCTATTCTATCAAACTTTAAATATCTGGGGCATTTTAACAACTCCGTTGAGTGGGCCGTGGAATGAGAGCTCAGTGGGCCATTTTGGTAAGTAGAACTAGCAATGCGGATGGTAGGAAGCCCAGGGTTATGGTGCCCATTTGCGCAACACAGAACCTGAGGGTGGTCGATTAAGATAGGCAGGGCGTGGTCATGAGTGAAATCCTGCCGCTAAGAATTGTGTAACAACTCACTTGCCGAATCAACTAGCCAGAAAATGGATGGCGGCCGGGCGCGACCTACACCTGCAGTCGAGGCAGGGACGGGGCCTCGATGAGTAGAAAAGTGCGTGATGCGCCAAGAGCACAGGGCGCGAACCGGTAATTCGATTGGGTGAGGTGTAAATGAGGGAGTGATTGATTTTTGTATAGCTTTGGTGTTTTGTGTGCTGTATGGGGTGTTTACTCTTCTTCTTTTGTATTCTTTTAAGTCGTGACTTTAGCGCCTTTTCTTGATACATTTCCTTTTACTTATAAAAAAAAAAGAGTCATAGGCAATGTGATTTTCGAGGCCCAAAATGCTTTTCTAAAGGGTAGATAGATTTTGGGTTTTCCTACTTGCTTATGAGGCCATTGATAAAAAATTGAAGGTTAGAGGTGATTTGTAGGTTGGACATAAAGAATGCATGTATGACTTTGTTAGTTGGGAACTCCTACATTTAGTATTAGGGCTAATGGACTTTAGTCAGACACGGGGAGTTGAATTGGTGGCTTTAAAGCAGTGCATGTGGTGGGATCGCTATTCTTTCTGTGTTTTATATTATAGTTTATGAATTTGCATATTTCTTGAACACACAGTTGACTTGTTCCGATGAGCAGATTTGACAGTCTCCTGATTTTGGGTCTTGGACACATTCTCATATTTGCAAATATTATGCGAACAAAACAACTGTTCAAAAAAAAAATTATTCGAGCAAAACAAGGAATAAAAAAGAAACTAAAGTATAAGATAGGCTATTGATTTTCATTGCACACCCTTTTCGATGTTTATGCCTAGCAGGCATGCCATTATCTTTCTTTCTATTTTGTGCAAGGCATATGCTAAACAATGATTTGACTATAAGAAAGCAACCATGATACTTGTCATGAGGATCACTTTTTAGATGGTTAAGCTGTCTCCTAAGTTGTGCCAATTATAATGTCATCTTTTGCAATGGCAGTATTGGTGCTCAATGAGGTTGACAGACTATCAAGAAGCCCAATTTCCCTTCGAGAAGGAACAATGGAAGTATAGTGCATCATGTCGGTTAATTCTATGTTGCAACAGTTCTTCAAAGGTTACTGAAGCAGTTCGGTCTCGTTGTCTAAACATCAGAATAAATGCACCAGCAGAAGAGCAGGTTTGAAGGCTTTTTGGTTATGTGCTTTAATCTTTTCTCACTAGGAAATAAATTCTTCACTAATAGAGAGGGATGACAAGAATGGATGACTCATCTTTGAGAAAATTTAATTTCTGCGTAAGCAGTAAAAAAATTCAATTTATTTGAGAACAAACTTTTGAAAAGTCCATGGCACGCACACCTTATGAAGATCTCTGGATGGTATGGGTGGGAGCAAAATAAGGTGCAACCTAATCTACATATGTTGGTTTATATTTTATTTTACTATTAGATTTAGACATAAAATTTAACTTGCTAATGCACACACAGATTTATGCAAATAAGATTCAATCATTTCAAACTTTTAGTGAATAGTTTCATAATTTTAGCACTAAAACGATTATCAGCTCTAAAATTTAGTGAAAACCAGAAACATAAACAGTTCCAAAAAGTTCCAGTAAAAACCAAGATATGACTTGTAAAAAATAATTTCAATAAGAAATTATAGCTTGAATATAATATGACGCTAAAAGGTCCTATAAAATTTCAATTGTTTGGTTGATAGGTGGATATTTCTATGGCTCTTACTTTATAGTGTTAGGTACTATTCTTTACAAGAATGAACTTTCTAATTCATTTATATATTGTCATTGTTCTGGAATTATTATTTCTTTTTCTTCCTTTTCTTTTAGCATTTCTGAATGTTCTATATCTTGTTTTGAATTTCCTAAAAGACATGGTGCTTGAAGCAGTTATGAATTATAATTGTTGAGTTCTTATAAGTCAGTAATTAGCCCTCAACAACTTGACTCTCAAAACTACATTTAGAATCTCAGATGAGTATTTCTTTTATCAGATCGCCCTGGAGTGTTAGAGTTCATTGCCTAAAGAAAAGAAAGGGCTGCAACTGCCATCTGGATTTGCTGCTCGCATGAAAATCAAATCAGGTTAGAGTATACTATCTTTTGAGACTTGTCGTGTCCAACAGTTAAGTTCTTTACGTCCTTTGTTTAATTAGTGTGGATTCCATGCATTCTTGAGTTCTTTTTCTTCCATTTACTACTTGAAATATTTATTTTGCCTTATGCAATTCCTTATATCTATGCTTCTTGTGGTATTATTATGGCTATGAGTGTCCTTTGCAAATAATCAAACATACCCCGATGGATTAGGAGAATATGTTCTGAAATAACATCGACATAATGAAGAAGCGAGTACAAAAGGTTGAACTATATGCATCTTATTTTATTCAGTGCTACTGTAATGTGAGGTGAGCATTTGGACTCTATTTCCTTTTAAATTGGCTATTTTGAAATTAGGTTGAAACCTCCTTTTTATTAATGAATTTTCCAAAATTTATGATCATATGATGTTTTATAAAATCTCATCCCAAACTTTTATCATATGAGAAGCGGAAAGCGTGACCGCGTCAGCGAATCTCAGTCAGAATCTATCCATCGACTTCACGAGATCCTATTGGCTCATTAAAAGTTGTGCCTTCATCGCGCAACAAAGCCTCCCATCCATTGCGATGCGACTCCCAGATGCAGGCGGGACCGTCCTCTGGCCGGACCTCATAACCTTTCGAGCTCTCGACCTGACCTACCTTGTAAATCATCTTTAGTGGAATGTTCCCACGAAGATCCACGCTACCATTGTTTAAGGACCCACTCACCGCTGGATTTTGAACTCGAGAAGGCCCTTTTCCCATCTTCACCACATTAAACAAGCCTTTCAGCCTCCTGAGAGTTTCTCCATAGTCTCTACAACATAGGGTTTAATTCCTCTCTGATATGCAAACAACAATGACTATCTGATCTTCTTCTCCTCTTCTGTAGATGAGTCCCTAGAAATTTTATAGATTTAAGCATATCTACAAATGGCCCACAATGTCCTCACTTGCTGAGCCTCTGAAGATTCTCCTTAGACCTCTCTAACAGCGATTCATTATTTAGCCATTTCTCATCACCAAACCTTGACTTTTGTAGTTTCTCTGAAACAATGCAACCACAGTATTATACCTTGGAGCAGCGATCTTGAATCTCTTTGGATGACATCTCTTTTGACGGAGAACGTTCCCACCTCGTTTTACGCGTTAAAATGCTATTTTTTTAGTAGGCAAGCAGAAAAACTCATTATTCCAAAGGGCTCCTCGGCGGGTCTCAGGAAAACTGGGAAGCCTGGCTTCAAACAAGGAAAGACAGGACAACGAAGAACAGAGCCACCCACGAGAAACTAACTCTAGCCGGTAGACAGCTAAATGTGACATTCTTTCACAAGGAGTATCATCAGTAATTCAGCCAAAATCAGAGAACTATTGATTAAATGGCTGGCACAGAGAAGGGAGAAAAAGAAGAATCTTTAAACACGAATTTGTTCCTATCTTTCGGATATTTATGAGCAAATAGAACAACCCTGACTTTTGTTGTTTTTCTTCATTTGGGGAGGTGACTCATACCTGAAGGTCCTTAATCATGGAACCAAGCCCAGTGATTCTGTCACCGATGAGATGGTGATCCATAATTCCCATATTATTTAGTAGTTCCCATCTTTTATACTGCCTCCCTTCCTCTTCAAGCCAAGACAAACTATCTCAGGCTCTCTTTCTCTCTCTCTCTCTCTCTCTCGAGACCTCCACACAGTGAAGACATTTAAACTAAAATCTCAAACCTAATCCACGACATTAAAACCTCTGCATCTGTCCCAAATACTTGTAAACTTTTTGTCTTTACTTCTACAATCTCGAACTTTGCCTGACAACAAGCCCTCACTCTTATCTTCTCACTACCATCAATAAGTAATAACTATTCCCTTACATTAAAGTTTAAATTTATAACATTTAGTAAAATGCATATCAATTCTTCAAGAGACAGAAGAAAGAATATTGTTATTCTCTATTTGCCTTTCTAACTGAACATTTCCATCATGCAGGCTTTTTCAAGTCCGAGGAAAATTGTATGAACTACTCATCAATTGTATTCCTCAGAAATTGTTACAAGGTAAATCAACCATCTTACAGACCATATTTCATTAACTTTTACTACCGTGATTTGAAGTATTTCTTCTCTCTTGGTTTCAGAGGCTGCTTTCGGAGTTGTTGAAAAAACTGGATGCTGAACTAAAGCATGAGGTCTGCCATTGGGCTGCATACTATGTAAGTAAATGATCAATTCCCATTCTTGTTTATTTTGTGTTTATATTCCATATTCTTTTTCTATTTATTTGATGAGAAAAAGAACCTTTTCATTTAATAGTAGAAATGATGCTACAAGAAGGATGAACTACCTTCAAGGCCAATGAAGCCACTGAAGAAAGCGAACTGAGCTGGAAATTTTATTAATTTCTGGATGAATCTATTACAACCTATTAACCACGCTATATATACACATATTTTGTACCTTTGAAAAATTCCTATAACAATTCCCTAAATTTTGAGTTGATTGTTCTTCCATAGTGATTCTAGAATCAGATTATTGGCCTTGATTCTTTCCTAAAATATATTATTTACATAATTTCCCACACTCCCCCTCGTGAATATAGATCTTCCATTCCCAGCTTGTTAATACTTTTATGAAACACATTATTGCACAACCCTTTGCTAGCATATAGTGATATCTGTGGAACATATCAGTACAAATTAACCCACTATCCAACTTTTCTTTGATGAAGTGCACATCTATATCTCTATGTGTTTTGTTTGGTCATGTTACTTTTGGATTATGAGCAATGATTGTTGATTTATTATCTGGCCAGAGTTACATAGGCTTACTCCATTGAACCCAAAATGCTTCATGATCTTGACCCAGGAACCCATACTCTTAACATAACGGCTCTCACTTTGCCTCATCCTTGATGACAACTACACATTTGCTTCTTCTTCTCCCTCAATCTTCATTTCCCCCCTAAGAAAGTCTACGATAGCTGTAGTGTTGATTCTTGTCCAACAGAGACCATGCAAAATCTGCATTGGTTTATATTTCCAAAGCGATATTTAATGTTTTCTTGAATAAGATTCCCTTTCTTGGATGTGCCTTTAAGTAATGGAGGACTCGGTAGGCTGTTTGTAGATGAACTCGGATCATGCATGAATTGATTGATTACACTCACTGAATAGGTTATGTGGCCTAGTAACCATACGAATAAATGAGTCTCCCCAACAATGTTGATACAATTTTCGGTCCGTTTTCTTCTCTCCGCTGCCTTCCTCAATTTGTGATTTTGTTAAATGGGAATTACGCCGTTACTAAACCATCATACCCCGTTTCCACGAAGATCAATAACATATTCTAGAAAAAGGAAAATACTTGCTTGGATCGAATACCTCGATTCCAAAAACCCTTTATTTTCTGATCTTCGACTTTAAAACTCTTGGCTTTAGACAGCGCCTTTAAAGTATTTTCTATATATATATCGATCTATACAATAATGTCCATCCACTTACACAAGTAATGAAAGCTATTCAAGCTCATAAAAGTGAATGTTTTATGAAAAGTTTATGATCTCCCTAGCTTTGTTTGTAACCATTAGCTATCATAATTTTGGCAAACCTTCCAAACCAAGCATGTGGGGACCGTTTTAACCCATATTGTGTCTTCTTTAACCAACAAACCTTGTTTCCATCAATTTCTCGATGAACCTGATTGGAATACTCATGTAAATCTCTTTTTCTTTCCACCATGAAGGAAGAAAATATTTTATATCATATTCTTCTGATTGATCAAAATTAGCGACGAGATAGTAATATTCTTCTTTGTATTCATCTTTGCCCTTTGGAGCAAATGTTTCTTGATAATCGCTCTGGTACCTTTCAGCAGCTTGACTATTGTGTTTTCTAGGGGGCCATCCTTTTAAATTTTACTATGGCTTACCCACTTTAGCGCCCTTGGTTTCTTACCACTAGGTAGATAAACCCATTCCCAATTTCATTCTTTTGTAATTTTATCATTTCGATCTCCATAACCAGAGTCTCCATCTCTGCTGGTAATGCTTCCAGACAATGAGTTGGTAATAGGAATAATTAGTAAAAATTGAAGGAAGCTTTATGATTCGAGAAAATCTTTGGAAAAGATTACAAAAGTGAGACAATGGATATAGGCTTTTAGCCGTCTTGGGTTCCTTTTCTTCACTTCTGATGATCTGCATTCATAAATTAAGTCTATGACTCAAGAATTGTTACCTCATTTCAGGACCTCAATTAAGTCTTTGTTCTTGTCTCGTTGTGGGTCCCTTCTCCTTCATACGATCAAGATTATTATCTTCTTCCTTTTCCTCTATCGACTCTTCAGATTGTGATATTGGAATTGGTTCCAAAGAAATTAGTAACAATGAAAGGTTTCTTTTGATTTGAATGACTCAGATGAGGGGATTATTTCTAGTGGTGGTATGGCTAACTCCTCATCTTCAAGTATAGATAACTCCCACAGTAAGAATTGGAAGTATAAAGCTATTTTCAACAAGGTGACACATCGGGTTGAAACATAAGTTTCCTAGTGGTGGATGATAACATTTATATCCCTTACGAGTAGATGAGTACCCCATAAAAACGCAATTAAGAGCTCTAGGATCTAATTTTCCTCGATTATGATTGTGAATATGGACAAAGGACGTGCACCTAAAACTGGGGTACAAGGTTGAAGGAGGATCAAATGTCCAGATAGAATTGAGACAAGGTTTCTAGTGGACTTTTTGCACCCCAAAACTCTAGAAGGAATCTTGTTTATGACATATGCTGATGTGAGTATAGCCTCTCCCCAATAGGATTTTGGTACATTTTGTTGAAACAATAAGGCTCGAGTAGACTCAAGAAGATGGTTTTCCTCATCATGACCTATTTACATTGGGAGTGGTGATCTGCAGATGATTCATGTATGATTCCTTCCTTTTGACCACGAGACAAAATTTGATTAAAAGCAATCACGAGCATTCTTGGCGGTTTCTTGATTTTTGTACCAAATTGATTTTTTTTTTTTTTTTGAACCATTGTACAAAAACGGGAAAATATGACTCACATCAAATTTATTTTGAGCAAATAGATCCGAGAAACTCTTGTCTGATCATCAATAAATGTTATATCGCACGGATCCCAGAATACTGAATATTGAATTGGTCCCCCAAATGTCAGCGTAATTCGGAAGAAAAGGAGAAAACGATCTTTATTACTAATAGGAAGGATACAGTATGTTTGCATACTCACCGTGTCACAATGAAAATGTTGAATATCTTGTCCCATGAGCAGGTAGAAATGTCTTTAATGTGGAAAGAATACGTGACCTAGAGCTATAGTGTAACCAAATGACATTTTATTTGATGAAGAGAAAAAGGAGTAGACAAAGTAGACTTAACTTGATTCACAGCTGGATAGATGTACTTTAGAAGTAGGAGTCCTTTGTGCTCCTTGTATGTCAAATCTTCCTCCAAATAACTTAATCTGATGAGATTTTGTATTGAAGAGCAAGGTCAGTGGATAGTTGAGGACATGAAGAAACATTTTTAGAACCAGATTTGAAAGTAACTTTGGACATCTCTATACCAGCCCCTTTATGGTAGTAGTTCCATTAGCAACAACAATTTTCCTATTGCTTGAACTGAATTAAATAGGTTTAAATTGATTTGGATTATGGGTCATATGGTCGTACCACCGAATTAAGGATCCGCATTCTAAACTGTTACTGAGAGAAGCATTTAATCAGGAAATTAGAATCTCTGAAAAAGTCGTATGAACCTATACAGAAGTGATGCTTGAGAAGCTGGAAGATAGCCAGACTATTAAAATGCATTAGGGTTATACCTTTGTTTATAATCAGGTTGAAGAGATGAGTTAAACATGATTGATCTTGTGAAACAGCGTTAGACAATCAAGAAATAAAGGTAGCAGGGACCATAGAAAAAATCAGCAATGAAGGCTGAGGATTACACCAACAATGAAGGCTGGAAGAGGCGAAAAGCTGGCACAATGTACTAAATGACTGAAAAAATCTGGTACAATAATGAAGTTATACCGAAAATTTATAAAAAAACCAGTATCTTCAATGGAAGGATGCTTTGAGAGGAATCCCTAGAAACCTTGGGGCTTGGTGGACTGAAGGTTGAAGGATGGTTAATCTGGTATGAAGAAGAGAATTGGGGGCTGGGATTTAAACCTCGACAGGAGAATACTCCCATGAGTGCTGATGATCATGAAAGGGAGAGGGGTGTACAAGCCTCGAGAAAGAATATAGTCACATGTGAGGAAAGTCTAAAACTCTAAGGATGTGCGGATCAAAGAATGAAAGCATGATAATGCGGTGTGGGTGGACATGGGAAGTACTGTGTCCATGAGGAAGCGTTAAGGGTCCTTTGCGGTTCTGTTTGATCGGTAGGTGGAAGGCACAGCGGTGCCTTACCTATGGCGAGAGTTGTTTGGTTTAGAGATGCATTCGCGAGTGATGTTCGCGGTTTTGTGAAGACAATACGCTTTGGAGTTGCTGCGAAGACCGTGTGGGTCGTAATTAAGGGAAGAAGAAGCTTTAAGGAGGTGTGTTATCATTTGGACGGTGGAGCCCGAGTCGGGTGTACTCAAGGAGCAAAGGTTTTGTCTTGAAGCGGATCAGTGGTAGAACTTCCACTTCATCTATGGACACCAGAAATCCTCGAAAAACTAAGTGATCAAAATGTATGGAGGTTTTGTGGCTAGTAGATAAAGTTACATAGATGAAAGGTGAAATGGTACAAGTCTTGACAAAATGGGAAGGTAGTCGGGCAATAAATCCCATTAACTCTCCAAAGTCCGTGTCAAATTACAAATCTGGTGAAGATCCCTCCTTGAGTAGCGGGGCACTATACATTGTGGTTTCGAGGGTTGCTGAAATCAAAAGGAAGAGATGAAGTAGTGGTATGTAATTTGTGAGTGGGACTTCCTTCTCTAGGTTGCCAATGATGAAGAGACGAGGCGCGGGCGTGGAACAAGGAGAAGGGCTCGGGCTTGTTGGGCGGTGAAGGTCGGCTACGTGTCGGGGGCTTTAATGGAAAACCCCTGGTGGGACTCTGGGAAGAATGACAAAGAATTTGGTTTTCATTTAGGTGAAGGGATTACCAGGCCCAGGCTCTCTATTGGGACGAATGTTGAAATTGAATGAGTTTGGGAGATTTTTGAGCGATACTGCAAGAGATGGCCAATGATTAGACCAAGAAAGGGAGGACGACGGCTGAAAAAGACCACGAAGTGGCAGGTCCAGGGTCTTCTATTGTGCATCAGGTTGGATAGACTTCTTGGGCTGTGTCGGCCCGGCGAAGCTTGGGTTCATTTAAAATGGTCGGGGATAAGGCGGGTGTAAGAATAAAGAGTTGAGCTTTAAATGTGGCTAGTGTTGGTCTAAGGGGGTTACTTATTCATTCAAAAGTAGAGAAGAGAATTTTGGGAGATGAGGGCTCCGCCACAGTAGCGAGTTTTCTTTGGAATCCCTAGCAGATCTGGCTTGGATTGTGCCAGGATTCTTAAGATCTGTGAAGAATGGAGACCTAGCACAGGAGAACCTCTGGTTTTGAGAGCTGTTGGGAAGAAGGGCTGGGGGCGGTGTCTCCTGACTGTCCTTTAATGGGTTTTTCGCACCAAGTTCAGGGTGAAGAGGGATGTCTGGCTGCTCGTTCTTTTCTTGCAGTGGAAGGAATCGAGGTGTCAGGGGAGGATGACCCGGAGCTCTTAGTCCATTCTGAAGGCTCCGGGTTTGAAGCTGTGTCCTCGGATGATTTTCTTCTCAATTTTCATTTTTGACGGCTCTGCTAGAGGGCTCTTGGGCTTAGAGGATTTCCATGAGTATGAGGCCTTGGGGAGATGGGCCGTTGAGGGTGGTGTCAGGGTGACCCAGTAGAAGTGGGGAAAGGGATAGTAAATGTTCTGGAAGGGGTCAAGCAGTGGGTCTCGGGTCTCAGTGAGGAGCCCTACTATGGTAATGATGTCTGAGGGATATAATACTGGGAAGATAGGTATCTTTATTAAATTTGTAATTCTAGAAGTCGCAGACGGGTTTTTGAGAGTTTTTGGGTTGTTCAGAAATGGATGTTAAATGACATGGGAGATCAAGGAAGAGGGGACCTGGAGGCAGATGTGAGAGGGGTTAAAGGAAAGGCAGGTGCACAATAGCTAATGGAAAGGGTCGAAATTAGAGGTGGAAGGCAGGGGGAATTTCTTGTTAAAGTTGAAATGAAGCTAAAAAAATTGTTTTCGTGGAATATTAGAGAAGCGAATAATAGAACAAAGAAATATTATTAGAAATTTTATTGGTCCAGAGGGTGGACTTGGTGCTTACAAAACGAAACTCCAAAGTTGTCTAGTGATGCTGCGATTTTACAGGGTGGAGTAGGCGAGGTGTGGTGGAGTGTGGAGTGAGTCTTGCGGGGTATCTAATTATTAGGATCTGAAAAATTAGTGGAGCCGAAATAGGCCATTTTTACATTTCTTGCATGTTTAAAATGTGGAGGATGGTTTCTTTGGGCCTTCCACCGAAGTCTATCATTAAGTAAGAGGTGCACAAAGAGGTGCAGGGAGGAAGAACTTGGTTCGATGAAAGAGAAACAGGGAGAAGGGCCACGGTACATGGTAGAACTTAGTATGGTTCTTTCAAGCCGCTAAAAAATCGGGTTTGTCGGCTATCGCTTTCTGAGGCGTTTTAATGAAGTTCTTAATGAGTTGGGCAGAGATCTTGACTGCAAGAGGGTCCTTTCACGGAAGGCGCCCAACATGCGGCCGGATGTCGCACGGGCGAATTTTTGGTGACAGCGGATTGGGAAAATCAGTTTAGTAAGGTGACTCAAAGTACTCTCCCGAGACCAGTGTTTGACCACTGTCCTGTGATGCTAGACAGTGATGGGATTAAATCCGGGCCTTCACCCTTAGGTTTGAGAATATGTGGTTGAAGTTTGTAGGCTTTAAGGATATCACCAGAAATGATGTAAAATCACCACGCACCTGGCTCCTCTGATTTTAATCCAGCTTTGAAATTAAAGGCTCTGAAAGGAATTTTGAAGGCTTGGAATTTGGGAGTTTGTGTGGATCAAAAAAAAAAGAGGCTTTTAAGCGGGATCTCTTTTGGATGATGTGGGGAAAAGGAAAGATTTGTCCTTAGAAGAAACTGAAGAGAAAGAGGGAAAGGCTAGAGAGGACTTTGAGTAGGTTGATTTGGAAGAGTCTCATCAATGAAAATCAGAGATTTTCGAAGGGACGAACACAGGGTTTTTCATAGAATGACGATTCTCATGAAGAGGGGAGAGTACATTAATATATGGTATCAATGGTAGAAAATGAGGTCGAGGAGGTAGGGTTAAAGAAATCGGTTGGTGCTTTTCAAAGTCTCCTCTCTAGCCTGACTGTTGGTGCCACCTTGCAGGACCTACACTTCAGGCTTTGATTGGCGCGGATCAATCACTAAGTTGGAAGAAATGTTCCACGAGAGAAGGAATCTGCGGTTGTCTGCGGGCTTAGATGATAAAGCCCAATTTTGATGGTTTTAATTGCTCGGTCTTTCGGTTGGGATTTTGTGAAGAAGGAGGTTATGGGCTTAAGTTTCTTCCCGAGAATGAAGCGATTTGTTAAAAGTCTTATGTCTCTTTCTTGATTAAGTACTTTGAGGAAATGCGTGAGGATCTAAGGACTGAGACCAATCGATTTAATTAAACGGTCTCTAAAATTTTATCAGTGTTGTGACAAATTAAAGTTATGGGGTTGATTATTTCAGTCTCGGAATGCGTTTGTAGAAGGGAAGTGAATTCTTGATCACGATGTTGTTGATAACAATCTTTTAATGGACTCGGTTCTAAGAAGAAGAAAGGGATTACATTGTGGCTGGACATTGAAGAAACCTTGATCACATCCAGTGCAGTTTCTTCTTGAGCCGCTTTCGAGTATGGGGTTTGAATTGAAAGCTGGTTAGGTGGATTAATTGGTGCATCTCACGAAGCCGTTCTCTGTCATGTTTAATGGACAACCTTGGTTCTGGGTTCAGGCTGAGACAAGGGGATTTCTATCGCATATCTTTTTGTTCCACCAGCTTCCAGAAAGTCTAGGGTTCATTCCTCCTTAGCATTCTGAAAGCAAATTTTATTTAAGGTGCAGTTGGGGATAGAGATGGTGGGGAGATGGTCATCTCCCCACTATTATCTTGATATTTTATTATTTTCACGTGAAGCCAATTTTGGCTTGATTGATGTACTTAAGATGGGCGTGTTATCACCGTTCGCCTTTTAGCGCTTGAAAGTGCTTTTGAGCAGCGAGATTATTCCTCTTGGGCGTAGGGTGGACAACCTTCATTCATTATAATTAAACTAGGTTGCGAGAGGTTCCTCCCATGTGGTGGTCTCCTGCTGAGGAGCTCCCCACAGGCTTTGAAGTGCAGGATTATATTCAGAGAAAGATTTGAAAAGGTGTCTCTGAAAAAATGATATATCTCAGGCGGGAGGCTCACACTTATTCAAAGTATTTTATCTAGCCTCCCACATTGCTTCCTCTCTCACATTCAAAATACAGGTGCAGCTCTGCTGGAAAAGAATTCAAGGGCTTTCTCTGAGATTGGAATCTGAGTATATAACCCACTGGTCATTGGAAAACCGTTTGCCTAGAGAAAAAATGAGGGTTAGGGGTGAGAGGCCTTTAGTGATGAATTAACTTATTTCTTTGTGTAAAAATAGTGGTGAGGTTTGCTAATGAGAGGGATTCTCTTTGGAGAATGGTGATTAGTACCAAGTTTGAAGAGGAAGATGGGGGTTGGAACACTAGAACATCGGGCGGTTATAGTGCAGTGATACACCCCACCCTACTAAACTTATAGTATCAAGCCACTCCACAGAGAATTTGGCCGTTACCTCTAGCGTGCAGAAACTCTGTGTGGCCAGTATTGCTTGCAAGCCTCGTATAAAAATTTTTCTTTTACTTTTTCCAACTTAGGATTTGGTAAAATGTAGCGTGACAAAACCTCATCATTGTAATGGTGTATAGGACAATTCCAAATCCTACTTTTACAAATTTTTACTTTATCAATGACAACCAGCAACCAAACACATTTCTAAAGAAATATCAACTATGTACATACATATGTTCCATTATAAAAAATTCAAAGTGTTTCATACAAAATATTATTACTATGACACTTGTACATGTCTTCCAGAGTCTGTCTGTTCCGGCGTCACGATGATGTGCGTACTGGAAAATAGTTTTAAAACTCTTGAATAATAAACTAAGCAGAGCTCGATGAGTGTATGTTTATAAAATGTTTCCCTTTTCACAATCATCTCAAAACTATAAATTCTTTTTACAGGAATGTTTTCAGAAGAAGCCTTGCTGTACTAAAAGTTTCTAAAAACTTCCGTGCCTTGCTTTAAAAGTTTATAAAACTTTTAATATTTGCTGCTGCTTGCTTTGCTTTTCTTTAAGTTTATAAAACTTCTACCTCATTCTCTTGCTTTGCTTTACTGTTTCATTTCACGTTCTAAAGCTTTAATATTCATCTAAATATATAAACATTTTTTCTAATCTATACTTTCAAGTTTCTCAAACCTTTACAAACCTCTTGCTTTAAAAATATTTCCCCAAACTTTTCCTAAACAAGGAGCACAGCTCAACCGTTTTTTTAAATCACCCACGGGATGCAGGCTCAGCAGTCGTTTCTAAACACCATGAACGATGACCGATCGTTTGAAATATAAGCAGGAACATGATCTGTATAGTTACTTTGCTGCATTCAGGCTGGGCGACCAGTGAACGATAGTTGTTTTCAAAAGCCTATATCGTACTTATAAAACATCAACCATTGGAACTTCTTTTTTGCTTCTTTGTACCCTAGTAGAACTCACGAGGGCACATTACACTCCCGAAGCAAGAAGGTGTGGTCAGAAGGACACATTGTCGCATCACCTTTAGTGAGAATATGGTGGAATTGACCTCATTGTTGCCATCACCATAATTTAGTTAATCATTAACCACCATACTCATAAATCACATTACGATCTCACTAAATGTATGATATATGACCTAGGGTTTGCCGACCAGGCCAGCCTGTTCTATATATGAGATCTAACACCCTTGCGTGTGAAATACCTTTGACTTTGTTGCTTGCCTGAACTAGGGAATGCACATTTTCACAAAATATTCAACAACTTACTCTTTTAGAAAATGGTTTTACAATTTATAAACCACTTCCTTACTTCAATTATGGTTTAATCAAAACCATTGCTACTTGCTTGCTTGCTTGATTGAAAAATGGTTTAATAATTGGCAATTTGTATTTGCTTATGAAATATGGTTTACAATTTAAAACCTTCTTGCTAAAGCCCAGTTGTACACTTTTTACAAATATAATTGAATAATCAAAACCATTATTTATTTCATTTAATACTCTATAGTTTAAAATCAAAACCATTTGCTTGCTTTAATATGTTTCAAAATAAAACAATTTGCTTGCTCTTAGAAACCTTGAACATGCTGACTCAAAACCATTGGCTCCCAGTGTAAAGCAGTTTGTAATAATATACACTGTTATTAGAAAAATGGTTTTAGAACCTCACCTTTACGCCACAAGATTGAGCACGATTCCCACGATTTTCCCGCCTTTGCTTTTAGCCTATACATTTGATGTAAATACCACAGACCACTCGTCGGCCACAGCCAGCTCATCACTCTTGCCACCGTGTAAAGTGAATATCAGTGTATTTGGTTGGTTGTGTTGGCGTATGAGTGTACATCAAATGTATAAGTAAACGGCGGCAACTATGCGAAAAAACAGTGTTCTAAAACCATTTTTCTATCACTAATGTGTAATATATGTTCTGTGGTAATAGTTTATTATCTGGCTCTCTAAGAACAACAAATAATTTTAATTTAAAAACATGACACAACTTAAATAATTAACAACAAGTAAATGGTTTGATTTTAAACCATATATGAAAAACAAACAAATAATGGTTTGATTTATTCAACCATATTTGAAAAGCAAACCACTAGAGTGGCAAGCAACCAGGTTTTAAATTGTAAAACCACATAAGCAAATAAGCGAAATGGTTTTGAATTATTAAGCCATTTTTTGACAGCGGCAAGTAAGCAAATGGTTTGATTTAAACCATAATTGAAAAGCAAGCAAAAGGTTTAAATTGTAAAACCATTTTCTGAGAAACAAACAAGCGAAGAATATTTACTAAACGACGCCCAGTTCTAAGCAAGCAAACGGTCGGTATTTCACGTGCCGTGCACGGTGGTGTTAGGATCTCATACAGCCATTGTAGTTTTGGTCGGTGAAAGCTTAGGTCATATATCATGCATTTAAAGGAGATGGTAGCGCGTCTGGTACCATAAGGGTGCCGTTATAACTAAATTATAGTGATGGCGACCGCGAGGTCAGTCCACATATTCACCGAAAAAAAGGTGATGCGGACCACGGAGTCCTTCCGCCAGTGCGGTGAGTGCCTGAGCTCCGTGTTACGCTAAGATGCGACCGCCCATCACCTCGATGGGTTGATGTTTTATAAGCGTGATATATAGTTTTGAAAAATCAGCATTGGTTCCCGCGGTCGCCCGGTGCTTAGTAGAGTTTTAAAGCAAGCGGTTGAGCCCGGGCTCCGGATTTGTATTTCAGTCGGTTGAGCTACGAGCTCCGTGGTATTTAAAACGATGCGGTTAGACCCGGGGCTCATTGGTGATTTAAAAAAAAAAAAGCAGTTGAACGGGCTCCCTTGTTTATAAAAAGTTTTGGAAATATTTTTAAAGCAAGAGATTTGAAAATCTTGCTATCACATTTAAAACAGAAGTGATAAGATTTATAAACTTTTAAAGCAAACAAGGTAAAGCAGCGAGAGTGAAAAAGTTTTATAAACTTTTTAAAGAAAAGCAAAGCAAAGCAACGACAAGTATTAAAAGTTTATAAACTTTTAAAAGCAAGCAAGTCTGAGAAAGTTTAGAAACTTTAAAATATATTGAAGCTCCAAAATATCTTGTAAAAATTTTATAGAATATTTCGGGGAAAAGGGGAAACATTTTATAAAACATACACTCATTGAGCTCGTTTGACTCATTTATTTTGTATTTTACCAACCTAACTTTCAGTACTGAGCGGTGGATTCCCACGACATTGTACAAGTCTTGTTAGTAATAATATTTTATGAAACACTTGATTATAATGGGAACATACCATATACATAGTTGATATTTTTGTGAAAATGTGTTGGGTTCTTTGGTTGCCATATTTGGATAGAAATTAATAAATTGTGTCATACTTGGATTTAATTTATCTATCTTGCGTGTCATAAATGAGGTTTTATGCGAGATTTTACCGTCTAAGTTGGAAAAAAGTAAAAGAAAAATTTTTATCTGAGGTTTAAGCGGCAATCTGAGCGACGCGGGGAAGTTAGAGCGTTAGGAGTAGCGGTTGGGAATTCTGCGTGGGTGTGACTTTACTGCCCTTCTAGTAGGGTGGGGGTGTGTCGGTGAAGTATGAAGAACCACTAAATAGACTAACTCCACCTCTCTGAAATCTTTATTTCCTCCACAGGAAATGAAATTCAGGTTTTTGGAAGGACCCACAGTCATTGAGGTCGTCTTTGAGCAATGCCTTCCCCACTTTGTTAATCCCATGACTCACAAAGACGAGGGTCAAGCGAATGTTTGGGATTCTTCAAGGAAGGATGAGGGTTGGTCTCCAGTCTTCCTAAGACCTTTTAATGATTGGGAGATGGAAGAGGTGGAAAAGGTTCCTTCATCTTACGAAGGTGGGCTGTTTAGAGGATCGACTTTGCATTGAGGTCTGTGCGATGGCTTCTCGGTTAGACATATGTGTTATGGTGATGTTTTCTCCTCTTTAGATTTCCTAGTAGATCCATAAGACGTTGTTCCCCAGTGGGTTTTCGGCAGGAAGCTTCACGGGGTAGGTGCTTGCGTTGGACCAACTCAAGAGGGATTTCGCGCGAAACGGGTGTTTTATGTGAAGAATGAGGAAACAATAAACCACTTGTATCATTTGATTAGAACTGAAGATGTTTATAGGATCTTCACAGCAAGTCTGACTAATTGGTGTTCCCCCGTCTGGATTAAACAAACTCTCTGCGGCAAGCGCTAGTGTCGACAAAAAAGCGGAGGAAGAGAGTTTGGATAGTGGCTTCTTTTTATTACGGGCCCGTGGTTGGAAAGGAATAAAGTGATTTTGAAAAGTAAAGGCCTCTTCTTGCCGGACCAAATCTTTCTTTTCTGTTTCCTTGTGGGCGTAGGCTAAGGTGTCTGATGTTGATAGCTTAGAATTAACAATTGAGGTTTTTGTCTTGTGGATTGGGATATGGGTGAAAGGAGTGAGCTAGGGTTTCCTTGTGCTCCTCTTGTCTGTACTTTTGGAGCTTTGTACTCTTTTTCATTCTATATATGCTTTTTACTAGATGAAAAAAATCAGGTACAACAATGAAAACTGGAGAGTGGGAAAAACTGACACAAGAAGCCCTGAAGAATGGCTGCTGAAAAAGGTTGAGTGCAACAATGAAGGCTGCAAAGGTCCCAGCAATGAAGGCTGCACAGAAAGGCTCTTCAGAAAATAAGGCTTTGATACCGTGAAGAAAACAGAGGCAGGCTGGAAATTTTATCAATTTCAGTTGAATCTGTACAGCCTCTCTAACACACACCATACACACATATTTTTACACTGAAAAATATTCCTATAACCAATTCCTAAATTTTGGGATTTGATTATTCACTTCCCATATCTGATTCTAAGAATCAGATTATTGACCTTGATTCTTTCTAAAATATATTATTTACATAATTTACAACCTTCTGTCTGAAGGTTTGTAATTATCAACACAACTATGAGCCTAAAACATCCTAAATGTTAGTAATGCATCAAACCTAGATAAGTTTTGGAAGCATAATGATGTATGTGTCCTCACCTGCATTCATTACTCTATCCAACCTCAGTGGTTACTTAATGACATCATCATTTTCAGACAATTTAGAATTCAGATCTTCAGTTCATATTATCTCACATCTCTGAAAAATGAATAATATAATGACATTATGCTCCATTCATTTCTCTACCATCTTTGAACAACAGTGAAAGTCCAAGGCCTGGAATTCTCTCTATTGTCAGCACTGAAAAGACTGGCTTGGACAAAACAGCAATCATACTACCATGGTGATCTTGGAAGTCACCAGCCCTAATTGACCTGGACTCTCTTGAACATTCAAAATTTAAGTCCTGAAGGTGGATTATTGTTTGACTGCTAAGCCTTGCCTAGGTCCAGCTACTAACAGCCGACTTTACATCTCTCCTATAGTTTAAATTCCAGAGGTGCCTGACTGTGATAACTGTCAAAAAAATTAGGAGTGGACTCACTCTACTTTATCCTGAAAGATCCTATAATTCTCTAATCCAGTGGTCAGAATTATAGCAAGCACTGCTCATGTTAATATATGGTATGCTGTGAGGCCACTATTAACCAGAGATCCCTCAATGAACATCATCCTATAAGATCTACCTCCCTGAATGGCTTGTATGATTCATGCAAAACCCAGTCCTTGGGAACCTTCGCGTGGGTGCTCCACTTTCTTCCATTGTGCGGGATGGAATTGATTGAAGATTAATTGCTTTAAACTTCTTAAGTGTAATGACATTAAGACTACTCAGTGGCAACTAAGTGAAACTTTGCCTTTAGGCTTTATGTTAATTGGATAATTGGGTTTTAAATAAGTCCATTGGAAAGGAAAAGTAAAACTAAGAAAATAGGCCATATGACTAAAGGTGAAATTTAAAATGCTTGCTGGTGGCTTATCTAGAAGGGTAAAAGCAGAAGATCTTGAATTTTGATAAATCTTAGAGGCCTCAAGAGTTTTTGGAATCTTATTTAGAAGGAAAAAGAATGCAATCTCAGTGTTAAAGGCTTAAATTATATATGCATATATAAATAAATATACACGCACACATTAGAAAATCTAACATAAAACATAAAACCTTATTTTGCTACAGGCAAAGTGAAAAAACAAGTTGATATCTTGGCAAAGCAATATATATATATATATATATATATGCCTTTACACACACACACACACACTACCTACAGCAAAAAGGACATGCAATTGGTTGATGTTCCTCTAGTTTGCTTGATTCTTTCTCTATGACCATGTCCTTTGACTCTGTCAATAATCAAGTTGGTGTTATCTCTTTACAAATTTATGTAATAGCTATCTATTGTGATTTTCCTGACTCAGTAATCTGTTACTTCATGTGCTTAGGCATATTCATGGAAATGAGAATGACTACTATATTGATCCCCAGCCAGATTCTTTATTGCTGAAAATCAAGCCAATCCAAAACTGTTCATTAGTTCTGGAAAGTTCCGTCAATCTGTGTGCCTTCCTTTAATCCCACCACGAATATAATGAATAAATAAATAATAAAAAGAATTCTTCAAAGAAAAAGTAGAAAACAATGAAAATGTCCCCATGTCCTTGGTGCATTCCATCTTTTAGTAACAGAGTAGAATCTAGGCATTTGCGTACCTATTAATACAACTTCATTCATTTCTTAGTTGAAGCATTCTTGGCATTTTTGCTGATTATTCTGCGACTTTTTGATGGAGCGTGCTAACAATATATTCTTGATAGCACATGCAGTACATGCAGATTAAGAAGCAGTTTTGTAATTTGCCAACTTTTTCCATTTGTTATGTCTCTTTCTGTTTTTAGCTGGAAGAGAATCAGAACTTTCGCTAATAGGACAGACAAATCTGTAGTTTGTCATGTTATGTAAGTTGTGATATGGGATTCCTTTGAGGGATATTGGAGACTGCTAAGTAGTTTCATCTACTAATATGTGGTAAACATTGGCTCTGCAACTACCATGCACTAGCAGGTCGTATGAGGTGGGGCCTCATGTTTGTAACATATTTTTATACTCAAGCAGGTTATGGCCTTCTTATCTGAACTATCATCTTCTATCTAACTTATGAAGCAATGTTCCTAACTGTGTTTCTTCTTGATTCTTTTTATGTTTTTATACAGGGCATAGGATGCGACTTGGACAAAAGCAATATTTCACATTGAAGTACTTTACTGAGGGAAATCTTTCTAGAATCTTTGTCATTTAAGAGCCATAAGCAAATTCAAAAACATGATGTTTCATCTTGGTACACTTTCCCAAGTTTTGTGCCTCTAGAACATTAGTGCCCTTTCGTGCTTTCAATTTGAACTTTTTTTCCTTCAATGATTATAATAATAAAATATAGAATTTACCTATAAAAATATATTAATTAAATATAAATTTGCACAAAAAGCATCTGGGGTCCTAGCTCTATGTGTGTATTTGATTTCCTTCCAGCTGAAATAACCTCTTACAGATTCTGTCCTTTGTTATTCACTACTTTAAATTCTAGCTATAAATCTAAAATCCATATGACAAAACAGCAAGGTTGACTATGGTGCTGATCATTAATTAACATAGCACCAATCAGAGTATTTTACGTATTTAGATGTTTTCTGAAATATAAATTTTGGTAATTAAATTGACTTGTGCTCTAAATTACAAGAGTAATGGTATTAAATAGAAATATTGGGGCAGCTTTCTGATGTTAGTTGGTGTTTGATGAAACTTTTGCAGCATTTGTAGTAAATTCTTGACATTAAGGCTTTCTCATTACACTTTTGGCTGAAGGCTTTCTTACCCTTCCATAGCTCATGTCATACGGAGAAAAGGCTTAAACATGTAATGACACTGTATGTCACCTTTTAACCAACTTGGTATTCTTTTTTTTTCAATTTGATTGATTTTCTTATTCCAGGTTGTTCAAAAGAGGATCTAAATGATGATGATGACTAGAGCTTGGGGGGTGTGGGGGTGTTTGATGATGACTCAAACACTTTTCGTTGTTATCTCTACTTTGGGCTATTTATTTGTTTTTTACTATACAAATGGAATATAAAAAAAAAAATGAAAAAATCAACAAAATTCGCAAATATGCCCTCACCCAATTATGTAATGATGGATTAGAAACAAGTGGTATTAAAGTTTGAACAAAATGCTCAGTGGGAAATCAAGTCGTAAAGCAGTTTCTGAACCTTCTTTTAAATCTTTCTTTTGTATAGATCTTTATATCTATGTACAGTGATGTTTTCTAAATAATATTGTTTTTTCTATTACAGGTATTATACACTTATTTTTATAAGTACTTTTTTTCTGAAAAAAAAAAATTACTCCATAAACACTTTCTTAAATCTATTTTTAGAGTTAGAAGATAATAAAAAGTCCATCAGTCAATGTAAATAGGTTTTTTAAATACATTCTAGCATTAGTAATTTTAAATTGTTTATAAAAGCCTACTCTTTTAAATTAACTTCAAATACGATTGCCAACAACTTTACCTTTGTTTATTTTTATAAATTATTTTTTAAGACTTCATTCACTCTTGTAAATATTTTTACACTAACATTTACTCTATGAATTTATCACTGTCAACGTTGAAATGTTAAAATAATATACAATTATAATATGAGTACTCACTAATTATAAAACTATCCGTGGCAGCCTCATAAAGACTTAAATTTTTCTTTTTTTGTCGGATCATGAGGTGATGAGTGAGTCTATGTATATCACAGTATGTTTTTAAGTTATGCTTTTGAAGCAACCTACACAACCCTTATTAATAATTTTATACGGTCTGGGGACTATGGACGTGAAACTTTATCGTAGCTTGTGGTGCGTGAGGTTAGAACGAGGGCCGTTGGTTAATGCACAGGAGATCTCAGCCATCAGGTTCAAAATATGGTTTCAGGCAGGATGCTGCTTCAGTCTTGGATTTGTAGTTATGTTGTTGATAGCCACTAAACAGTCTGATATATTGAGTGCTCTGAAAATCTTTGGAATTCAGAAAGTAGCTGTGAAAGTGTAAAAATGACATTATAATCGCTGATAACCACATTGAGATTACATTGCAATAATCTTTGGCAAAATGAAGATAATGTGATAATTACTTACATTTGATGAAGGGATCCTATCTTGTTGAAGACAATACTCATACCAAGACATAATATTCCGATAATATTAATTATAGAATCAAACATGTCATGCATAAATGTCTTGACTTCTACCACAACACTGTCTCACGAATAAGTCGAAGGTTTCTTGCACATTACTCGTTTGAAATCGTATTTGCGTTGATATAGATAATGAGATATTAATTTGTTAAACATGGATGGTTGTGTTCCATATTCTTCTGTCAATGCGAGCCCGAAGAAGGATTTGAAGAAGGCTGCAGTCATAACTCATATTCTGAAGGAACGTTGGAGTTAGTACCAGGATGAATCAACATTAGTGTTAATGTTCATGGACTCAAACTAGGAAGCGATCCTCATTGTGTTGTGTCATCCTTTGTTGTCAACCTTTATATGGATTTCCAATGGCTTAAATGCCCTAGACCCGACTCACAGAATGGAAACAAGTCTAATAACAGTATAACATAACCAGTGAAATCATCTTCTACGGTGAATGGACTCAATGAATATTGGCTTTCTTTATCAATCGCAATATTCCGAACGTGATCCCCTCTCTCTCCTTGAGGCTATCATAACACTCTAGTAATGAAGTCTGCTGTTGTTAGGTTTACCATATGTTTAACATTTGAATCAAAAGAGGGTTTGAGAAGTAACTGCCATGTGAAATGAGTCCTCTCGTGTCTTGACCTAAATCTCATTACTTGGGCTTTCTTATGATCAAAACTCATAACATTATTTTTGTTTCTCAAACTATGCAGCTACAAGATGGGATTTCCATCTTTATCATCTAAATGGAAGGTCCTTTCATTCAGATATGGTCATTATTTTCTACCATAAACTGGTTATGAAATATAAGTAAATCAGGTAATCCTTTTTTAGCATGGCTTCATAGGTTTTTGCTTCCATATCACGTATCTTCGTTTCATGTTATAGTAACAAAAATTAATTGTTTATGACTGAGTAAGCAAACAGATTTCTTTGTTTCGTATGGATTAAACAAGCGTCTTCAATTCTCTCACCGTTGAAGAAATTCAGTTTAGAAGAAAAGAACATGCAAAGACTGAATTATCAAGTATTGGGAGCATGATTTTCATACATAAACCACCATTCAATTGCAATAAAAGTAACTAACATTCATAGTCTAATATACCTTGTTCTGGACTTTACTTTTAAAGTTTTAATAAAGCATCTTGACAAAGACCATTAATCTTGGAGCTCTTCATTATTCGATGCTGAATCCTCTTTTAGCATCTCGGAACATTACGTGAATTCAAAATATCTTGCTAAATGTAATATAATATTATGCGATGTAACTAAATAAAATTGAATCAATTAATTAAATTATAACTTTATTGGTGCATTATCTCTTTCCAGGCGAAATTACAAGGCGACGGTAGTAGAAGATAATTTTGCAATACTAAGAACAACTGGGTATCTGGGGTCCTTCCTTCTTTCAGGTTTGTAACGAGGAAATCTGGTTAAATAATATACTGTAAAAGTGATTTAATTCATGTGATAAAGGAAGATATTCATGAAATGATTATGATTTTGCTTGGTCCTGTGCATCGAAAGAAAGATGTTTGGTTTTATCTATACCGATGATTGTTTGACCCAATCTTTTTAAGTATTGGAATGATGTAAATTTTGTTTCATTACTCGAATCAACTCATACACAAATGACATTGTTGAATAACTTGAATCGACCTGTGCAAGGCGTATATAATGATCTTTATATATTCGTCAAACTTGAAGACCTTCTCCCAATATGTACTGTGTTCAGTATATTCTTCAACCTCATATCTGTCATTGTAGGCTAAGCTTGAAAACCAATTCATCACTGATAAAGATTTTTCAAATGAACCCTCTTTTTTAGAAGACTTTCTAGGGCGATGTAATTTGTCACAAATCTTGTTACCCTCAGACACACAATATCTCCACCACAAACCTTTCTCATTTTCACAAGCAAGTAACCATGATTGTCGATGAAGTTAGTGATCTTCCGTGCATTGGTAATCAAGTCCAAAAAAGTTTGTCTTTTACTAATATCTTCAAACATAAGGTCAATGTAATGCACATATGAAGTCCAATATAAATTGTACTTCTTCATTAACAATTTCCTAGCATTCACAAATGTTGATCCATTGTTCGTAACAATTTGCACAACATTTGCTTCACCAACTTCCTTTATCACATTCTTCAACAAACTATAAATGTAATTGCTGTCTTTGATATTCTCTGATGCATCAATGGACTTAAGAAAAAATGTGCTTCCTTTACAATATACCATGAAATTAATGATGCTTGTATTTGCAGGACGGTCCATCCATCACACATAATTGTGCACTTATGAGTCTTCCATTTCTCATTTGGAAATTCACGTAATCTTCTTATATCTTATCTTCATATAAAGTATTTGTTTTTGATTCATATGGAAATAATGGTTCCTACTTACTACAAGTATAATTAAAACTAATTAATTATATGTTTACAACTAATAGATGTGTATGTTATTAGATATTGAAAAGCGATTTTCACATACTAACATTGTGCTGTAATCATGTTCTTGAAATGGTGAGAGTCTACTTTGTGAGATGTAATACTCTCATATATGAATAATTTACTGATTAATAGGCCCATTGTTTCTTTGATTGTACCTCTTTTAAAAAGATTTTTAATACTCTTTTGTCTTGCTGGCGGAGATTTGTATAATGATGGAGAGCAAGAGGTGGTGACAGATTCGATTGTCTCACACTTTGAGATCTTTGCAAGCGCCTTACTAGATCAGTTAATTGTGATTGTGAAGGCTCACATATTGCAATTATATATATATATATATAACCATATATATATATATTAAGAAATATTTATGAATCCTTGCTCTTGCAAAAACAATTTAAGTGAAAATTTACCAATTTTCTTTTCTTTCTATAAACCTTTTCTTGCTGTTTGTGGCTGATTCCTTTGTTGCTTCTAGGATGCATGAGGCATGCTTCGATAGTCGGCTAAGCTCGTGAAGGTTCATAGCTCAGACCGGATACATATGACATCCTCCCCTCCTCCTCCCCTCCTCCTCTCCTCATCATCATCATCATCATCAGATATACATGGCTACCCTCCGTATGTCTCGCGTTAACAGATCTCTTTAACATCTCTAGCTTTCTTAAAGCACAGCTTTATTCATTTGAACCAAATGTTGTCTCATTTCTTTTTTCACTTTGGGAGACACATAAGGACACTTCTTGCTGTTTAAGTAAGATCTGTATGTGATAAGTGAAATTTAAATCGAGTAATCTCGCCACTTTTAATCACCATACCACAATAATTGTATATTATGCCATTTACACATTCCTCTCCATGTCTAGATCTTTTTAAGATGGGATCTGACTTTAACAATCTACTACTTCCACCACTTTATCTATCATAATAAGCTTGAGTAGTGTAATCAATTTGATATTCAAATCAAATATACATCTAAACATAAAGTTATATTAAATATCACAAGTTAAATAAAATGTGTAACACTCTCTCTTATAATATATATTATACATTAATTAACAATTTTATATTTCATATTAATAATCTAAGTAAATATAAAATTATATTAAATATCATAAGTTAAATAAAATGTGTAACATATATATTTAACATAATATATATTCATAAATTAACAATTTATTATATTTCATATTCATAATCTAAATCTAAATATAAAGTTATATTAAATATTATAAGTTAAATAAAATGTGTAACATATATATTTAACATAATATGTGTTCATAGAAATAACAATTTGTTATATTTCATATTCATAATCTAAACCAAATATGGAAGTATATTCTAAATCCTTTCTATTAACATATATATTTAACATATGTATGTATTCTTAACAATTAACAATTTGTTATATTTCATATTTATAATCTAAATCTAAATATAAAGTTAATTAAAAATATCCAAGATTAAATAAAAATGTGTATATATTTAACACTAATATGTATTATAATTAACAATTTGTTATATTTCAATATAAAGTCATTTTTCAATATAATTAAATTAAATATATAAAAATAAATGATGTGTAAACTATTTAACATATAAAGTAAATTAAACATAATATGTTGATATTTTTTATATTTCATATTCATAATCTTAATCTAAATATAAGCTTAAATTATTACTAATTACACAAATCTTTAAATAAATTATAATTAACATGAAACATACCTTAAATTGCACAAATGTTGTATTGAATGAAGACTTGAACACCAGGTGATATAAAAATTCTTCAACACCAAAGTCCAAGACTTGCACAAATAAAAATTGTTTGAGAGAGATCAACAAAAATGTATATTTGGATCCAGTTGATATAAAAAAACTAATGATTTTAGAGGAAATTTATAGGATTTTCGAGTCATTGCCGTTTTTGGTCAAAAGCAAGTAAAAATGAATTTGCCGTTAAGTTTGTTTGAATCAAATCCACGCTGACTAAAGTATTCTAATATTCGTATCAAGTCACTGATTCAAAATCCATTGTTAGATAAAAAATCTGAACATTGGAAGTTAAGGAAATTGCTAGATTGAAATAGTTGTTGGATCAACATAGAATCAAATATGGCGTCAAATCCGCACGATAGTCGTTGGAACTTTTCAAAACCGCCAGAATCGATTGTTGCCATCTAAGCATTGGGCGTCCGTGTCGTCTCTCTCAAGATTACCACACTTTTTGTCTCTTAGCTAATCTCAACGATATTGAAATAAATATATCTATAATCGACGATAACAAAATTCGAACTGGCGACACACCGCGTCGTTCCATGTGCTGAATCCACTTGACAATGTTGTCGATTTATTGTTGCTAGACCGATATATCGGTGATATTGACCGATTTCTTCTGATTTTCCCTCAACCGTCTATTGATGCTAGATATTGTGTCAAGATGGACCGATGCCCAAAATATAGGCAGGTATGTTATGATATATCGCGACATTGAATATTGTGACCAGCGCATCTCACCCCTTGCGTTTGGTAGTTAAGACTTAAAGTATCATATTCATACTCTTTATATTTTGAATGATTATGAGTCTCTGACTACTCTTTAAATTTTCTTCAAACCAATCCTAAATATCTGTCGATCAAATATTGCATTTAATACTAGGGTATTGTCAAAATGGACCATAACAATCTCTATTATAGGCTAGATTTAATCTGGATTAATAAGGTTTTGAACATAAAGAGATTTGTTATGATTTGAGTGATATTTCTTAGGGTGAGCTCTTGGTCCCTATCTTTAAAGTTGTTTAAAAATAAAACTGAATAAATAGAACATTGGCCCTACGAATAGACTGTGAGTCATTGGGACAGGGTTAAGGTAGCTCCATAGCCCAATTTAACAAATCTTCTTATGTTTTTTAATGAATAGTCATATTATTTCTAATTATTAAGAATATTAGTTTTCCTATTATGAAAAAATATAAAATAGTTGTTTATAGAATAAAGAACAGTTATTAAATAATTGTTTTTAATAAAATAAAATAATACTAGTATGAAAAATAATTTATCTCTATCATCACTTCTAATAAATTTAATTTTATATAATCTTTTAAGAACATAAAAATAACTAATCTTTTAATTTTTTCTTTAATGTAAAATTTGTAAAGACATTTATTATTATTATATTTTTTAATGTCAAGCCAATTTTGGCCATTATTATAGAACGACTGAGCTAGTCAAAATCATGCCGGAATAAAGAGCTGGGCCAAAAAATGGGTTAGGTTGCTTCGTTTCTCAGTATAATATTTCTCTTCATTCTTTTATTTATTTATTTATATTAAAGCTTCGCCTTAATGTTATTTTTTCAGCTATCAATTAACCATTTCTTAAAATTTAATTAATTTTATTTAACATATAACTTTTCTTTTCTTTTTGCTTTCTATTATATATTAGTATTTTTAATTTATTTTAGTGATGGGTTTCTTATGCTCTAATAATATTTCCATGGAATGTTTTATTTTTAAAATTTGATTGGTTCACCACACTATATTAAATGATAATTGATGATAATAATGAAACAAGCTAGCGGGGAGTTCTTTATAAAATCTATCTATAAATGCTAAATGGCACCCTAATATAAATCATGGCTCGATAGGGGTTGTATCGGAGGTGAAATCTCAATGAGGTACACAGGGCCATATATTGTACCTTTGGAGAAGAAGAAGAAGGGGAGGGGGATCTGAAATAGCTAGTTGATGACTCTGTTTTCAATGGCTCTCATGACTATATTCAATTTCAAGCCTATAGAATTACAGGAGGAGAGATGAAAAGGGATAAATGAACGAAAATAAAATCAACCTTTTGCGCATTGCCTATACAGCACCCCGAATCAGGAACCCCCGCTTGAATCTGTGGTGCAGCGCGGCGGTGAACAGTCGTTTGTGCGAAGGCCGTTTGGAGGAAGGAAAAAAAAAAAGGGAAGAGGAAGAAATAAGGAAGAGACCAATTGAGTTTCCTCTTTAAAAAAAAGGAATTTTGATTTCAGCTCAATCGATATATTATTAATTAGTTTTATAATTGATAAATTGATTTGTATATTTTATAAATTGTTTTATTTTTTAAATAGATTCTAATTTTTGAATTGATAATTTACTCATTCTTTAAATTAATAAATTGATTTTTAAATTTAATTATTAAATTTATAAGTATATTAATAATTGCTCATTATTTAAATTGATTTTAAATTTTATAATTGGTGATTGATTTATATTTTATAAATTGCTTATTTTTTAAATTGATTATAATTTTTTTAATTGATAATTTGCTTATTCTTTAAATTAATAAATTGATTTTTTAAATTTATTAAATAAATTGATAATTTTGTAATTTAATAATGGCACTTTATTTTGATCATACGAATTTGGTATATTTGTTCGAAGTCTTAGCAACTGTGAGATTTTAATGGCATTTAACACCCCATTTGGCAACTTCCCATTGGAGTTATATAAAAAAATAGAAGTGTTACTAAAATATATGAATGACAATCAATTTCTAAGAAAATGAATATTATTTCACATTTGTAAATGAAATGCTAATTGTCTTAAACATTGAAATTATATATCTGATTTGGGGTTCTAACACCTATCGTTTTCCCCTCTTTATATTTAATATATCGAAATATAAAGAATAAAACTCAATTCTCTCATTCTCTCTCCATTCTTATTTCTTGAATTTCTCTTCATACCTTTTTGGTTCGCCAAAAATTCTACTCTAATATATCACAAGATTATTAATACAACATATGATCATGTGAAACTTATATCAAATCTTATTGCACAAAATATTTAGAAAATTTCAAGATTTTCTACCAAAAACATAGTTGAAATAACAAAATGATTTAACTACCATGTGTAAAGGAAAGACGAGAGAAAAACTCTTTTTTAGAAATGATTGAAATAATTTTGTCATTTATTATTCAGTTCTTCTTCTTTTAATATGTTATTTTTATTTCTTTCAATATCATCTTTTCAATGAGTAAATATAGAAAGGATAAATAAGGAAAAAAAAACAAACACACTTAAGATTGATTATCACATGACTAAATATTTAAATCTATTATTATTCTTTCACTTAGTTTTGAATTTATTTTCATATATTTTATTATTAATAAGTGATGAGGTTTTGGTAAGAATAATAGCTCATAATAACTAAAATTTAGAAAAATAGGTTTAAAGGGACAAATCCAAAAATTGTTACAAATGTAATCTCTTGTAAAGTAACTTAAAAAATGTCATATTTGGATAAGAAACACCTAAATCTCGACTTACACTTACATGACATCAATCCTCCACTTGACTACTAAATCTCTCTTCCCTATGAATATTTGTTTCATCTTTCTGTTATAATTAAAATCTTGAGGGCATTTTGTGTAGCAAGAAAATCTTTATCTATTTGTTTTGGTTTAAAAAAAAAGTTCAATTTATACAAATAATATCTTAAAAGGAGTAGCATTTGGCTTTTCACTTAATGTTAAATATATACTTTTGGTTTGTCTTTAAATGATCGCTTAATAGTATTAAGTATTAAGTTGTTATTTTTAATATTAGGTAGTAAGTCTTTGTTAAAAAGTAAGCTTACTTGATAATCTCTTGCCACATGATATCAATCCTCAAAAGCCCGACTCTTAAATCTCTCTTACTATGATATTTTGTTTCATCTTTCGTATAAGCCCCAAATCTTGAGAGGCGTTTTTACATAAAAAGCAGTGTGTTTTTTGTCTTTGTTTTGAGATTTGAAGAAGGGTTAGTTCTTGGCGTCGTGTTGAAGGTAGCGTTTATTTGCTACCATCTTCCATCTCCTTTTTGAACGTCTTTAAATGGTCTTCAAACTAGTATTAAATTATTAAATTCTTGTTTTTTATTGTATTGGTAGTGAGAGTCTTTTATTATTCTCGTGCATTAGTGATAGTGATGTTGTTTTACTAATTTGATAAACTTTTGAATGAAATATATCATTTTTTGGATTTTTACCGGATAGAAAGCTGAATAATGGAAATAAGTTATTTTATCGGAACTTAAAAGTTATTTTCCGGATATATTTAATAAACTATTCAATTACATGACAAATGGTTTATAATAACCAAATACTAATGCCAAATGAGTATTTTCTAAAATATTCATTAAAAATATTACTTAAATATTCCATTACTCAAAATATTATCATCACAGAAATCTATGGAAAAAACAGGCCTATATCGTCTGCTTTTTGCTGAGAACTACAGACACAGATGGCGGAAGGAAGGGCTACCATCAAGCCTATACCTCCTCCTCCTCCTCTTTGCAACATCCTCTTCCCCTGTAAGGAAAACTCTCTCTTCCTCCCTCTCTGTTTAGTTGTTTGGTTTGTGTGGATTCATATGACAACTAAATCCTAACAAAATGGAAATTAGGGCGTGTTTAGACATCCTTTGCTCCTCGAGCTATTTTCTTTTTTTACTTATTTCAAAATGGGGTGATTAAAGGGAAATCTTGTGATGTATTGCTGTTGATTTTTGTTTTGTTGGTTCCCGACTTGTGAAGATGAAGTACAAGTCTTCATGTTAAGACTTTTTTCCCCTTTAAATAAGAAAATTCTTTGAATTTTGATGGATCACCCAATCATTAACTTTCTGTGTGTGTTTACAATAAAAAAGGAAATAGGAATTGTTTCTTAATCATTATTTTTATTTCTCTGGGTTTTTTATTTTATTTTAAACAAAATTGGATTTAATTTGGATTCATATATTCAGTGCAGAAGTTTGTGGAGGTTATCTAAAAAAGTTCAGGAAGAACAAGGCGATTTGCAGCAGGCACGGAGGCAGGATTGCAATATATTTGATCCATCAGAAGCTGGATATTGAGATTACTGTGGCACATATTGAAACAGATTCAAAGAAGGAGGAACCCATCAATTTGGCCCAACTGCGGTTCTTGTGGATTATGGAGATGGATGGAGTTAGAGACAGTCACTGATGCGAATTTACGATTGAGGTTTAATCAGGTTAACCTGTTTAACTTCATATTATCTTTACTGATTAGAAGTAAAGTTGCATCTGAATTACTTTTCATTTTTCTTTCTGAATTAAGTCTTTTCAGAAAAATGATTCATACATAAAGTAGAAAGATCTAAGGTAAAATATTTTAATACAAGTCGTGGTTTTAATCACAGTCTTATTCTAATTTACTATAGTTTTAGAAAGAGAAATCATTAGATCACCTACAGAATATATTTCATTTGGTAGATTGCCACTAGATCTCTTCAAAGCTTAGGGTTGCAAAAATCATTATGGCAGCTAAATATTGTTGTTCTGCTTTTGGGAATTAAAGAAACTAAATAACTGTGAAGTATTTTCAAACTTCACCTACAGCATATCATAAAAATAAGATCCTAGATTATTAATGTTTGGAACTTGAGACAGAGTGTATAATCTCTTTGCACTCAGTCAGAGAAAGAAATTCTGCCAGAAGAAGGACAAATCTGGGTCCAAACTCACAAGAAGGGCATTTTTAAGTCTAAATCTGTATATGACAAGCCTTACTGTGATCTGCCCCCTTTGTGGAAACAAGTATAACAATATGAATGTTTCTTTCTATACCTCATTACTATAGATTCAAGAACACTAAACTATATTTATTTACTATTTTTTTCAATTGGGTTCTCCCTTGTTCTATTAGGGAGACTTTGATAGAAAGTGGAAAAGGTCCTTGCTGGGAAAATTCTGAAGAAGATCTGATTAGCAGCTCTATGCATTTTTGACAAAAAAAAATGCATTTTATTTAATTTGGAGAGGGAGAGGATCAGGGTTGTCTTTTAAGGCATGTTCACCCTCAGCCATACAGATGAGATTCCTTTGTGTTGCTCTTTGGTCTTGGGCAAAAACTGGCCGAATGTTCAGGCTCTGAATCTAAATGGTCCCTTTGGGTTTAGTTTTATATAGGCTGTCTCGTTCCCCTTTCCCTTTCTTTTGGTTTGGTTTTTGGAGCCTTTATTGTACTTCCTGGTCGCTTTCGGTTCATCCCTTTTGTTTTAATATAATTGTTTTCTAGCTTTACTTTAAAAAAAAACCAAAACAAAAAAACAAAAACAAGGATCCTGCACTTGAGAGAATGTGAGTGGAGAGTAAGTGTATCCCTCAAATTTTGTGGTTAATTGAGAATATTTCTAAGGTTAATTAGAAACTGAAAATCAAATTAGCAAGTTAGGAGTTCTATAATGAACATGGTGTGAGACCCATGCCTGGCCCAAACACTCCCACTGGAGGCGAAGACAAAGAAAATAGCCCAGTAACTATGAACTCTTCAGCCACCTCCCTAAACCTTCAAAGCCGGCCAAAATCATATGGTTGATGTCTCTCAGCCTGAGCTTTAAAAGTTTTACTCAGGGGTAATAAAAACCCAATGGCAATGATATTGGTTCCCCTGGATACTTGGAGCCTATTTCCATTTCTATTTGGAGCCCATTTCATTTCCATATTTCTTTTTGGGTTCACTGTAGAAACATTTCTAAACCCTATCCTTTGAGTGTAATTCAGTTGAGTTGGTTTTCAATATGCATGCCATAGGGTTGGGTCTATTGGATCTAAAGTTGTTATATTTGTGTAGATTTTTTGTTTTTTTGTATGGCCTCCTTGTTTAGTGGTGGGGACATCTTGGGTCTTTGATCAGTTTTTGTACATCTTGAGAAGAGATACTCATCAACTACTTTTGTTTGTTTTTCTTATCAATTAATCTTCGTTTCTCATTGAAACAAACAAACAAAAAATTAGTCTCAGAAAATAGAGAATCCATAAACACCTTACCAGCTGAGGGCTTTAAGATCTGGCGTTTTTAATCTGTTGTATTGAATCTTTGGAGTTTCAAAAGTCTATTCACTTAGCCGTACTGTTCAAAACTAACATCATTTACCTGCAGCTTGTGATTTTTGCTTTTTACTATAAACTACTGGATTGTATACAGCGTGACATAGATTAAATTGAATTTGAAACCTAGGTTAAGTACTAGTAGATATGTTGACTCTTGAATAGACTGAGAATTCATTTTTAGTTTCTTATGTTCAAAATTTTCTTAAAACTCTATTGTACACTAAGATCCCAGCAAGGTGCAACAAATCCATGCCTCTAAGATTTGAAAGTAGGTTAAGCAAGAGGTTTTATTCTTGAGTCATCAAACCATGTGGGATAGGAAGAAAAATAGAAGAGAGAGGTTTTAGGATCATGAATCATCAAACCTTTAGGAAGCAAGAAAGAAGTAGAAGAGATTTTCGGATCTTAGATCATCAAAACATGTGGGGAAGCAAGAAAATAGAAGGATGATTTCTCATAATAATGGAACCTAATTCCGTTTTGGACTATAATTTGATATGAAGAATAGCAAGTATTATTTTATAGCAAAGATGTATTGGACTGATCTTGTAAAAAAATTCATGTCATATAAAAATTCTTTCGAAACCATGATTCATAAAGTCAATACTTTAAATATATAATTGCATATAGTATTTCATACTTCAAGTGTAAGACTTTATCATTGGCAGTGCAACATTCATTATAGACACTTCAGATCTTATATTGTTTTATAACCTTCTGTTAGAAGAATTAAGTTTTGAAGCATAACTACCATATAAAAGCTTGATTCATAAGAGCTGCAGTGGATTGACCTGGGTTTCTGACAAAAAGCACTTGTTTCTGGTACTTATCATGGTACAGCGTTATTATGATCTGGATCTACCATGATCAAAATAAGAGACAGTTTATTAACTTCCACCTTCTGAGCACTATTAAAATTGGGGGGTGGGCGCGTATTGCACAAATCTTCCATGAAAATTTATGCACCTGCTTAGTCTAGAGGATGGAATATGACTTATTTGCATTGGAGAAGAATATTTAAGGGTAAGCAACTCGGCCATTTCTGTTTAATCCGATCAGAGGCTTATGATTCTAAAAAACATTCTAAATACCAAAAAGAACAATTTAAAAAACTACTAACCAAACAAACAGACAGGTTATTTTCTCTTAGATTCTTCATGATTATATCTGAGGATCTTTGGATTTATATTCGCATCTGAAAAGAACGAGATGGGTTTATGATTCGATGTTTGTTGTTAAAACTTTGCAAACGGGTGGGGCACATCTGTCAGTAGAAGAGGCCAGTTGCATCTCAAGCCGGGGAGATGGTTATTACATTGGAAAAGATATTTCTTGCTATCATTTTTATATTTGTACTTGCTGCTGTTTTCACTTTAGCTCTTGAAAATCCAGCCTTTAATTTGTTTATCAACTCTAATCCATGTAATTTTCGTAATTTCTCTTTCTTCAGATTATTTTGTTTCAAATTTGTAGAATTTTAATGAAAGGTTCTTTCTATTTATTAAATTTCCTTTGTCGATGTCTGAGTTGGGAGAAAAGATTTTAATTATCAATATTATTCCCTTTACTCATTAATTGTTTAAAACTGTTATCTGTTTTATGACGTATTTTGTTATTGGCTTGTTATGGGAATGGTGTGTTGTCGATGATTATTTCGTGAGTTTTACGTTCTTGATTTAGATGAGAGTTTGATAATAGTCGATTAAATCAATCATCTTTCATCGGGATGTTGTAGATTTGGAATCTTTTGATCTAAGACACGGATTATCGAATGCGGTCGATCTTTTTGCTATTAACTTGGATGTTGCATCTTATTTCAAGTTTTTTAATCTCTTTGATTTTAATAACTATTGAATTGTATTCTTAATTTGAATGATAAATTTATCACATTTTAAAAATTAAAAGAAAAGTAGCATTGCTTTTCTCTCTCTGTTATCTCTTCTAGCTTCTCTGTTTCCTTCTATCATTTTTTTAGAGTTCTTTACCCTCATCAGTTTTAATTCTTTAGTGATGTTAATGGTTGACATTAAAGGGAGTGTGGTAGTGTTATCTTGATACAACGGTTGATTTTCGTTGCGCATTGTAAGCGTTTATGGTGGCGCCAGAGCTGTAGTATGGAAAGAATTACATTGAGCAGAGACGATAAATCAGTCATGGTTGTTAATATATTGCTGTCGGAGTTCTGATAAATTATAGAGATTATTATCGAATGTAGCCAAAACTTTAAGTCGGTGTTATCTTTGTGCTTGTGTTGCATAAATCGCTTTAAAACTTATAACAAATTTGATTATGTGTTTTATCGAATATTAGTTTGAATCAGTAATTATATATTAAAAAAAACAAAGAAATAAATAATGACTCTCTTGATGATAAGACCTAGCCAAAGTGGTTAAGAGCTTATACCAGTGGACAAAGGGAGGGTCAGGTTGAGTCGGTGAGATAAATTTGTGAAAGAACAAAATACTATGATGTAATGTAAAATGAATAGATGTACAAAAAAAAAAAAAAAAGGATGTCTTCTTTTAATTTTGTTGTCTAGGAAGGAGAACCATCTCTAATTCCATGTGAAAAATTTTCGGGTGAAGGTATCCACTGTCACTTGTGTGGCCATTAAATGCCCCACTAAAAGTACCCTCTGTCAGAATATTAATAATTGAATTTATATAAAATCATTTTCAGTTAAATGATAAATTTATTTAATAACAATATTTGAATACGACTTATAAAATTGAATGACATATTATATGACTTGCACATATTTGTCATTCTGAAGTTTTATATTTCTGCTAATAATTAAATTAACAATATTCTTTGGCAGTTAAATGAGTCCCTTCATCGCTCATCGGTTTTATGTTGGAGCACTAAGCCTGTTGTTGTTATTATTATGTTCATATGGTACTCTAATTTCTTCGTATTGAGTCTCTTATTTTTCTTTTTTAAAAATGTGTTTAATAAATCAATTTAATAAGGCGAAGTGACTAAAATATTCATAAAGTTCACAACCTTTGTGTGAGATTAATAACTTGGTTTAAATTATTAAATAAATTAACAATTTCTGGTAAAATAGATTATGACTTAATGTAAAAAGGAGGGTTTTAAATTAACTCTTGAATAAAGGTTTAATTTGAAAAAAAAAAATAAAACGAAATCCTTTCAATTGTGTAGCCAAAATTTATAAAGGAACTATTCAAAAAAAAGAATAATTGGTTGATAAATTCATTTCAGTTAATTACCCTATTATTTTCTTTGATAAGAATACAGAATTTATACCTTCCGTATTTGAACATGATTCACAAATTGAATTACATAATATGCATATTTTTTAAGAATGATATATTTCACCATTGATTGATTAATAGATGTTTGATATATATATTTTTTTGACAACTAAATACTTTGTTACAATGTAATAAACTATTCTACTGAAACTTGAACCTAATGCCCTTTCCTTTCTTATATTTTAAATTTTGAATGTTCTATCAAATGAGATAGACATATGGACAAATGTTTGATAAATTAATTTAATGACTTAAATTATTATATATATAATAATGTATTTGTCAAAATAAATTTAATTTAATGACATGGCTTAAAGTAAAAACAACTGGAAATGTGATAAAACTTCATCTATTCTATTTGCTTCTATGGAAAATAAATGCTCGAGCTTGTAACTCATAATTCTTCATGTATTTCCATTTTCCCTATATCTTCTTCTCATTACTGGGATAAATGCATCAGTTTTCCTTTTCAAATATGTCAGTTAACAAATTTAATCATTAAGTGTTGGTAACATATATACACACCTCTTCACTAAAAAGTGAGTGTTAAGTATATTGTAGGCCTGCAGTGCAGAACATGATTTTTTCTTTGTGGGAGCAATCCAGCGTGAAAAAATCTGAGGAGAGGTGGCGCATTTGAGAACACAAGTTTTCTTTGTGGGAGGCAATCCGCATTAAGCTTCTAGAAAGTGAGGCTTTCCACTTTATAAAGGGGTCTCTTTGATTTGGAAGAGGGGAAAAAAGAAGCAATGAGAACAGCTCTTGAGTTGGAACCACTAATGGCCACTTGATTAAATATTTTTTGGAGAATAAATTAGGGCGGTGGTCTCTCTGTTTCTGACGGTTCCCATGTTTATTTTCTTAGGAGAACATGGGTCTTCCGCAGGTGGGAGATCTGAGTGGTCTCAGTTTAAAAGTTTGAGTCTTGGAAAAGGAGAGCACTCAGGGGCAATTTTGGGAGACAATCAACTTTGAACTAATTTCCTAAGCTTAAACGATTCGGTCGAGAGAACTACCAGTCTCGGGTATGTTTTTCTTGACTTTGTTTCACCTTCTTCTTTATATAAGTTAATTTTATTATTTATTTATTTTCTTTATTACTCTATAATATATATTAGTCATTTAATTTATAGTCTTATTATTTTATTTTCCTTGTAATTATATTGTTGCTTTGTTTATTTAAAAAGTGGTTGTTGTTGTTTTTTTTTTTGTTTGTTTCCTATTAACATATGGACTATCACCCACCCATAATTTGTCATAATCCCCAATTTTTTTTTTTTTAATTTCCATTTCTCCAATTTTAAGTATCCAAATTTCAAATTTCTCATTTTCTAAAATTCCAAATTTTTAATTTTAAAGTCAGGTTTCCCAAATATAATTTCAATTTCTGAATTTTCGATGATTCGATTTCAAAATTATAGTCACAATTTAATCAAGTGTCATAATTTCAAAATTAAAGTTCCACGGTTCCGATTTCCAATTTCAAATTCATTAATAATTTTCAAAATTCTTGATCATTCAAATTTCCAAATCTCAATTTCAAGGACTGGTTGTCTTTGATCTTAAATTTTTGAAAATTCCTAATTTCTAAATTTCAAGTCTAAAAAAATCTCAAATTTCAGAAAATTTCGCTTCAACTTCCATTAAAACTTTAATTTCAAACCGGTTTAAAAAATCTACAAACACAGTTAATTCTACAATTCAATAAAATGGAATCTTGGGGATTAATTTGTGTAACATATAAATGGCAGGTGGGGGCCCGACATTAATTTTAATAAACCAATTTGACATATGATTTATAACAAATTTCTAATTGAATGTGAATAGTTTGTATTTTGTTATTGCACTAGCATTGTTTACAATTGATGGCGCTTATAACATGTCTGATCCAGTACACATTTTTCTCCATGTGACTTTCAACGATTATTTATTTATATATGTCTTTACATATTTTATATTGTTATTGTTTATCTTTGGTATTCATTAGTTGATTAAATAAAACCCACCCATTTTTCTTTGGTTGTTTAGTAGAGACCCGACTTTAGGGGCTTAGAGGAGTGCTACGCTTCCATCATATCTTTTCGATAAGTAACGACACGATTGCAAGTGAGTTTCCAGGCCTGCTGTTTTTAACGCTATTGAGTCACATTTAGGGTTTTCTTTCTTATTTTGTTTTCCTTTAAAAATAAAATAAAATAAGTGGCGACTCTGCGTTTTCTCATGGTTTTATAGCAGTCTGTATTTTTAATTGGGAAGCATAATAGCCAAAATGCGGGGTCTAAAATGGCGACTCCTTTGAGATAGCGAGGATCGACTTGAATACAAATTAAGAAATGTGGAGTTGATTGGTTGATTGATAGATACTTCTTTTGTGCACTGTATGTATGATGAGAATTTACATTCTTTGATTGTATCTTTTATGTCTAATTGTTGTATCATTAGTATTAGTTAGTTTGACTTCAACTAGTGATTCTTACATTCATATCTTATTTGTATCTTGTTTTATATTTTGTTGTTATATACACATCATATCCATCTTATATTTACCTTGAATTGTGTGTAGATATGGATGATATACTTGTGCTTTGCATGATTATTTGTTATGACACCTGATCTCTTGCCCATTGCATATTGCTTATACACTCTTAGAATACATTGCTCCACCTTCTCCCGACTCCTTAGTCTCGTCGACTATGTTGTCTTTATTTGTTGTGATTGATATTTGATTGGAGACTTGTTTCTCCTTGTTCGCTCTTCGACCGAGCTAATGATTAGGAGTAAGGTCTAGTGATGGGCTATATCCATGTTTGCGAGCATTTTGGAGGTGGCCGACATATTGATCTTTGCGAGGTCAGATCTTTGAAGACTTGGCATAACGGAGGCTAGATTTTAGGATATTTGAGTGTGCTATTCTTTGTGTTAGATTTATTAGGTTTTTCGGATGCACCCACATAGTCACTATACACTTAGTTTATTCTGAGTCTTAGAGTGAAGAGCCTTCTCACCACCATAGGTCGCCCCCTGTGATGTCGAGAGGTGCATGTGTGGAGGTGACCACCTTGCATGGGCGCCCCTCACTTGAAGGGCGTGTAGGAAGTTGCGCGACTTCTGGGAGATGCGATGTCGGCTCCTACAGGGACCTTTCAAAAGCCCATTTTTTTTTTTTTTTTAATTACTGCGACCTTCTGATTTAAGTTTGATCTTGTGGTGGAACTCCCATCTGGTGGGTGCGTCAAACATTGAACCTTGACGGCTTAGTCATGATATGGATCCAAGTTTTCTATTGGTTTCCTCTCAGAGGTGTCTGAGATTGTCAGTATTGAGTTTCGATTGGGAGGCGGTTTGTTCAAAGATGTGCGAGGAGTGTGGATGCGACGAGATCTGTCTCACCAAATTCTGCCATCAAGTTGCATTGACCTCTTACCAAGCGTTTGAATTGTGGGCGTAGATATTGTTGGGAAAGATTTAACTTAAGTCTTCTAGTGGTCATCAGTTCATTCTGGTCGTTGAACAAGAATATTACGAAGTTACGAAATGAAGTTGAGACTTCCGAGTTAATTAAAGCTTTACTTTAGCATTATGGCGTATCGCACCTCCTTCGCACTTCTCTGAGGAGCCACCTTACTTTGGTTATGGCATAGGCCGGTTTTTTGTTAAATAAAATCCGGGACATGAGTATATGCCTACCTGCGATGGCGGTTGAGCGGGTGGTTGGTGCGACTTGATCAGCTCGCCTGGCAGATGAGAGGAGATTGAGGCTGGCGACCATGACCGAGCTTACCAAGGAGATGGCGCGCTTTCAAGAGCGGGTCCGAAGCCTGAACCACTCTGGTGGCGATTTGGTTTGAGTCCTCGAGGATTAGTCACTTACGACCTAGAGGGAAGTTTGGAGCCATGGACGGACCTTACATTATTAGAAAGTTGACCCCAGAGGGAGCTGCATGGTTGATGGACTTAGATGGAAACAAGATGCGAGCCAACCAATGGATCAGTGCAGAAAAAGTTTCACGTTTGGCAGACCAGCGGTACCTTGGGGTGGGTGGCCATCATTTTGGTTAGCCATATACCTTATCCTTGTTACTCACAATTTTGTTTTAAGATTGCTACTTACTTCGAGCCTCTTGCTGTGTTTGGCCATTTTTCTCTTATGGCCACTACTTACCTTTTCATGCACAAGATGAGGCCTTGGTGTGTTGGATGCCTTAGTTTAGGGATCTTACGAGTTATGGACATTGACATGTTACTGCCATCACCTCCACATTCTTCTGTATCAGTTCGTTTCACTTGGTTTCTGTTTCACCACTTTTCTTTCTATCCGACTTCTCGTTCTATCATTCTTCACCAGATTGACGATCCATTCATTTTCTTTGCATGGGTTTGTCATTATCTTCACTCATTCCATGTTTATTGAGAGACTTTTAGTTGAGAGGCTTATGTCATTTCATTGGAAATTGTTTATTATTCTCGTTCTGAATATATGTTCATTAACTATAAATATATGGTTCTCTCATTATTTCATTCAGTCATGATGCTTGCATCGCTTGCCTTTAGTAATAAATCTGAATAAATGCACCGTATATGTATTCGGTATAAGTATTCCTTGAGTTCGTATGTGTGTGGATTTAGCAAGGGATCATTGTCTTTTAGTGTATGTATTATATGGGAGTTCATTATGTACCGTTTGAGATCTCTGGTATCGTATGTTTACTTTGAGATTTTATTATTGGTATCATGGAGTGTTTGCGTTCTTCTGCAGGCTCAGGAGTTAGTGTCATATTCATCATCCGACTTTGACCAAACGACATGTCTTCCTTATGCAGTGATTTGGGTAGATTCATCATATCATCATCAGTTTTCCATAATGTTGTTATCTTCGACTTCATACCTCTCCATTTCCTTCTCTATAACTTATCATATGTTTATTGGTTTTGAGTTCGATGTTTCGCACATCATTTTCCTCTTACTATCTCACCACATGTTACACTTTTCACATCATTGTTATTATCACTTCCATTGGATGTTCTTGTGTCCATGGCTCATGAGACTTTCTCTCCCTCTGCCTTCCTGAGGGCATGGGGTTGATTATTGGGTGTTTGACTGGTTCCCTTCATTTCTTTTACCTTATCACCTAAGCCTACATTACGGTCAGGTGTCCATAAGACCACCAACCTTGAGACCATGGGATTTAATGTTTTCTTTGGCTGGCATATCTACTTTGATCTGATGTTACGAGACTTGGTCGATGTCTGGACGTGTGGCTTTTTAGGGAGATGCCTTGCTAGCGTTGGGATCCATCTGGCGTTGCGGGTTCTAGATGACCGAGATTGCCTTTTGTTGTGGGGGATCACGGAGATTTAGGCTGAGTTCCTCGGCATCTTTGTCTTGGGGCGCTTCCCAGGATCAGCGGATTCTTGTTTGTTTGTGTAGACGGATTCTTGTTGAGATGTCGAAACATATTTTGATATTCGGGGGTTTCATCACATTCCTATCGATGACATACATGTCATACTTGGGCACATCCTTATCCGCCAAGATCATCAGGAATTTGTTTGTTTTATGCATACAATCATTATCGGTGAGGATGAGTCTTGTTACGACATTTTCTGATTTCATCATGTTTTGATAGATGCTACATCGGGGGGGCATATCCTTATCTTTCGGATCATTTGGACGTGGTTGGTTTGTCTGCATAGCTTCTTATCGATGATATGAGCCATTATTATGACATTTTTGGATTTCGTCATGTTATGTTGGATGTCATATTGGGGCATACCCCTCTAACTTCGCCTTTACTATATTCAGTTCAGGCGTTCAGACTTCGCCTCTATATGGATCAGATGTTCAGACTTCATCTGCATCACATTCGCTAGCCTGGGCAGTCGACGTTCGTGACTTCGTCTCTCTCAGACGAGTTCGGGACTTCGCCTTTATATGGATCGACAACAGGACTTCATCCGTGATCACATCTTTAGCTCAGCAGGTCGTGACGCTCAGACTTCGCCTTCGCAGACGTGGAGTCTCAGACTTCGCCTCATATGGATCACCGATGTCTCAGACTTCATCCGTGATCACATCTCTAGCCCGCCAGGTCACGCCCACCGCCTTCTCGCTGCGATCGTGAGTCTCGTGACTCTCACCTTTATATGGATCGATAAGTTCATTTCGGTCAAATCACATCACAGCGCCAAAGACGTCTGACGCTCAAACTCGCTCAGACATCGCGCTCGTGACTTCGTTTATACGGATCGATGTTCAGACTTCCATCCGCATCACATCGGTTAGCACAAACAGTCGACGCTCAGACTTCGCTCGTATCGTGCTCAGATTTCGCCTATATGGATCGATGTTCAGATCATCCACGATTCGCTTAACTCAGCAGTCGACGCTCAGACTCGGGCTCTCTCGCGATCGAGTCTCGACTACTTTATATGGATCGATGTTCAGACTCGACCAGATCACATCGTTAGCACAATAGGTCGCTCGTGCTTCGCTTTTCTCGTATATCAGCGCTCGTGACTTCGCTTTATATGGATCAGGATGTTCAGACTTCCATCCTGTGATCGCACCATGGAAGACCGCAGATCGACGCTCGCACTCGTCTCAGGCATATCGCCTCGTGACTTCGTCTTCCGCATTGCCGCTCACTTCGCCTCCATTGATCAGATGTCTGCATTCCATCCCAGATCACGCTGCCACACCATTTAAACCGCCCACTCGCCTCTCTATAACAAAGCGTCTGTGACTGCATTTCACCCTCTACATTCCCGGATAAGGGCTGCCTGTGTTTCATGTTTCAGGTGTTTCCTCGTTTCAAAATTCAGAGATTCGATGCCTTCACCAAAGTTCAAACTCTCGTGAGCACACTCATCACACGGTTTATTTCCATTGTCGTGACTTACTATAGGCTTAGCGAGTTTGTCCATGACGGGTGTTAATTGCTATACAGTGCATGACCATTCTATCACCCACGGGCCTACCGATTCGTTTGTTCTGTGCTCTCGATATAAGTTTCACCTTCGAGGACCTTCTGTAGAGAGCTGATCTATGTCATGACTTTATCGACCTCCAGTTGTTTTGTCCTTTCGTTGTTTGTTGATGCTTTTAACTCCTTCTGGGGCTATTCGAGTTTAATCTAGTCGCTGTTCTTTGCATTAATTTCTGGTCTCTTTATTCTTCGATAGAGTTCATCCTTAATTTACTCACTTTTCACACTCTGCTTTACTTGTTCATATTCGTTACACCTACGAACTCTATCGAAGAGGTGGGCATATTTGTGACCCCAAATTTTCGAGGCCAGATTTTTCTTTTGTGGGAGACAATCCCACATTGAAAATTACAAGGGGAGAGAGGTGTAGGCCCCACATTTTGAGGCTTAAGATTTTTTCCTTTGTGGGAGGCAATCCCACATTGGAAATTTACAAGAAAGTGAGGCCTCCTTTCCTATGCAGGCCCTCTCCCCTCGATTTTCGAAGTGAAAAGTAAACCGTAGCTACTTCCACCAAAAAGTGTCGGGAGCACTTAACGGCCCTCGATTAAATATTTTTCATAATAAATTAAGGCATCGGGTCTATATAATTTAGACCATATTAGTTCCCAAATTTATTTTCTTAAGGAGGTTATAATCTTCCCACCTTGGAGCGGGAGATCCCAGTTTCGCTTCAAAGTTTAAAAGCCAATACTGGCAAAAATTCTTTGCCGTACACTTCTCGTGGAGACAATCCCAACTTTGGAGGCAATTTCAGCTTAAGAGGCGGTTCGGTCCGGGGAACTACCCGTCTACCAGGTATGTTTTTCTTGACTTTCTTTTATTCTTCTTTTATATAGTTAATTTTTATTTATTTATTTATTTTTAATTTGTCTTGTATATATATTAGTCATTTAATTTATAGTCTTATTATTTTATTTTCCTTGTAATTATATTGTTGCTTTTTGTTTATTTAGAAATTGGTTGTTGTTGTTTTTTTTTTTTTTTTTGTTTGTTTTCCTTAACATATGGACTATCACCCACCCTTAATTTAATAAAATCCCAATTTTTTTTTTTTTTTTCTGAATTTCCATTTCTCAATTTTAAGTATCCAAATTTCAAATTTCTCATTTTCTAAAATTCAAATTTTCAATTTTAAAAGTCAAGTCCTCCAAATCTCAAATTTCAAATTTCAAATTTTCAATGATTCAATTTCAAAATTGCAAATTCCTAATTTCAAAAATCAAGTGTCATAATTTCAAAATTCAAGTTCCACTCAAGTTCCGATTTCCAATTTCAAATGGCAATCATAATTTCAAAATTCAAACGATCAATTTCAAATTTCCAAATCTCACTTCAAGATTCACCAGTTCTAGTCTTAAATTTTTGAAAATCTTTAATTTCTAAATTTCAAGTCCTAAAATCCCAAATTTCAAATTTCAACTTCAAACTTCCAATTTTCAAAACTTTAATTTCAAACCGGTTTTCAAAAATCTCAAACACACAGCACTCTACAATTCCAATAAAATGGAATCTTGGGGAGTTAATTTGTGTAACATATAAATGGGCTTGGGTGGGGCCCGACATTCCATTTTAATAAATAATTTGACATATGATTTATAACAAATTTCTAATTGAATGTGAATAGTTTGTATTTTGTTATTGCACTAACATTGTTTCCCAATTGATAGCGCTTATAACATGTCGTCCAGGTACATACATTTTTCTCATATGACTCAAGGACATTATTTATATATGTCTTGTATATTTTTATATCATATCACATCTCGATTCATTGGCTGATTAGTCAAAACCCATATTTTCTTTAGTTTGTTTAGTGAGAGACCACTTTAGGGGCTTAGAGGTGCCACGCCCATCGCACCCTGGGAGCAAGAACCCACCCCTGCACCTGTACTGGGCTTTCCCGCACCCGCCTTTCTTATCATGAGTCACATTTAGTGGTTTTTCTTTCTTATTTTGTTTTCCCTTTTAAAATAAAAACAAAAATAAGTGGCGACTCCAAACCTTTTTCTAAAATGGTTTTTTTTTTAATAAAAAAACGAGTCTCGCCTTTTTAGTGGGAAACGCATAATAGCCAAAAATACGGGGTCCACATATATATTTTAAGTCAATTTTATTTAGTATTTACAATAATATATATATATATATATATATATATATATATATATATATATATATATATAGGTGAGAGATATATATATATATATATATATATATATATATATACTGAGTTTATCAAACACCATCTTAACCATATAATTGTAAATATTGTAACAAATGAAAAGCTGCGGTATGACATTTCAGAAAATGTTAAAGAGTTGCGGAATTAAGTACATAACTAGATGAAAATTGCACATAACTAAAATATAAGTTGAACTAAAACAAAATTTCAAGTTGTACAAAAAATAATAACCAAAATAAATTAATTTGACAAGAAAATAAATTTGAAGCCAGTGTTTTCCTTCTTATAAATTGGGGAACCAAAAGCATTCTTTTCATGGTTGCTATTCTTGCTTTTCGAACAAACAAACAAAAGTTTTCAAATTTGCAAACAAACATGCCCATACTTATGATGATAAATCATAGAAAAAGAATATCTTTTATCACACTTTCACGCAATGTCAAATTGTAGAAAGGACATTAAATTTAATTCTTTTAATTTCAAATTAATTCTGAATAGGTTGAGGTATGGCTCAAATAACAAAAAATGGGAAGGGGTTAAGGGAGATTCTAGACTTCGAATCCTTTATAAAAGCAGGATAGTATAATGTCATATCCAAATTGAATAGAATTCATAAAAAAAAAAAAAAAAAAATCCAAAATGGGACATTATTGATACTGAATTTACAAGAGTTATATCGTTACAGTCAAGACACATTGATTTATTTTAGCAAATTGGGCTTCATATATCTTGTGTCTCTTGATGCATCCTAATTATACATATAGAAGAAGAGTAGAGTCTTACTTGTAGAGAAGGGCTATTTGCTCCTGGTATAGAGCTGTTACTTTGTCCCTTCGGATTTTCATTGTTGGAGTCATCATTCCACTGTCAATCTGCAGCATCAGCCAAACGAGTCCTTATATATTAAGCTGTTTTTATTTTTATTTGTTTATTTTATACAATCTAAGACAATTCAGCTTTAGATATTTTTACCGTAAAAGGCTCGTCCACGACTAGAATAGGGTCCTATTTGAAAGAAATTCCTCAGTCCTGCATGGGACAAAATCTGGTAAAATATTTGCTTTAACCACATAATACTGAGCACAATTTGTTACCCAGCAAACTGAAATCTTCCTACTTGATATTGAAGTGGAAATATTAAAATTAATCAATTAGGATCCCATAATCATCCATGAACAGATGTAGAGATTATGAAATCAACCAGTGAGATCAAAACTTAAAATTAATTGCAAAATAAACTTCTAAAACATAAGAAATCGTGCAAAAGAAATCTGCTTTGAAATTGTTCTAGAGATGATCTAATCATTGGCTTTTCTTCAGGATGTAATTCATTTTGACAAATGATCATGTTTTCTAATAGCAAGGAAGGCAGTGTAAAAGGATATTTCGGTTGCTTCAAGTTATAGTTATAGGTTCTTTGAGTAGCATGTTTTTTTATTGGAAAAAAAAAAAAGACCCTGACAAAAAATAGTGATTGGCATTGCCCACAATCTAACTCATTATAGATTGAAGAAAGGGCATTGAAGTTGATCAATATTTTATCCAGGGAGAAATTGGAAGAAGGATTAATTTGCATGCCATACATAGCATCCAGCAGACAACTAGTCACAAAGAGACTTCCTCACATGAACTTTGACGGCTTGATCACCGAGGTGGGCATGATTTACATCCATGCACAAACTTGAGGGGGCTGGATGGAGAATCCCAAGTCTCTAATGAGGATAGGATCAGCCTTTTTATGAATTAGTTAAGAGTATATTTTTGTAATTAAAATCACAATCAATTATTTGGATAGGGTTTGTTAGGTAGTTTCCTATTTCTTTCTACTTTCTTAGTTCTGTAGGTCTCCAACCAATTTCAAGTTTAAAGTCAATCCCAAATCTCACGAGACAAAGAGGATTCTTACCAAATTCTTATTTCTTCATGTAACAGGCCTGTAATCTTTTCCTTGCTAAGTTCGGAGTTGTTGGCATTTACAATTGACAATCTTTTTGCTGCTGCTAAGACCACCTCTTCTTTGTTTGGAACAATTATAGCTCCAAGACGTCGTTGATCCTGTGCTTGGTGGAAGAAAAGAGTATGAGTACATCCACACATAAATGAAGGAATTGCAAAACCATAGGAAAGAAAGATGTTTAAATTCACCTGGCCAATAACAACAATTTGATGAATTAGAGTACTCCTCATGGCAGCTTCTTCCAGCTCTGAAGGTTCAACATTTTCACCTATTTTTCCAAATATGTTTAGGAACTTCTTGCCAAATGACTAATTTTAGCAGTAAAAGAAAACATAAAACCTTTACAGTCTCAAACTGAAGTAACTGCACATATTATATTAGACAAATATGCAAATTTTATTCAACAGCAATTGCCTCTTGAGACTAGGATCAAATGGGAAGTGATTCTGAGTGGCAGTGCAGAGATTCAGGTTTGATTTCATTTACCTAACAGAGTAAGGAAGGAAAAGGCAATAAGCAAGAGAACACTTTTGTTGTTCTAATGGCAGGTGGTAATAGCAGCACCCTTTCTGGTTTTGTACCTGCTTCAGAACACTGTTAATACTGCTACATTGCAAAACACCATACAAATGTTTCTGATCAAAGGCATGACTGAACTAGAATCACTGAAACATCTGTCATCCAAACATATAATTTCTGGTTACCAGGATTGCAGTATTTGTCATTGGCAGCAATTCTAATTCTTCTTCCATCTCTTTAGAATCATGAGATAAAAGATACTGCTATTGTGACCTTTGTCTTCTCTCTAATGCAACTTCTTGTGGCATGTGGTTCATAATTAGGCTAAAAGGCCCGGGGCAAATGCTCGAGTGGAGCATAGTGAGGGCATTTGCCCTTCACGCATATCCTCTTTTGTTGGGGAGATGAAATAATAGGTTAGGTGTGGGGCAAGCCCCACAATACCTGGGTGACGGGTATATCTGTGGTATATTTGGTATTTTTGTAATTTAGTTATATCTAGGGTCATTATAAATCCCTTCCTATGTAACCCTATTTCGGTGATAGTGAAAGTTTGAGCCGCCGTTCCCATTGATGTAAGCATACTGGTGAACCACGTAAAATCCTATGTGTGTGTTCTTGTTTTCTTTCTCTATTTTTCATCACCATTGTTGAACGAATCACAATACAACCCATTCTCATTATGCTCACTCTCGTTTTATACATATATATATATATTAAAGGTGTGTGTGTGTATGTAGAAACTCCAGAGGGGGAATTCGCTTAATAAATTAATTTTTTCGAAAATATATCAATATATAGAAATAAAGTAACAACAATTATATTAATAAAGTTTAAACTCAAGGATAGAAAAAGTACAAATCAAGCTACACTATGTTCTCTCCGTGAATACGAGATAATTGATTTCTTATGACTATCCATATTTTGAAAACGATTCAAAATGAGTCTTGTCAATAGAATCAAATATCTCCTTCCTATGTATACTAATTAAACCGCTATTTAACCATTCATCCCCATTCTATTTTACAAATCAGCTTTCACAAATTTTCATAGCGTAAAATACTCTTTTCAAATGTATGTCGCCGCAATGTAGAAGTAATGCCAATTCAACTAAACGATAAACCATCGGAAAACTCTATCTTCTTATAGTTTCTTCTATCTTTCTTGTTAGACTTCCCAAGTCTTCCACATTAAAGAAACCTACCATCTATTCTCATATCACTAAGAAAAGATCAGTTCCCGAGAAAGAAATGTGCGCCTCAAGCATTTCTGTGAAGTCTAATGGATAGCATTAGCAAGATGCGCAAGCTTATCCATATCAAAATTAGAGAATCCATTCTTTGGATCAAGACATGCAATGCAATCAAGTAAATCCTGTCAGTTTCGCAGAAACGATGATTCATCTCTTGTATAATCAATCAAGAACTCCAACAAAATATTAATAGTAATTAAATTAAATATTGAGACAGCTTTATTTAAAAAGAAATAAATAAAGTCATAGTTTTTTGGGTATACCTCACAAAATATTTTCACTCAGTAATGATGATAGTTTATGACCGTTTGTCCATCCCTCTTCATTCGAACTAGCTTCGCACTATGTCTTCCATATTAACAATTGAAATTTTATTAGCTTGACAAAACGTCTCTCTACTCGCTCAACAAACGATCCCATCCCGCATTCTCTTAGACTTTGTAACTCAATTTTCGCTATATCTTTGATCCGACAATAGCATTTAGAATATTTGCATCTTTCTCTTGCAAAACCATAGATAATCTATTTGTCATTCTTAACAAACGCCATCAATATCATAGGGAAACAAACTCAAAAGTCTCTGTGATCCTTGGTACAAACTTCAACTCTAGCCCCGATTCAGTCGGGAAGGTCACATCAAACACAATTTGTAAAACTTCCAACACCGATGGCCACATATCTATGAGGCGAACAACGATGACATAGTGTGACCCCCATCGAGTATCACCTGGTCTATGCAAAGAAGTCTCTTGATTTTTTCCCGTACTGTGGTTATTTCTCCATTCAAGACGCTCTACCCTTCTCTCAGCGTTCCTTTGTCAGTTCATCCTCGACCTTGCAGATGATCCACATGTATTTCACAATCATAGCAAGTGTAACAAAAATCACAGTATATCGGGATTTGTTTTGCATACAACAACAATTACCAACTGAAGTTGATGTGCAAAACAATGAACATACCACGCAGAAGGATTTTCTCTCAAAATAAGTGACTTCAAACCATTAAACTCGCCTCGCATATTTGTTGCACCATCATACCCTTGACCTCTCAATCTCGACAAAGACAAACCATATTTAGCAAAGAGAGATTCAATAGCTTCCTTCAAACATTTTGCCGATGTCTCCCCACGTGAACCAAACCTAAAAAATCATTCAATTATTTCTCCACGCTTGTTCACATATCTAATCACAAATGTACCATTTGTTCTTTCACCGAGCAATCACGAGCTTCATCAACCATAATAGAAAATGACTTGTCACCAAGATCACCTAACATTGCAAGTGTAGTTTCAACAACACAAGCATTAATCATGTCTTTTTGAATTAATGGAGCGGTCATCTGGTTATTGCCTGGAGCATTCTTCAAAACAACATTACCGACCTTCTCATTCCTTAAGCTATACCAATGCACTAACTCCATAAAATCTCCCTCCTTAACGATGTGGAAGACTCATCATGTCCTCCTAAAGCCAAACCCCGACTTAAAAGATAACGACAACATCAAGAATTGTCAAACGAATGCTATAAGCTTGTTCACTTTTTAGATTTGTTCCTTAACAATGTAAGCCATACTTCCTCGTTTTTGATTTTGAAAGTTTTCAACCGTTTGCTTTGTCAGGCACTACTGTATCGAACCAACATGGTCTCTAAATTTATCTATGACTTTTTTCCAATTGCCAAACGACCCAAACCCATTTGTTGTGAACGCCTCATCCCCTGTAAAAACCGTCTTGAAAAGAAAACACCAAAAGCAAAAGCGTGGATCTTTTGCTAATTATATTCCAACCAAATATTGCTCTTAAAAACCAAGACTTAAAACTTAAACTTTTATTATCTTTTTCCATAATTTTTCTTCGGAAAATATGATTGTGTGGCTGAGGCGACCTTTTGGATGCGATTCTCTTCCGATACTCACACGAATATTCACATTAAAATTAATCCATTATTTAATCCCGGATCACTAACAATGTCATCTTGATTAATTTCAATCTCATCCAGATTACTCGTCAATTCAACATTCTCGCTCAAGGTATTTGCATTTGGAGTTTGTACCGGTTGTTCAATACTATGTGACCCAACTGAACTTTTAGGCACGTTTGAAAAATATCTTTTCATTCTCAATAGAATAAAAACTTACGAAATAACCATAATTTTCTCAACAATTCAATATTTCAATATTACTAATAATTCAACAATTCAATAAACAAAACAATTCCTAACAATTCAATTTATTATTCACAATTCAATATGCCACACAATTCAACAATCAACAATTCAATAATCCAATTCAACAATCCACAATTCAATAACTAATTCAATAATTCATAATTCATCTAACCAATATCAATTGAATAATTAAAACTTAACTTTAATCATTTCAATTAAAAAATAATAAAAAATTAACCTAACCAAATAAATACAATTGAAACTCAAACTAACAAATTTTCATAATAGATGCATAGATTGAAAAATTTATTCAAAATCAAAACTCAACCAATTTTCTAAAATTTACAAACCCTAAAACCTAAAATTTACCAAATGAGTGAAGGAAACAAACCCGAAAAATGTTGGATGTTTCACGGTGGTGACGGAGCAACGAAGGGGGAGGGGCTACGTCGTTTCTTCTTTTCTTTAATTAGGACCAAAATGACGTCGTTTTGGTCCTTATAAAAAAAAAAAAGAATTCTGCCCTTCCTAAAAGAAACAGACCGGGGGAGGGGGCGGTGGCCGCCCCTCTCCCTAAATCCGCCTCTGTGTATGTTTTGTAGGTATAGATAATAGTTTTCATCCTCTCAGCATGTGAATTAATGTGGGTACAGATATGTGGTAAGAAAGATGAAAGTATCTATGGCAATTAAACAATTCAAACCTTGAATTGAAAATTTTTGTTAGTCTGAACTTTGATCATATACTATTTATGTCCAGAGGGATGCATAAAAGAAAGAACCGAATCAATGTTTAAACGCAAAGACAGACAACTCCTGAGTTGTTTGCGCAAAATGTTATTGGAGCATCGTGCAATGTTATGTCAAATTGAGCTTCTGGTATACCTGTTGAAAGAACTATAGTATCCTTAGCACGTCCTTCAAGAACAACTACACCTCCACAGTGGCGACTTCGTCCTACTGAATGGTGAGGTGCGATCCAACCAATATCACCCGTGTCAAACCAACCATCCTTATCTAAGACATTTTTTGTAGCCAATTCATTCTAATACAAAATTAACATGAGATTTACTATGAAAAGTTACTATGTTGAGAAAGCTACAAAATTTGATGCCATCATGCTTCCAGGTTTTTACACATAAAACTGTCAAGACATTCTTAACGTAATTCAAGATCAAAATTATTATAAATTGCTTCTCCATGTTTAATGGGTTCTTAAGTTAACAATGATGCTCTAAACTGAAAATGCTTTTTCATGTTGCAATGTCTTATTGCATTAATAAACAATATTCTTTATATCATTATGATGACAACAGTAAATTACAGTGATAAATGTATAATCATTTGCTTATTATTATTTGGTTTGTAACACTATAAACTGGTCAAGCTTGCTCAAGCCCATGCCATAAGTAGAGTGGGGTTGAGCCAGGGCCAAATCTGTGTTGCTATGGCCTGAAGCTTGGCTGAGTCCCATGTGTTCAATGACTATGACTTTAACCCTCTAGTAAATTTCACAAGTTTAATCACCCATAAAGTCAGAATCCTTGGAAAGTCCAAGTTTTAAGCATAGGCCAGAAGCCACTTTGGGCCCAGAGCTAGACTGGAACCAAGCCTAATCTTTTGAGCTGGCCCAAGCTTGGTCCAAAAACTCAAGAGACCCTCCGTTCTCAGGTGCAAGCTAAGTCCGGATCGGTGAGGACGCATGTATCCAAGTGTTCAAAGAGAAACAAAAAACTAGAAATGGGTGTGTTTTTTTTTAAGGTAGAGTCAGAACCTAGGGATAAGATGACACAAATTCATCTCATATCACAGTCCAAAATGCAATTCAATGGTTAGAATCATTAGCATCTGTAAAACTTCAAAATTTTTAAATGGTCAACAAATCATTAAGGCCTCTGATACCACCAGAGTTTTCTCATCCAATGGGATCAATATTCGTATGGTTGATAGTAGTGTAGGCTGAAAAATTTGATAGCCATAGATGAAGATTCAATTTGTTCTCACCAATTTGTTCAGTCTATTTTGAGATGGTTTAGCTATTTGAAAGTTTTTAGAGGAAATTTGGGAAAGAACCATTGTATGGGAAATCCTTGCTTTTCCAACTAATACTGAAAGTGTGGTAGGATTACCTGATCTAGCTTCAACAATAATAAGTGCCAAATATGTAGGTTGCATACTATATGGCAAAGAAGTTTTCAACTAGATTTTGGTTTAAAGAATCAAGGCCTGCATATATTGCACTATTTTCAGAAAGCATAGATTTTTCTAAACATTACTTCATTTACCAAGGACTACTGGAATAGATTGCATGCTACAAACTATAACATAATCATGATTTTAATAGTAAGTAGATAATTCTCTGAGGCAAAAGAGGGAAGGTCATCACTTTTGACGGAGAACAGTTCAGAAACCCAGCTGCAGATGATGTCCTGACTTCCTAGTTTCAAGACAATGAGCCAAAGAAACAGTGAAAAATTATGTAAATGATATATTTTAGGAAAGAATCAAGGTCAATAATTTGATTCTAGAATTAGCTATGGGAAGTGAATAATCAAATCCCAAAATTTAGGGAATTGGTTATGGGAACTTCCTTTTTTCAGTGTACAAAATATGTGTATATATAGTGTGTCATACTGTAGAAATTTATTCAGAAATTAATAAAATTTTCAGCTTATTTATGATTTCTTCATGGTATCAAAGCCTTAGGTGGTGTTTGTTTTTTTTACTTAATGCTGAATAGAACTTTTTTTGACCTTAATGCTGAATAGCACTTAATAGCACAAGATGTTTCGTTTTGCTTTTTAACATTGCAGAAATGAGCAAGTACTGACAATCTTTAATTTTGATTATTTCGTATTCTTATCCTGTCTCGCTCTTTAACGCCACATGCTTAATTTAATTTTAATCGGGTTTAACCGGTTTGAGTTTATTTTTTCAACCGACACGTTAAGGTATTGTTACTTTCAGAAAACCCGAGAAAATTAGAAATTTTCAAAATGGTAAATGTTAATAAAATAATAAATTGTCATAAGGGTTCAAAGCTTATAAAATTTCTCTAGATCTCTGGATGACGAACTGATCAGAAATAAGTAAATTGCCTCTGAAATCTAGTGACCTAGAAAAGTTTCACGAATTCTAAGACAAACGGAAATTTTTGATTTTCTCGAGTGATAAGTCGTTAAGGACTCTGCATAAGATTTTTACGAAAATCTCGAAAGTCAGGAAATGGCTTGCTAAGTTAATTTAAAATAAAGTGAACTGAAAAGAAATAAATTGTTTCGGGGTATAAACGAACCCGAATGAAGCAATATGAACCATATATATAAAATAATAATAATAAGCCCCGCCTCGATTATATTTAAAAAATAATTTTTTATTATTTTATTTTTATACTTTAATATAAATAATAATTATTATTATAATGTTTTTTAATAACATATATGTGTCTATAATATTTTTATTTTTTATGAAAATATTAATTTTAATATAATAAAATAAAGTAAATATAAAAATTAAAATTAAAAATAAAAACAAAAATAATGTAAACTGGTGAATTTGGGAATTTTCCTGATCTCCGCCTATCCTGCTAGAATTTTTAAATGAGACAAGTTTGGAATTGGAAAAATAAATGAGCTTCTGGTCGATGGGATCGCCTGGCCCCAAACCCTCCTTGGCTGGCATCCCGGGGTGAACAGATATTAAGAAGTTATTCTTTGGTTTCCAACGACGAGTTTTTCTTATTTTCGTTAAATGACTTTTTCCTCGAATGTAAAAGCCAAATATTTTCACTTTTTCTATTAAGAACTTTTTTAAAAATTTCAAAAATAAGTCGTGAAAATTTAAACAAACAAATGCACGCCGGAAGCTAATCACTAACATTAAGTCAAAAAACAAACGCCACCTTAGTTTTTCTAGGACCTTTCCTGTGCAGTCCTTGCTGTACACAACCTTCATTTTTGGGAATTTATGTGTAGCCTTCATTGCTGCACCTAACCCTTTTTCAGCCATTCTTCAGGCTTCTTTGTGTCAGTTTTTTTTCCCAATTCTTCTAGTTTTTTTCTTATCATTGCATTCGTATTTTTTCAAATCCATCCTTCATTTTCATTTCTAGTTTCAAGCCCTAAGGTTTCTGGGGATTCCTCTCTGTAGCCTCCATTGTTGTACTAGTTTTTCAAGGGAATTTTCTTGGAAATTTTTCATGAAATTTCATTGTCAGACGATTTTTTAGCTACTGCATGCCTTTTAGCTTCCTTTTCTAGCCTTCATTGGGCCGATTTTTTCAGGGTCCCTTACTACTTTATTTCGATCATTTACCGTTTCATCAGTATCAATCATGTCTGACCCATCTTTCAATCATTGAGAGAACAAGCAGCGAACCCAACTTTGCTTCTCGTATCTAACACCTTCAAGTTCTCAAGCATTAACTCCGGGTATGTGTTCACACTCTTCTGTGTGAGACTTAATTTCTCTGGATTAATTACTTTTTGAGTAATGGGTTTAGGAATGCTTGGATCCTTGATTATGGTGCTACTGACCATATGACCCATAATCCAAATCAATTTAAAACTTATTTACCTTGTCCAAGCATAGTTATTTAAGGCGCAAGGCGCACAGAAGCGCAAAAGCCTTTTGGGGCCTTGAGGCGCAAGGCGCACTTAAGGCGCGAGCTTTTTTATTTGATGCGCACCCTACCTAATAAAAATAAAAATTATATATTTAACTAAATATTGTCTATAATTTTCATCTAATAATAAAATATAATAAAGTAAAGAACATCAAACATTAATAGTGCTCCCATCATCCAAACATTCAAAGTTCCAAAACAAAATAACAAACATCATTAGTGCTTCCTATCATCACAAAATTTCAAAGTTCTAAGACAAAATGAACACTCATTTATCTACATCTAAATCTAAATCAAGAAAATCGTCATCAATATCATCCCCATCATCAATCTTCCACTCCCCCTCTTCATCTTCCTCTCCTGATGAATAAATCATCTCTTCATCTTCATCAATCAAAACAAGAGTAGGAGGCGTTGAGCTGATGGTCTTGACTTTGGCCTGGTGTTGGTGTTTTGCTTGCTTTATCTCTTGTATAAACCATGACCTCCTCAGCTCCACTAGCTCTTGCAACATCACCCATGTTAAATCATCACCCTCAAACACCAAATCATCAGCTCTCAGAAGACTCTATCTTCCATTCTTCCCATCAACCATTCGCTATCATCTATATCTTCTGCTGCAATGGGATCAATGGTATGACACCTGTATCTTTTCATCAAGGCTTATTGTACTTAATGTACACCAAATCATTTAAGCCTTGATGGTCCAACCTATTTCTCCTATTGCTTGTTATGAATATGAAAAAACAAATAGTTTTTATGATTATATCTCAATGTTTTAGTTTCTAAGAATCTAAGTTACATTAAAGAATGTTGTAAAGAGTCTAAAGACACAAATTCAATTGCATGTAATTGCTCTAGTAACTTACATTCTCAAAGATACTCCAATTCCTTTCACAACCTGATGCACTACATGTTAGTTTGAGAACCCTTAATGCAAACTTTTGCAAACTTCTAGTACTTGATCCAAACGTATCCCACCATTCAGCTATAATTAATATAATAAATAAATTATTAGTTGAACATTTCACCTATTTTAACCAAACATATTACCTAAAAGGTCTCTAGCATGCATGTACAAGTCCAGTCTTCTTTGTTATAATGGCAAACTTATTACCTAAAAGGTCTCTAGCATGCATGTACAAGTCCAGTTGTGATATAATTGCATCTTGTTTATCTCTATTTTCACTCACCTCACGCAACTACATACATCTTCAAAGATTTTTGAATCTAGGTCCACTTAATCCGCTTGTATCATAATAGAACTCCGTGGGTTCAAAATACCTCGAATGCAAAGGCCGGCGAAGTTGAACTCTCCACCTCCTATCAATGATTTAAGGATTTCTATACTTTCTTCATTCCCATTAAAGCTTTTGACAATGATTTCCTTCGCATTTTCACAGTTGCAAATGTAGCCTCAGAGGGAGGGCCTTTTTCAGTCATCCACCAAACAAAGCACATGTACAAGAGGGCCCGACACCTTCAAACAAAACACTACAATGTTCCAAAAAGAAGACATGAAAATTATATTGGCTACATTTTTTCCCTTTTGCTCATTTGTCCATTTACTTTCTATCCAATCTGAACCAGTAAACATCTTCCCCGTTGTTTCTTTTGTTCATTGATACGGATAAGGTTAAAGGCCGTTGAAAACCGAATCTTAGCGTGTCTTAAATAACAACTCCCTTTGTCAGCAAATTCGCCTCATCATGTCGAGCAAACCCGCGAAAAGAGTAGATGTAGCCGCTGGTGGATATACTTATCGCTCCTTGATATGTGGTAGTTTTCCAATATCTTCTAATATCAAGTCAAGACAATGTGCGGCACATGGTGTCCAATACAAATGTGGTCTTTTTTTTTCCAACAACCTCCCTACATAATTTAAACACATAATAAATAGATAATAGATGTAATCACTTACATACAAAAGTAAATGAAAATTTAAAATTAAATTATAAGTACCTACAACCACATAATTTGAAGCATTATCTGTTATCACTTGAACAACATTGGCTTCACCAACTTCCTCCACCCAACTGTCAAGTAATTCAAACAATTTCTCTCCCGTCTTGACCATAGAAGAAGCATCAATAGATTTCATAAACATGGTCCCTCTTGAAGAATTCACTAAGAAATTCACTAAAGACCTTTCCTTCCTATCAGTCCATCTATCTGACATAATTGAACATCCATTTTTCTTCATTATGTGAAATGATCCTTCACTGAATCATTTGTAAGAGCCAATTCCTTTCTGAGCTGGGTGAACTCCTGGCACTGTTAAAATTGGTCCCTCAGAGCCCACACCATATTGCCCAATTCAGCCTGCCATTGGTTGGAAAGCAGCATAGTTCACCCAGATTAATGGAATAGCTGCATCATACATCCATCTACAAAAATATATATCAGCTCTCCTTGGCCTCTTTTCTTTAGGCATTGCTGACATGAATAGTATTTTTTCTATTTTGAACAACCATTTCTGGATTAGGAGTCAAGAAATGATTCATAGGACCTTTTTGCCTTATTCTCTTTATGAAACTACCATTACCACTACCCCCCTCCATTGCTACCACCACTTCATCCTTTCTTCCCATTTTTCTAGTAACCTCCGGGTCCTCATCATCTTTATCTTGGAACCCAAACATATCCTCATTCACATTATGACTCCCAAAACTCATTTGATTTTTTTGAGTTTTTCAAGCACATATAATCTTCATTTTCCTTAACATGTTCAAGACATCTTGTACACTTTTTCAAATTTCTAAATCCTCCACCAAGGTGTTGCTTTTGTCTATAAATGCCTCATTTAGTTACTTTATCACAAAAAATACAAATGAACGTGCTTGTATCTTTCTCATTTAATAAACGGGCATATTTTTATCCCGTATCTTTTCTTCCACTTGCGGCCTCTACTTCAACTTCAATCTCTTTGTCCATTTTTGTGTATCTTTACAACAAATCAACAATAAAATAACAATTATATTGAGAAAAAATGAAAAAATATAAATAATATATTATAAATCTATAAATTATAAACATACTAATGTCAGTTTGCCAAACAACTAAAATTGTTTTAAATTTTTTGTTCTATTTGTTTCATAATTTTTCATAATTTATTTTTTATTTTTCGTTAAATTTCGCTTTTTTCTCCCTATTTTACATTAATTTCTTTGAAATTTCCCTGTATTTTTGAAAAAATTTTCCTCTATTTTTATAATTTTCTACATCGTTTCTTACTTTTTTAAGAATTTTTTTCACAACAAAAATAGGAAAAATGAAAAAAATACCTCTTTGAGTCTTCTTCTTCTTCCCTCTTCAATCCAGCTTTGAGAGTGTTTTTGAAGGGTTTTTTTTTTGAGGGTTTTAGGATGTAATCCAAGAAAGAGGGGGGTATTTATAGGGCTTAAGGTTGAGATACACAAAACAACATTGTTTTGGTTGCTGGAAGCCCAAAACGACGTCGTTTTGGAGGTGTCGTTTAAAAAAAAAAAAAAATCAACACCCCAAAAAAATGTTGTTTTGGGTGTCTTGATTTTAAAGAACACAAAAAGGCGTCATTTTTGGAGGTGTCATTTTAAAGCCAAAAATCAAAGCACCCCCAAATGATATAATTTTGGGGTGTTACGAAAGGAACCCCAAAATGACGTCGTTTTGGGTTGGGTCTTAGGAGCCCTAGGCTCCATCTTCTTTTTCCGCCTCTCCCCGACGACAATATTTCTCCATTTTCGACGAAAAATAAAAAAAAAAAAAAAGAGAAGAAGAAGCGGGGAAGGAGAAGAAGGGCGTGCACAATTGAGCCGTATTGGAAACTGGACCCCGATTCCCGGCGCCTCACACGAGCAAGGCGTTTTCACATAATTGGGTGGTGCACGGGCTAGGCGCGCCTCTCATAATATATTGTCGAAGCAATGAAAATTGTTGTTGCTAATGGAAATACCACATAGAATTTGGTATAGGAAGTATCGGGTTACCTCGAATCTACGGTTCTGCAAAATATTCTTCGCGTGTCTCTCAACATCCACTAATCTTGTTTCAATACAAAAACACCCAGGAATAAGTTGTAGGTGGTATATTCGATGCCTCTTTTTGTGAATTTCAGGACTAAGTTCGGGGAGGAAGATTGGACTTGCCAAGGAGCCTGATGGACTCGCTTCTTGGTCACGTCTGATCGGTAAGGAAGCCCAGTTAAGTCTGCTTGCCTACTTGGCTTTCCTCTTCATCAAATAAAGATGTCATTGGTTATATCATAGGTGTCTGGAGTCATGTGCCTTTGTGTAAGGTAATGTTTCCTATCTTGTTCAAGGGACTATCTGCTAGAGGCCAACACCCTTTAGTCTCGAAGCCACTCGCCATGGCACAACATTAGATCAATTACCGGTGATGATCTTAAGTATTCTTCTCTGTAAAGATAAGCGTCGATTATTAACCATCCAATTTCCTCATTTTACTCTTATAATAATTTGTCATCACATTCTTGTTCTTTTATTGCATCCTTGAACTTTATTTCGTTAACAAGGTTTCTGAAGCCCTAACTCACTCTAGTTGACGTAGTTAGGGTTGTGCATGGTTTATTCGGTTTGGTTATGAATCTGCCAAAGTGTCGAACCGATAATGATTGGTTTTAATTAGGTAGATCGAGCGATAATTTGAAAATAAAACCGATAAAATCCAGTTCAATTTGGTTTATAGATAATAATCGATTCAAATGTGTTTAAATCGGTTAGGTTAGTTCGATTTAAAAAACCGAATAAAAAATTATAGTATAATATAAATAAAACTAATATATTTAATGTTATCCAAAAAAATCCATAATATTTATAACTGTGTAAAATTATAAAATAGTAAGAGAAATAGATAATGAAAATAATGAAAAAAAGAAGAAGCTAGAATTGGTTTTGTAAAAACAATTCTAAGTCTAATTATTTAAATTGAATATAAAATTTATCATAATATTTAAAAGAAACCTAAAAACATATAATTCTTCTAAGATTATGTACATTTATAAAGCTATCAACTATCATTATGAAATTACTCAAAATAAATATTTTAAAAAAACTAAAGAAACATATCTTCCAAAATTACAGCAAATTATCCAAAATAAATATTTAAAATATAATATTACGAAATACTTGAAACACTTCCTAAAAACTTTCCAAATAATATTTTTTTTTAACAATTTATCCAAATCAATTAATTTTATCCTTATTATGAGAGCTCCAAAATCCAAACCTAAAAAACATAATCAAAGTTTAAAAGATAATATTTGTTCTCGGTTAGGTTATTTTTAAAAATTTGAAATTAAAACCAACAATTGAACCACATTTGCTCAGTTTAAATTTTTAAAACCAAAATTTTAAAAAATAATTTAAAATATTTCAAAATCGGGTCGATTCGATTCGGTTTAATCGGTTTTTTTGGTTTAATCGGTTTTATGCACACCCTTAGGCGTTGTGTTATGATAGAGGAGATGGATGCTTTGACTGATAATGGTACTTGGAACTTGGTACGGTTACCTACTAGGAAAAAAGTCATTGGATGTCGTTGGGTGTTTATAATGAAAGTTAATCCTAATGAATCAATTGCTAGGTTGAAAGCCCGCCTTGTTGATAAAGGATATGCCCAAACCTATGGGATGAATTATTTTGATACCTTCTATTCGGCTGTTTATATCTTTAGTAACCACCCATGACTGGGACCTCCACCAACTTGATATTCAAAATGTTTTTCTTCATGGGGATCTTGCAGAAGAAGTTTATATGGAGCTACCTCCCAGGTTTTTTGCTCAGGTGGAGCTTAATAGAGCTTGTCGTCTCCAAAAATCATTATATGGCTTGAAACAGAGTTCATGCGCATGGTTTGACAAATTCAATGAAGTGATTGAGAAATTTGGGATGCAGAAGAGCAAATCTGATTACTATATCTTTTACATAAATTCTCAAGCAGGCATCATCCTGTTAGTTGTGTACGTTGATGATATTGTCATTATTATGAATGATATGGCAGGTATATTTTCCACTAAGTCCTAACTCTACATGTGATTCACGCCAAAGAGGACTTAGGGATGCTAAAATATTTCTTTGGTGTTGAAGTTGCGAGCAAATATGAAATCTCTTCTTGTCTCCGAAAGGAAATATGTCTTGGATCTATTATCTAAAAGCGGGAAAGTGGCGACAAAACCATGACGTTCTCCATGTGTGGCATTTGTATCTTACTAGAGAGGCGGGTGTTTTGAAGACCAGGAATATAGAAAGTTGGTTGGGAAGTTGAACTACCTTACAATAGCACGCTTTGATATTGAATACTTTGTTAGTGTTGTGAGCCAATACATGTCTTTTCCAACAGTTGATCATTGGGTAGTTGAAGAACAGATTCTATGTTACTTAAAAGGAGCCTTGTGACGTGGTATTTTATATGTGTCATGGGCATAGCCGGGGTGGTGTTTTGGATGCTGGTGGGCGAGGATCTAAGGAGGATAGGAGGTCCACTTCAGGTTACTGTGTGTTTGTTGGAGGGAATCTAGTCTCATAGAAAAGTAAGAAACAAAGTATGGTATCTTGATCAGGTCACAGTGAATATAGAGTGAACCTGATACGTAGTGTGTGAGATTATGGGGCTTCATCCAACTTTTGGAGTGAAGTGCGTATTAAAACCTCGTCAGCCAAGCTCTATGTGACAACTAAAATTTATACTCATATGTGCATATAATCCACATTTTTCCGTGAGCAATTAAGCAATAGAGATAGATTGCATGGTTTTAGTTAAACGAGAAAATCCTGGCCAGGTTTGATTTTTATAGAATATGTGAAGACAGGAGAACAAGTTAGGTGATATCTTCACAAAGGCTCTAAGTGGGGATTGGGTTAGCTATTTACGTAATAAGTTGGGTATGATTAACATCTATGTTCTAACTTGAGGGGGAGTGTTATAGTATGTATCATACTTTACACTGAGATTGGCATATCATTACTAAGGACTCTTTACTTGTAGGGTTGTAGCAAATTAGGAAGAATAAGATGACTTGCCTAATATATGATACCAACCTTCTTATATATATATATATATATATATATATATATATATATATATATATGATGAATCAATAGAAAATACAGGAATTTATTCATCAATCTTCTCCTCTTGGAACTTCACCCAAGGTAAAGAATGTTGAACAAATATCAGTGTAGCACTTAGACAAACTTCAATAACTTTGACTAGAAAAACTATGTTTCTTCTCGAAGAATTCTCATTATATCATTCTCAATACACAAGCTGATTTTCCTAAAATATTTAAACTACTATATACAAATCAATCAGAAAAGTAACCTAAAGTTGGTATACCTAATTAAGAACTGAATAAAAATTCTAAAGTTGTATATTAAATAGCTAGCTTTTAAACTTTATTCCTTCGACAATCACCATGATATAGAGATGGAGACATATTTCTTACGCCAAACCAAACCTGTGTGTAGAATATGACTTGAAGACAACGGATATGATATGGATCCACCAATGCTACCCGATCACCATATCTTTCTGCTGAAGACCTCCAAATGTCAGGAACTGCTTTCCACTCATCAGAACCCAAAAGATCATTACCCGACAGAAATGCACTTTCTAGAAAAGGTGAAAATTCCTTATCAGCCTTTCCTCTGTGTCTATAACAGAAAGTTTTAGATCAAATGACATCAGCACCTTCATCTGCATTTGTGTCTATAATCCATAAGAGCTTTAAAATATACTAGAAATCTTCAATCAATCCATAATGCTTTTTATGCAGTAATTAAAAATAAAAAAATATTGAATATTTGGCATCTTGGGTATAATAAAGGGGTATCTAGCGAGGGGAAACATGTAAGAGCAAACATTTGCTCGGTGTATGTCTTCTAATTGAAACATCCAAAATATATGAAATCATCTATCAATCCACATTGTTTTTATGTCTAGTAATCAAGAAATAAAATAAAGATTGAATCTTTGGTATCCTTGGATACAAAAAGGGCCCTTCCATTAAGCGTCTAAAAAGCTGATTCGCTCATTTGGTCTTGTTTGTGTGTCTTCCAATTGGCTGTCCAAATATATATGAAATCTTCAAATCAATCTACACTGTTTCTATGTCACAGTAATTGAAAAGCAAAAGAAAGATTGAATCTTTGGCTTCCTTGGATACAAGAACCCTTCCATTAAGCTTATCTAAAAAAATGTACGCTCATTTGGTCTTGCTTGTGTGTCTTCTAATTGAAACATACAAAAATATAAAATCTTCAATCAATTCACATACTTTTATGTGTAATTGAAAATTACAAGAAAGATTGAATCTTTGGCATCCTTGGATACAACAAGGGAACCCTTTTTATGAAACATCTAAAAAGAACGATGTTACGGCTCATTTGGTCTTGTTTGTGTGTCTTCTAATTGAAACATACAAAAAATATAAAATCTTCGATCAATTCACATTGCTTTTATGTTTAGTAATTGAAAATTACAAGAAAGATTGAATCTTTGGCATCCTTGGATACAATAAGGGACCCTTTCGCGCAAACATCTTAAAAGAGCAAGATTCACTAAATTTATTCATGTTTATGTGCCTTCTAATTGAAATATCCAAACTATATGAAATAAACTCTTTGAATCCACATTGTTTTATGTCTAGTAGCTAAAAAATTATAATAAGGTGAATCTTTGCGTCCACGGATACAAAGAAACCCTTTTGCATGAAACATCTAAAAAGAGCAAGCGCTTCCTCATTACATACTTGGTGTTTGGTATCTTCTAATTGAAACATCCTAAAAAAAGAGATCTTCGATCAATCCACATTGTTTTTTATTTCTGTGTTTAAATAAAAGAAATATTCAATCTTTCGCATCTAGATACAACAAGGGATCATTTCACATGAAACATCTAAAAAAGAGCAAATGCTCGCTCATTCTGTCTTGTTCGTGTGTTCTAAATGATACATTCAAAAGATATGGAATCTTCTATCAATCCACATTGTTTCTATGTCTAGTAATTGAAAAATAAAATAAATATTGAATTTGTAGCATCCTTGGATACACCAAGGGATCCTTCCACATGAAACATCTAAAAAAGATCAAATGTGTTCTCATTCTATCTATTTTGCGTGTCTTCTAATAAAAACATCCAAAATATATGAAATCATCAAATCCACATTGTTTTTTGGTTTAGTAGTTGACAAATAAAAGAAAGATTGAATATTTGACATCCCTGGATACAATAAGGGACCCTTCCGCATGCAACATTAAAAAAGAGCAATCTTCAGGGTCCATTATGTCTTGTTTGGTTGTGTTCTAATTGAAAATCCAAAATATGCGGAAATATTCTCAATCCACATTGTTTCCATATCTAGTAATTTTAAATAAGGTGAATCTTTTGCATCTTCGCTCCCCCAACAAAGGACACCATGAAACATCTAAAACTAAACGTTCGCTCATTTTGTCTTTGTTTGTGTGTCTTCAAATTGAAACATCGAAAATATATGAAATCTTCAAAAAATCCACATTGTTTTTGTGTCTAGTAATTGAAAATAAAAGAAAGATTAAATCTTTGGAATCCCTGGATATAACAATTAATCTTTCCCCATGGTATCTAAAAAACAGCGTTCCTCCTTACATCTTGTTTGTGTCTCTTCTAATTGGAAACATTCAAAATATATGAAATATTAGATCAATCCACATTTTTTTATGTCTATTAATTGAAAAATAAAAGAAAGATTGAGTCTTTGGCATCTATGGATACAACAAGTGATTCTTCTTGAAACATCTAAAAATGACGATGTATTCGATCTTGTTTTGTATTTCTTTCTAATTGAAACGTCAAAAAAATAAATCTTGATCAATCTACATTGTTTAATATCTATTAATTGAAAAATAAAAGAAATACTTAATCTTTGGCATCCTTGGATACAAGGGACTCTTCCGCATGAAACATCTAAAAAATAGCAAATAATTCGCTCAAACATTTAGTCTTTTTTTTTTTTTGTCTTGTAATTGAAACATACAAAATCTATAAATTTTCGATCAATACACATTGCTTTTATGTCTATTAATTGAAAAATAAAAGAAAGATTGAATATTTGGTATCCCTGGATACAATAAGAGACCTTTCCGCATGAAACATCTAAAAAAGAGAAAATGTTTACAAATTCTATCTTGTCTGTGTGTCTTCTAATGAAACATCCTAAATATATTAAATCTTCTATGTATCAACATTGATTTTATGTCTATTAGTTGAAAATGAAAGAAATATTGAATTTTTTGCATCCTGGACTTGTGATGTCATGACATCGCTGTAGCAATGTCTCGGTAGAAAGGGTCTTGATGTCGGGACCATCCAAGGCCGATGTCTATTGGCCTTATGAACAACTCTTCTCCAATTTTTGCAATCCTTCACTCAATTTGCTTGTTCTTCTCCTCTTATCTACAAAGTATAAGTCAAGAGGGGAATTAGCATAAAATTGAATGGTTAAGGTGTGAATTTAGCATCAAAAGCTAAATATACACAAGCTTACATCTATCTGGGCTAACCTGTTCACACTAACAACATGATATCAATTCAAAGTATTTTTAGAAATATCGCTCGATCTTGTTGTTTGTAAGAGCACATCTGGGACATGAAATGGGGTGAAGAGCGTTTTCTAGCATGTCTTCTTCTATGACTTTCTCTCCTTACAGCTTCAATTGGAAGCTGATTTTAAAAAATGTGGAGTTGTATTCACTGACTATTTTTTTGAAATCTTGCAACCTCAAGTGCATCCAATCATATCGAGCTTTTGGGATAATCTGATTTTAAGGGTGGATTATATCTTCATAACTCATTCCATGAAGTGAAGAGGTCATTCATGAGGTATTCACTTTTAAATCGACTATGGAGGTAGATGCGAGAAAATCGGTGCTTTTGTGCGTCTTATAGGAATCTTTAATTTTCTTTAACTTTTTATTTAGCCCACATTTCCCATGAGATTTATTATAGATTAAGATGTATTTCAGCATGGGATCCAAGATAAGCTAGTTCTTTTCGGTAATGTCAGTTTCACAAACTCAGATTTTGTGATATTTAACCTTACTCCCGACAAATGTTTGATATATGATATAGGTATAATTGATTTAAACAAATATCAATATCGATTTTTGGCTTATAAGCAAAAACTTAAATATAATTATGAATGCTCCCAAAATCGAAATATCTTTAAGCTAGTGTTAGGGAATTACCTTCAAAGCAAACTCAGGCTGATATCGTGTTATAAATATATTATAAAATGAAAAATTGATGTAAATAAGAAATATATTATTCTATCTTTAAAAAGAGAAAATGGATGATAGAAAATTGAGAATCAAATGAGAGAAGGAGATAGATAGATGGAGAGAGAGCTTAGCATTTTTATGTTTGCATAAATCACACCTAATGCATGAACTACATAAATAAGGTTCATGAAGGAAGTTTGTGAGCTCTGTCGCCATAACGCATTCAATGAAGTGTTTAGGGATGGAAGTTCATTCATGAACTTCAAGGCCACGTTATAGCCAAAATTTGGTCATTAACACATTCCATGAAGACTCTTCATTTAATACAATATTGAAAATTTATTCCCTTCAAATTTTGGTGGGGTTGGATGGGTTGAGCTTTTAATGGGCCTAATATGCTTAGTTTGATTGAGCTGGGCTGACATTACCCATTATGATGTATGGCTATTTTTCTTTATTATAATAACATAATTATTAATTTTCTTTTTTTTTTTTACTATTTTAAAAGATAATTATACATACATGTGAATGATTAAAAATAAAATACTAAACATAAAACTATTTTCAAAAACACATTTGAAAAATATTTTAAAATAGGTTAAAAACATTTTTAGTTTCAAAGCACAATTTTTCAATACAATACAGGCAACCTAAAGCTCTTAGACTACCCGATGGCAGATGGTAGCCTGCATTATGAAAAAGAATAACTTGTAACTCATTCGAGGGTTCCTCACATTCATGGAAACTCATACTCAGCTGGACGACTATAAGAGGCAGACTGGCCGAGAACTTTCAATTTGCTTCATGGAAAACATGGAGATAGAAACCTCCCAAGCCAAAACCTATCTTCATGCATTTGAAAAGCAGATTCCCTACATGTCTTCTTACGCTCTTGCCAATATCCAACAACTGGTAAACCACCTTAGAATCCACCTCCAAGCTAGCTCTTGCCCTACCAGCATGGCTTTCAGTTCAGTAACCAGGGCACTACATTTGCCAATATTGTAAGCAAAACCCCTAAGCCATAATACATTACTATCCTTGAGTAAGTCACCTCCACCCGCATGGTTAAAAAGAGATCTCGAAGCCCCATTTGTATTTAGTTTGCACCACTCACATGGAGAAACTTCCCAGCGAACCAAAACAATTATGTTAATGCAACTTGGCAAGACTGTTCACCTATTTTCAAACATTAATTTGAAAATTGGTTTAATAGGCATTCTAAACAAAAAACCTTACGATATTTCAAAGAAACGGAAATAAAGACTGTGTTTAGTTCCCAAAGAGCACCCATGAAAGAGAAAAATGTTAAAAGATGTTGGAGATATTTCTTTTTTTAATCTTACATAAAAATAAATCGCATATTTTTCAGAAAAAAAAATTCAATGTCACAATTGTTGTCACATGAGCTGGTAGATCAAATTGTGTGACGCAACTTACCATGTTCAGCCGATCGAATCCAATTCTAAAGTGAATATTCTCAAGATCAGGAGATAATATTCTCTAGGACGAATAAGGAACACTGGAGGATAATATTGAGTGCATCAAATCTGGAAGATTGGATCATATTTGGTGAGATTTCTAGGGGGGACAATATTCCATATGGTGAATATGGAAAGAAATCAGGATCTTACATCTGACGTGTTGGGACAAATTAGGAATCATGAAGATCTAGAATATTGAGGAAGGATCCCCTAGAGGATATAAAATAGGGGACACAATATTAGGCTTGAAGCACACAAATTTGAGAGATGCTGACTAGAAAAGCTATTCATAATGTAAGTAGTTTGCTGCCATCAGCCAGCACAAGCCTTTATGATGAGCAATGTTCATCCTCTTTGTTGAGAAGGAGTGTTTGGGCATGTGGGAATCTAGATGTTGTTGGGAAAGAGTGATCGCATTCTATGTTTTACTGTGAAAGAATTAGGCGAAGAAGGCATTGGAGAAAGTGGAAGCCTTGTCTCATATAAGACCAACTTGTAACTTAATTGAAATATAGCGAAACCCTTTGCCTAGCCTCAATCTCGCGGATGTAGACTTGGCTGAATTGTGTAACCAATCTCTTGTGTGTGTGTGCATGTTTGCTAGTTTATTTTTGTACTTTAGATTTCTTTCAAAATTACATTGTCCCCATAAATGGTCCGCGTACCAATGCACTATATTACATGACATGTTAGATCGCCCGATGCACGTTCGATAGACACCTTTATTAACAGATAGATTTATTCTTCAAAAGGAAAACAGTTTTACATTTGATTATTTATAAATTTAAAAAATCAATGTAATTAAAATCAAAATTAATTATTCCATTTCTTATATGATGAAGAATTATAATAATCTAATAACTTTGAAATAAAATAAAAATCTCTTTGACTTGTAACACTGTTTTTTATTTTTCCATGCTTTTTAATATTTTTTTCTATTTCTTTCATGCATTTGCGTGTTTATAATTTTGGCTTAAACACAAGCAAGTGGAGATTTAGTCGATGATTTAACTTTTATTGTGGCTACTCTTTCAAAAAAGCAAATTATGCTTTGTTGACATTCTTTTTCCAATAAATTGGTAGGAGCATTCATAAATTGAACAAAAAGCGACACTCTCAAAATTTAATGACATGGATAAAACCTTTTGATTAGGATTAAACCTTTTGGGAAATAAGGATTTAACCTTCATATTTGATGATTCGTTTCTTAATAATGAAGGACGGAAAGTCCCTCACAGGGATTGAAAAAATGGGTTCATTAAATTCCTCATATTAGGGAATGTTCAAATTAGAACTGATTGTTTCTAGGATAAAATATGAAATTACTTTAAAGATAGTTTATCATCTCTAATTGAACTATTAAACAATTGGAAACTAGATATTTAAGGCATGCAATTCAATATTGTACAAACTGCATAGATCTGAGGGTATTATTTTAGTTGAAGATATAATGGTTTGTAAACTTCAGAGATTGATGGGGACTCAAAAAAATTGTAAGGCTATGTGAAAATACTTTACTTAGTTAAGTTATTTTATTAGTGGACAGCTGTTTTGAGTTATCTCTAAAATTTGAATATTTGGTGACTATGTTATCGGGAACAGATAGAACCAACATACTATTGAGTTAAAGGTAAATCATAATATTCAATTCAAATCTTTGACAGGACAAATTTTCCTTGGAATGATAAGCGCACATTGAATATTATTGCTTGATTCTTTGTTGCAATTTAGCAAGTTATCATAGTCTGCGTCCTCTCCTTTCACCAAAATAAATAAAATAAGATACAATAAGTAAAGCCTTTTTGGGAGCAGCAAGGAGAAGAGACGTTTCCACTCACTACCACTATGAACTTACAGGACACGCCAGTCTTCAATCCTGTCTTAATTCATAAAACTTTCAAATGAATGTTCATTGCAAGCTGCACTTACAGATACTAATACTTTATCAAGATTAATATTTGACAGCTTACATTCATCCATAATCAACATTTTATACATCAATATCAAATACAAATGTTTGCTGCTAGGACCTCTATCTTTTGAACCTAAAATGGATCCATCATTAAAAAGTTCATTATGGTTATATTTTAATTTTACAATTACTACAAAAAATAAAACAATTTAAAATGATTTACTTTTGAATTTGATCAAACTGAAAAAATTATAGATAAATCATTTAATATTCATTATTTAATGATTTAAACTTCAAGCTTGTTATCCTGATTCTATGTATTAAGTTTATTTGACCAAATTAACTTAAAATTTATTTTAAGTCATCAAATTAATATATTTATCCTCATAAATTATGATTAGGATAAAGTATCTACAGGAGAGTAATAAATAGAATAAATATCATTAAAGATAAAATGAAGATATAAACTTAAAAAAATAAAATAATTACTTTTTATTACATTATTTAAGATTTTTTTTACTTTTAAATCATACTATTAAATTTATCTTCATATAATAGTTTAGGTGAGTTGTTAAGATAGCTTTAATTCAAATTTTTGATTATTAAGATCCTTTTAAGATTATAGTTGGTTTATCCTTAACCACTATAATGCTTATCTTACTTTACTTGTTTTATGGTTAGTTAGTTAGGCGATAAGCTTATTCGCTCTCAACTAAAGTTCTTGTAGAATTTGTGATCTAATCAACAAATGATAAATGATTGTGGTAATAGCTCTAATTGCGGAAAAGCTATGATCTAAACTTTTGTGAAACACTTTTATTAAAATATCATTCTCTTTATATCATTCTCTCCATATAGCGTAAAGATATTTTAATTATTTTAAATAGTTAATGACTATCATTACTTATTAAACTATAAATGTAAATTTTACATGATCTTCACCTAATTTTATTAAAATCTTTTATCATGATAATTTTATTTAAATTTGAATTTAAAGAATATTAAATATTATGAGATATTTTTAGGCTTGATTATAGTAACAAAATTTGTTATGTTTATTATTAATTAAAATCTAATACAAGTATTTTTATTTTATCTAGGATGGAAATAAAGTAAATATTTTTTTATTAAATTACGATATTCATGTAAATATCATATTCAAATACTTATTCATGTAATAAATATTCTTTACTATTTCATCACCTACCATCATGTGGCTTTACAAAAAAATTAATTTATTAAGAACCAAATAATATGTCACTAATCCATTAGAAGCCCTAATCGCCTTATCCTTTATTCTCTCTTTCAAGCATTTCTTTGGTAGACAATAGGGGTGATTTTTTTTACCATTATTGGCCTGAAATCACCCATTCCGTTGTTTCGTTTTGTTTTTTCCTCAAATTTACGTCTTCTTTCCAATAAAGTGGTTTCTTCAACACCTATTAAGGCGTGTTTTGTTGTCGACTTGTTGAGACGTTTTTTTTCTAACTTTTTATAGTGTGTTTTGTCTCCTACTTGTTGCGACGAGTAGTTGTGTCGTCGACGGTTAGCTTCTTTATGGGTTTTGTATTCAGCGATTTAGATGGTAAGGATTCGATCGTATGGTAAATAAAATCAAAATCCACGTAAGTCGGTATCTTTCTGATTTAGAATCTTAGGTATTGTAAACATTTTGGATTATCAATTGTGTAGGCCTTGGCGATTCAAGTTTTAGTATTTTATTATATGTTTTATCATGTTGTATTGATAACTGGATAATAAATTTAATATTTTTAAAAAAAAAAAAAAGAAAAAGAAAAAAGAACCAAATGATTGCTAGAATTGGTAAAAATATAAAAATATTATCTACTACATTTTTATAAAATATATTCCAAAATATATAAACTAAATTGAGTCTGGAAATTCCTTTAAAATCAATCACTAAAACTAAAACTTGAAACCGAAGGTAACGATTTTTTTTTTGAATATTTGACATTTTAATATATTACTAAAGTAGCTAATGGATGGAATAAAATAAATCTATTTGATAACAATGATATCAATATGTTACCTTTTAATTGAATTAAAAAAAAAAAAGATATCTTGACCTTTTCTATTTAGCTAAAAAACAAATAATTTATTTTTACTTTTATTTTATAAATTATTTAATCTTTATAGTTATTGAGTTATAACATATAATATAAGTAATTTTAAATGTATTGCACTACTTTTACTTTACTTTTTGTTTCACAGCCCACTTTCTGTCAAAATTTTCAAGAACCAAAAGTAATCTATAAGAAATTTAAATTTTCTTAATTTAAAAAAAAAAAAAAAATCCATCATGATTCATATGTTTTATTTTATTTTGATAATTGCGGGTGTTCGGCCAGATTGGACCCACCTCAATTGATCTCATGCCAACTTGAACTAAAGAGTTCGATAAATTTTTCCATGACCTTTATGCTTCATTTGGAAACTAGAAAATACTAAGGAAATAAAATGATAAGGAAAAATTGGGAAAAACAATGGAAGGAAAGAAAAATAAAAATAAAAATTTAAACTTAATAAATAAAGTTATATATGTTTATTTAAACTAATTTTATTTGTTTCTTTATATTATAGAAAGACTAATTTTATACATTTGGCTTTATTTATATTGTTTTCTTTGTTTAAAACTTTATGGCAGCCTTAAGGAAATCGAACAATATGAACCATATTTTGTGATTTGCAATAAGGTAATTCATGGTTGGTTCCAATGAAGCAGGCATACAAGTTATGGCTTCTCCACTACACGTTCATGTTCTTTAGTGCCCACATTGTCTCTTATTTTCTTGCTGATCATGATGAAGTGAGGAAACCACTCTTCTATATATTCTCTCCCTCCAATCCACCAGCTTCATCAATAAGCTAATTTCAGGAATCATCATCATCAGGTATGTTTACAGCTCTACTTGAGAAATGTTTTTTAAAAACGGTTTCTGGAAACAATAATCTCTTATTCTAATGAGACTGTCCTGCCATTCAGCAATGAAAATGAAGACGGTGATCATTGCCGCTCTCCTCATCGGTTCAGTGTTGTTGTTATGCCTTCAAGCTGACACCAGACGGCTTATTCTCGACGAGGAGAAGAGGGTCAGAGGCGAGACCGACGTTAAACCAAGCCTTGCTGTTCCTGCAAAATCAGGCTTGAATGGTGATGGGATAATTGCTGATCAGGTTAACACCAGCAGCGAAGAAAAAAAGACCGAGAGTGATGAAGATGAAGATGAAGCTTCTTCCGGTCAAGGAACGTCCGGTGAATCAACTCATCATATGTTTCCAGATCAACCTCCTATTCATGGCCACTAAACTTTAATTCCACAATATCCATATATGAAAGAATTGTATAGTATTATGCACTCTATGTATCATCTACGCGGGCGTTCAGCAAAACCATATAGAAAATAAAAGCCCCCTATTACTTCATTTTAGTACTTACAATTTGTCATTTACCGGGTTTCTGCTCAAATTTTCACCAGAAATCCTTACAATTAATTAGGAACACACCCCCATTTCTGAAATGATGGTACGTACCTGACATGCTGTTCTTGAAAAACTATATGAAAATAAAAAGCCCTCGTGGCATGTTTTACTATATGTATGTTACAAACTTACAAGAACATGCTCCATTTCTGAAATGATGGTACCTGATTCGGATGGCAGTCCTCACACACCCTAAGGTTCTTCACTATTCGGATGGTTGTTCCTGGGCTTGTGTTGATCAGGCCGAAGGAAATGGCGAGCTTTTCACTATGCTGCCATACTGCTGTCTCTTTCTCTTCTTCATCAATATCGAACAAAACTTCAGGCGAGTTCGGTTCATAGCTTTCCATCAGCAGCCTTTCCCTGATCTTGCCCAGCATTTGGTAGATGTCTTTAGCTTGAGGATGTGAGGCATCCCCAATTATGAACTTGTGGACCTCCCCACGGCCTAAAGTCAATTATGCTGGTTCCTGGGGTTGTCTTTATTCCCCACTAGGTTTCATCAGATTTTAGACACTCTACCTCTTCCCACCTTCCTGCCTTGGCATAGATGTTTTAATAATGTGTAGTGGCCGCTGTCCTCTGGATCCAGCTCTAGTAAAATCCTCCCTACTCTTTCGCCCATGGCAAGATTTCCATGCTTCCTGCAGGCCCCTAGGAGTGCTCCCCATACTGCTGGGGTCAGCTCCATTGGCATAGAACCTACAACCTTTTCCGCTTCTTTTATGAGCCCGGCCCTTCCTAGCAGGTCTACAATGCAGCCATAATGCTCTACTTGGGGCTCCACCTCATACTATTCCCTCATTGAATCGAAAATTCTCAAACCCTTCTTGGACCAAACCGGCATGAGCACAAGCATTCAGGACCCCCACAAAGGTGATTTCATTCGGGTTAACGTCCATTTTCAAGAAGAGATCGATTGCTTCCTCGGCCCAACCGTGCATAGCCAGCCCTCCAATCATGGCATTCCAAGAAGATACTTCTGTGTTAGACATTTTCTCAAACACCTCCCATGCAAGGTCGATTCGCCCACATTTTGCATACATGTCCACCAAAGAAGTACCAAATACTCCATCTAATTTAACGAAGTTCCTTTAAGCATAAGTATGAATCCATCTTCCTTGATCCAAGCGCTCCCAATTAGCACAAGCAGACAACACACTAGAAAGCACAAATTTTCTCGGCCTAATTTTCTCTCTGTGCATTTGATGGAAAATTTCCAGGGCCTCCATGAAACACCCTCCTTGAATGTAACCATCAATCATAGCACTCCAAGAAATCCCATCCCTTTCCTCCATCTCATCAAAAAACTCCCTTGCAACTTCCACCATCCCACACCTGCAGAAGTCACTAATCATCGCATTCCAAGTGCTGATCATACTCCTATACGGCATACCTTCAAACAACCCTCTAGCTTCTTCAACTTCTCCAAATCTCAAGTACCCATCAATCATGGCATTCCAACAAACAGCATCCACTTCCCCACCCTTATCATCAAGAGTCTTCCTCGCCTCCGCCAATCGCCCAAAGGCTACATCCTAATTACAAAACTCAAAATGTGACCATCTGCGGCAAGCCAAGTTTCACAACATGGGCATGAACCTGAACCCCCTCCGCCGCCGCCCCGGCGTCGCCGCAGGCCTTCAGCACCGCTGGATATATGTACTTATTTGGTCTAGACCGAGCAACCGCCATATCATGATACAGCAAGACAGCCATATAGGTAATGTGTTCTCAATACAAACTTTCATCAAACAATTCCACAAATACACATTCAGATTCCGCACAGAATCGAACACCCGAAACGACGAATCGAAGCTGAGATTTCGATTAGTAGTTAAATTTGTAAGAATGTTTTCAATTATTCTTTGTTGACTCGTGTGATAATATGAGATTTAATATTATAAATCACTTAATTCATTGGTTTAAGGTGGCACCGCTTGATGGAAGCGGTAAAGGATTTAAAATTTTGAATTTTAAATAAATCCATTTCAAAAAAGGTCCTCTCCCCGCCCATAAAGACTCTCTGAGAACATTATCACCATCATGTATTTTTGAAAAATCAGATAATGAACCGAAGGGTAAAGGAATAGAAATAGATAAGATTTGTTTGAAGAATTGTTGTCATTATGAATCCAGGTTAGAAATAATAAATTCTTATTTTGTTGAATGTGAATATCATGAAATCAAATATCCTGTGTAATTTATGAATAAATTGTAGAACCCAAAAAGGTATTTTATTATCATTTATTTGTTTTACATGTGGTATAAGAGCGTGGTTTAGAGATTCATGATTTTTCCAGAAATGAGTTTGATTATTAGAGAATAACATACCGTATTTATAGGTTTTCAGAATGTTATCTAATAATTTTACACATTCCCCATTCAATCATTTCTATATTTGATTCTTGAATTCATCAATTTTCAGTGATTGCAAATTGAAAATTGTAGTGTTTTAAGGAGATTGTTTATTTTAAAAGAAAAAAATAAACTACTTCATTCATCCTGCAATTCCGTAAATTTAGTGTCTGACATGAATTTAAAAAATTACATGTGGTAATTTTTTTTCCTCTTTTTTTTAAATTCATTATTATCTATACGGATATTATGCTTTTTGAATTTATTATTATCCTTATTGATTTTAATCTATCCTTTGTTTAATAGATTATTTATTTATTTTATGTATAATTTATCATAGATCAAGGGTTTAACTTTGTTTGAAAGAAACGCCATGGATCAAAGTTTAATTTGTTTGAAATTTTAATTAAAATATATAAACTAAGAAGCATGAGATTCGAATCAATGATCTTGAAATCTCTCACCTTGTTTATAAGGGTGTTTGAACCTATTAGACTATAACACATATTGTGTTATTTTATGCAACTATTTATGCATACGTCTTTTATATTGAGTTTCATTTGAAGAAATTTTTCTTTAATACATAAGTAAATAAATAAAGTGAAAATTTGTAAAACTCCAGGTTGGTTGAGCCATAAGCTACCCATAAGTGTTATAATTTTCAATTTGAATGTTTGTTTATTTATTTATGATGTTTATTTATTTAAGGAAATGACAATTGTTCATATAATGGATTCTATAAATGATGTGATATGAATAATTTTGTGAATGATTGTGATTCATTGTTAGAACAGTTAAGGATCACCCAAAGGTTGGTTGTTTGTTCTAATAACTTATGAACATGAATGTTGGTAATATGAATGCAATAGTAGTTATGTTGTGTTTATATATCCAAAGATAGTAGATACATCTAACTACTGAATTTATCTTTAACAAATTAAGATAAATTTCTTAGCATCGATATATTTGTATATGAAATATTGATATATTACTAGTGAACATCAATATATAATTATTATATTTTCATATGTTTTCATGGTGATAAGCATGTTAATATTAAGATCAAAGCATTAAATGTTAAGATATTATTTCTTACGAGTAACAATGCAGTACTTTCATTTCTCGTATGTTCGGTTTTTAATGGTACTTAATTTTTTAGAATGGAATTAGTTTCAAATCATTTTACCTTGGGGTAATGGATCTAGATTTGGCACTCACGGTCGAAAAACTTAGATGAATGTCTTGTTTTGAGCAACTGTGAAGAAAATCATTATAAAACACAGGAAGGTCGAGCAGTTGATTTTAGTGTGCATGCGAGATGAGCATAGCGAACAACATTAAGACAACTCTCTAGGTGATAATGCTAAAGAAATGTTAAAGTTTGTGGAAAGAGCGCTCCCCAGCAGTGATAAGTTTCTTCTTTGGGACGATAATGAGTACTTACAACCACCATGAAATTTGATGGTTCTCGTACTATGCATGAACATGTAATTGAGATTGACTAATTTATCAAAGCAAAACTAGATCATTAGGAATGGAAGTGGATGAAAGTTTCCTTGTACCGTGATTCATTTTGAACTCTTACCATGTGGTATGGTCCCTTCCAAAATGAGCTATAATACCATGAAGGACAAGTGGAATGTGCAGGCTGCATAGTATGCTAGTTCGAGGAAGGGCCGAACTTAAACCAAAATTCATTCCATTAATTATGTAACCAATGAGGGTGAAAGAAAGGAAACATCTGGAAATAAAAGGAAAAGGGCCACCAAAGTTGAAGAGCACGCTAAGATTCATAAGAAGAGGGCTAAAGTTGGCGGTACTTTTGTAAGAAAGGCTGGGCATTTCCCGAAGTTGTCGAGGAGCGTGGAAGCTGGATTCGAAGAAGAAATTAAACTATAATGCTTATGTATGTTTGAATCATATTTGAGTGAAGTTCCTAATAACACTTGGGTGGCTTGATTATGGATGTACAGCTCATGTTTATAATATAATGCAGGGATTCCTTTCAATCCAAACCACAAGACCAAATGAGAAATTTGTCTTAATGGGCAACCGAATGAAAGCTCCAGTGGAAGCTGTTGGGACTTACCATCTTATTCTTGACAATGGACATCATTTGGACTTATTGGAGACCTTTTATGTACCTAGTATATCTAGAAATTTAGTTTCACTTTCCAAACTTGATAAAGCTAAATATGTATTTAAATTTGGTAGTGGATGTTTCAGTTTGTACAAAAACACATGTATGATTAATTGGTGTTGAAGTATGTGATGGATTATATAAAGTAACTCTTGACAATCTATATCTTTGAAACTCTTAATGACCCTGCGTCATAATGTTGGTACTAAGCGTGGTTTAGCCAGTAGAACAATACCTTGCTTACATGGCATAGTAGTTTGGGACATATTCCGAAACGAATGGAAGAATTAAGTAAAATGAAATCCTTCCAAGAAACTTGGATTTCTTGATCTAGTGTATGTGTGGATTGTATTAAAGGAGTAAACAAACAAAACACACAAGAAAGAACCCTAAAAAACTGACTTCTTGAAATATCTGTAGATATATGTGGACCTTTTGATGTTAGTTCTTTTTAATAAAGAAAAATATTTTTATTACTTTTAAGTGATGTTTTTCGCGTTATGGTTATGTTTATTTGCTACATGAGAAAAATCTCGGTGGCAAATTATGAAATTTTCATTAATGGTTGAGACAGTGGATAAAATGTGAAAAATTAGCAAGAGATCACAATGGGGAGGTGGTGAATATTATGGACATTATGATGGAAAAGAACCAGCACCGGTCCATTTGCTAGATTCTTACAGAAAAGCATGAGTACTCTGTGCGCAAATACACAGTACCGGAGTACACCACTGACAAAATGGTGTATGTGAAGTAAATAATAAAACTTTATTAGATATGGTTAGATGTATGTTAAGTAATGCATCTTTACCTATTTCATTGGTTTCATACTCTGACACATATATTTGCAAAATAGGGTTCCTAGTAAAGGCAGTTCAAAGCTTATTTTGGGTATGGGCCCGAAGGAAACCTAGTCTAAGGCACCTACATGTTTGGGGTTGCCCGGCAGAAATTAGATATTATAATCCACAAGAAAAGAAACTGGATGCAAGAACAATCAGTGGTTATTTCATTGGTTATCCAGAAAAGTCGAAAGGGTTTAGATTTTATTGCCCTAACCATATTACAAGGATTATAGAATGCAGGAATGCTACATAGGTTCATTGAGAATGATGAAGTAAGTGGGAGAGAAACACCTCGAAAAGTGGATATTAAAGAAATGAGGGTACAGATTCCTTTGACTTGTATCCCTAATCAAGCTATTCTTCCTCCAATTGTTCCTCAAGTTATTGAACCGGTTAATAACCCTGATGAACAATATGAAGGACAAATTAATAATCCCATTACTCATAATGAAATTGTGATTAATGAACCTAGAGTAGATGAATCACACCTAATAGCATTAAGGAGATCTCAATGAGAAAAGAGATCAACTATTCCTAATGATTACATGGTATACCTACACGAGTCAGAGAAAGTGACTTAGGAATTGAAAATTACCCAGTGACATTTTCACAAGCCATGAATGATGTTAATTCTGATAAATGGTTAGAAGCGTGAAGATGAGTTAAAGTCTATAGGTACATAAATAGTACAGGATCTTGTTGAATTACTATGGGTCGTAGAAGGTTGGTTGCAAATGGGTCTTCAGAATAAACGTGACTCCGTGGTAATTTAGAGCGTTACAAGGCCGGATTAGTTGCCGAAAGGGTTTACTCGAGAAAGATGGCTAACTATAAGAACCTTTCTTTGTCTCTAAAAAGGATTCATTTAGAATTATCATGGCTGTAGCTCATTACGATTTAGAGAGTTATATCAAATGGATCGCTGAAAAGCTGCCTTTTTTAAGTAAATCTAAATGAAGAAGTTTATATGGAACAACCAATGGGTTTTATAGAAAAAGAAAGGAACATATAGTGTGTAAAGTAGAAAAGATCAATATATGGACTTAAACAAGCTTCCTGACAATGGTATCTTAAGTTCAATGATACTATTGTTTCTTTTGGGTTTAAAGAAAACACTGTTGATCGATGTATATATCTGAAAGTCAGTGGGAGTAAGTTTATATTTCTGATTCTATATGTTGATGATATCTTACTAGCAACTAACGATCGTCATCTCTTACATGAAACGAAAAGGTTTCTCTCTAATAACTTTGAAATGAAAGATATGGGTGAGGTGACGTATGTGATTGGGATAGAGATATTCCGGAATAGATCACAAGGAATGTTAGGTTTGTCTCAAAATCCTATATAAATAAGTTTTAAGAGAGGTCGGAATGCGGGAGTGCTCTCTGCCTTTCCGTTCAGTCGGAAAGGAAACAAATTTAGTCTCATGCAATGTCCGCAGCAGGTGGTTGGAGCGAAAACAAATCTTGAGCAATTCCGTATGCATCTGTTGTTGGGAGTGTGATGTATGCTCAGATTTGTACAAGACCAGCTATAAGGTTTGCAGTGGGAATGTTGGGAAGATACCAAAGTAATCTTGGGTTAGATCATTGGAAATATTTTGCAAAGAAAGTTCTCGAATGTTGCAAAGACAAAGAATACATGTACTTATAGGAAATCTGATCTATCTTGAAGTAGTGGATATTCGGACTGGATTATGCTTGGCATTTTTGTGTAAACACCTGAAGTCCGCCGGCTATCGTATCTTTTAGCCCGAGAAGGGCCATCTCTTGGAAGAGTGTAAAGCAGTTAGTGGTGCTCATCTACCATGGAAGGTGAATTTGTGGCCTTGCTTTGAGGCCATGGTTCCAGCTAAATGGCTGGAACTTTATTTCGGGGCTTAGGATTTGTTGTGATTATAGCGGACACGAAATTTATTGTGACAATTCTGCAGCAGTCTTCTTCAGTAAGAATGATAAGTATTCCAAAGGTGCTAAGCATATAGGTGAAATGCTTCTTTATTAAAGAAAGGGGTTCGAGAAGCAATGAGTGTCAATAGAACATATCAGCACCAATCTAATGATTGCTGATCCTTTGACAAAAGGGTTACCGCCCGAAAACATTTCTTGTCATGTTGGAAAGAATAGGGCTGCTCATGTTAATGAGTTTTGCGATCCATGATTCCGGTATTAATGTATCTTGACACTTGAGCTCATTAGAGTACAAGTTTAAATTTTCCTGTTATACCTTATGTGTATACATAATTTTGATGATGATTGAGTAAACGGGACTTACTTTGAATGGAGATAATAACATTTGGACCTCAAGCTATATCTCACTTATGAATAATGGTTGCTTAGAAAGAGAATTAGTATAGTGAGTGCGTGGAAGGAACTATGTCGTATAATGACATTACTAGCATCTGACTCTTGTTAGTTCTTATTCTTAATTGATTTATCTTGATGCCCGATGAATGAATAGTGTCGCATTATCACATGAGTCAGAGTGGGAGAATGTAAGAATGTTTTCAATTATTCTTTGTTGACTCGTGTGATAATATGAGATTTAATATTATAAATCACTTAATTCATTGGTTTAAGGTGGCACCGCTTGATGGAAGCGGTAAAGGATTTAAAATTTTGAATTTTAAATCAATCCATTTCAAAAAAATGTCACTCTCACTTGTAAGACTCTCGAGAACATTATGCCATCACGTATTTTTTGAAAATTAGGAGAAGAGGCCCAGGAAGGGTGAAAGGATAGAAATAGATAGAGTTTTGTTTGAAGAAATTGTTTGTCGTATGGATCCAGGTTAGTAATAATAAATTCTTATTTTGCTGAATGTGAATATCATGAAATCAAATATCCTGGGTAATTTATGAATAAATTGCAGAACCCAAAAAGTTATTTTATTATCATTTATTTGTTTTACAAAATTTGCATAGGATTTTACTAAGGAACCAACAATGTAGCTGTCTTGGAGGTGGCCAGTTCTTAGGATAAGAGCATGGGCTTGCTTGAGATGGTGAAGAGAAGTTGTGCATTGGGTGTTGAGGAGACGTAAGATTGCTTTGTGGGAGAGTTTAAAGGCTTCTGGTGAGTGACCTTATGGAATAAGAGGATGATGATGATGATGATGGTAAGGGGCTTCTGTGGCTGGAGTTGCAGGTGAGCTCATCCTTTTTCTGATAGTTTGTTAATGGCTTGAGGGTCTTCAATGACGGATTTAGAAGGGGTTTTTAGACATGCAGTTTAAGAAAAATAAAAAATCCTTCAAATATAATAGGTTTAAAAATATTTATAAATCACAATGGATTTGTGTCCTTTTTTGGAAAATGTCTTTTTAAAGTGTAACTAAAGAGGCGAACTTTCAATTTTAAAATTTTCGATTCTGGCTTTGAAAAGTGTCTTTTTGAAAAACGTCTTCGCTAATTTTAGAAAATTTTAATTCACGTTAGAAAATATTTTTGAAAGAAACGTGAACTACCTTTATTTTGTTTAATGTATTTTACGAATAGACAACTTTCGTAATTTTGAAAATTTTTAATTTATCTTGGTATTTTTTTGAAGAAGGCAGCTTTTCTATTTATTTACGTTGAAAATATCTTGAAGAAGAGGCGGCACTACTGTATTTCGTTGAAAGTGTTTTTTGAAGAAACAATTTCATATTTTGAAAATTTTAATTCTGACACGAAAGTGTCTTTTAAAAACGATTTAAATTTTGAAAATTTCAAGCTTTAATATGACATGAGTGGAGAAAGCTACATTATATGTAGAATTATTTTTTAAACTACATTTTTTTTAGAATTATTTTAATTTTTATTATTTTCGGAAGAGTTAGGTTAGAAACAAGGCCTCAGCTCCATGGCCTATGAAGCATGTTGGGCCGTTTTAGTTTCCGGCCCGGATTTAGCTAATTAAAAGAAATGGTAAGGGTATGTTTGATTATATTTTTGAAAACTGTTTCTGAAAACAGATTTTAAAAACATAGAGAATTTATTTGATTTTTACCGATTGTTATTTGAATTTAGTATTTTTGTATTTCTCAAATCCACAAAAAAAAAAAAAAAAAAACCAAAACTTTTATACTTGTTTTCTTATAAAAAAAAGTTTCAAATGTGTAAACAAAACGAGAATCAAGTTTTTAGTGAAATTTCACCAGTATCTTTGCAAAATAAATTTTGACAATGATTTTTGAAGTATTTATTTATGATTTGTAAAGTAAAACTCTCTTCAGAATATAAAATGTTTTAAATCTATTTTATGTACATCATTGTAATACTTTGTTCTTGCTTGAGCCTGAGATCTCTGATAACCCTTCTCATCCATTTCCCACTTGAGTCAAACCTCAAGTACTCTCTATTCTATTTTTTAAAATATGATTTGAAAATAACTTTTAAACATAGTTATTTATTTTGGAATAAGGTGTACAAATGCTCCTAATATTTTCTTATATGTACACCTAACCTTTTTTCAGGTTCAAGGAAATAGAGGAAGAAAAATAGAGGAGGGGGCGAGGAGATAGCAGATAGGTGACTACGTTAGAGAGGTTTAAAACCCATTTGTTCACATGTTCAATCTGTTAACGGTAGGGTATAGTTAGGTTACGAAACAAATGTTAGGCGCATCTTCGGACTAAAAAAAAAAGTTTAAGTGCCAAGTTGAACATACAGTAGACAAACATTAGGGGTATTTGTGCATTTTATCCTTATTTAATTTGGGAAGAGTTATAGTAAGCTCGATCTTATATAAGCTTAAGTTTTTCATAGTTAGATACAGGTGCATCGACTTTTGGGTGGAATACAAAAAAAATGTTAGAATATTATGATCGATAATTTGCTTCCGATGTGACACCACTAAAAGCCAGATTAAGATTGGCCGCAATCAACCCACAATCTGCGCTTAAATGTCGTATCACAGCTTTGACACCAAATTGATATCAAATACACGTAGCTACGGTAACTTGATACTATATCATTATGTCCCATTGCAGGATCCATTTATCCATATTTAAATTAAAATTGTAATTATATTTAAAATGATCGTAAGAGTTTGATCACGAACCCTCTCTTACAATTATTACGTATTAGAACTAGATTTGTTCCACCTTTTACAAAAGATTTATCAAAACACATGTTGGCCTTCCCGCGGTGCGGCGCCGAATGAGGTGTCTGATGTACACCATGTACTTGAAATGTTTTCTTATATAGGGTAAGTCCATGATGAAGAATATTTCCTATAGAGGCTATTCACTTTAAGTCACAGCGTCTGACAGTATTGTGAGTCATCGCATTCACATTCTAAGTAAAAGCATGCAATTTCTACTATGGAATCCTACGTGTCATGACATGAAATGAGATGAGACTCAATCATGTACCATGCCTCGAGTCTTTACCGACTCTCAACATTCACGAGTCATTACCGACTCCCACCACACAATGCGAATGCCAATGTGTGATAAAATTTATCATTTGTGGATTACATCCAATGATCATTTTACAAAACAAATTCATTTGTTTTCAAACCACTTTTTGAATATTCTGCGCTCAGTAATTCGTTTATATACAAAACTCATGTGTCTTTTGTGGGCAATGAATTTTTGATGTCACATCGCAGGCTTCACACGGCAAACACTTTCATGACTTTCACGAATTTGGGAAATATGTATAACCACAAATCTTTTGGAGTCTTTCACTCGAGTATCTATCCACACTTGCTGTTACCCGACACAAGTTTTCTTTACCATATTGTTATTCAACCGTACAACTCTGTTGGACTTAGTCGACTTGGCCCAGAGAACACTGCAATCCCGATCACGAGCTGATGTTGATTTTTGACCGTGCTCCACACTGTGTCGCGATGTCCCCGTGCATATGTATGTAATGTACCGTTGAATCTTATATCATGCGCATAATATCATTCATAGACGACATAATCCACCGCTCATTGGGTGTCATGGACAAATCACATCACCTGCATATGACTTCCATACCACATTTCATTCATGTCAATATATTATGCACGCCTATGTCAACATACAAGATGTCATTCCAAGTTCAAACAATGACACACACACACAATTAAGCCATGTAATGACCATTTGCACATAGAAATTCATCACATGTCAATACATTAGAACACATATATTGACATCCAAACATGTCACTCCTTAATCAAGCAATGACACTCTCAACAAGTCATACAGTAACGGAAGCTAGCCGCGGCTAATCACCGTCGGGCCCGCGAAGCCAGGCCCCCGAACGGAGGCGCGAACCACGGGCCTGGCTTCAATCCACGGGCTTGCCTGCAACTGCCTGAAGCGAAGTGGTTCGCCTAGCCGAGCAAAAGCCTCGCCTAGGTGGACCAGAAACTCCCATTTCCTATCCTCGAGCTTGCCCAGGTGAACATTCCCTCGCCTAGGAGGACTCCTTTGCCTAGGCGAACACTCCCTTCACCTATGCAAAGATCCCTTTCTTCCTGGAGAAGCCTTATGTCCTCACCTAGGTGAAGCACATTCGCCTAGGTGAAGCACGCCCTACATGAAACTCAAATATGCGACCATTTCCAGCCTAAAAATGGAAAATAAGCCAAGGTAGGAAGGATCCCTACCTCTTGGAGCATAGAAGAAACCCTAGGAAGACTCGTGGACACTTCCTAAACCCTTGATTTTCTGAACCCTCATTTGGATCCTCGGCGAAATCCCACGTTTTCAGCACCCATGCGTAGCCCTCATCGATGCGATGAAGTTTTGTTCTTAGCCCGACGAATTCCGACTAACGGAACTCCGTGAATTGTGGAAAGAAGCCCTTGGCTCTCCTCTTTATCTCTTCTCTCACCCTCACGTGTACACAGCAGTGAAAAATCAGGCTCTGCCTAGTTTCCTTTTGTTTTAAGTTTAGAGCCATTGGCCCACGTCGCGCACGATGTCCTGTTGGTGATTTTGGCGAAGCAATTCATTCGTCTCGGAGTTCAGTTAAATCATATTTCATGAACTTAACTCAAGTTATTTCCTAACTTCCGAGATTTTCATAAAAATCTCATTCTTGAGAGTCACTGGACACTCGTCACCCCGAAAAACTTGAAAATCCGATTATTTCGGAATTCAACGAAATTCGTCTGGGTAGCTATATTTCGTGAGATGAATCCAGTGGTGAGGTCCATTTCATCATCCAAGACCTTGAAAATTCTCCTTCCCCTCTCTACCCGTGTCTTTCTTTCTCCCTTGTGCAAATGAGAAACCTCCCCATTTACAAGACCACTTTTGGTATTTTCTTTTTACTAGATTAAGTCCTTGTTTGGCCTTCGCACCAATCAAGTTTTCCCATTTTGCTAATTTGAGTCCTTCCATTTCTCTTTCATTTACACTTCAACTTAACCCATTATTCAACTTTGGCATATTAGCTACTTTATTTATAGGCCTTTGGGTCTTGAATTAGTAAATTTCTAATTTACCCATATTTCTTGAATTAATTTTCCGGGTTTTTATCATATATTTTTATCAATTTAAATGTTGAAATACTACAATTGCATTAATTTTCATACCTAATATTATCAAGCGTTAGGGTATTTCTAGGGCGTTACAACTCTCCCCTTCTTGAAAGAATTTTGTCATCAAAATTACCTTGTTGAGCTTGAGTTAACTGATGTGTCGCTTTGCTGCTTCTTCGCTTTCCCACGTGGCTTCATCGGTCTTGTGGCTTTCTCCACAACACTTTGACCAATGAGATTCGCTTTTTCCTCAACTCTTTCACTTCCTGAGCCAAGATCTCCACTAGCTCTTCTTCATATGTAAGTAGGTCTAAGCTCGGTGTCTCACGAAGAAGCCCACATGTATGATAGGTCGACACAATACCTCATAGCATTGACACATAGAAAACATTATGGATCTTTTTTGAACTACGGAAATTAAAAAGCTAATCATATGTCACTTGGACCTACTTTCTCTATCACCCCTCACCTGCCCGATGAACTAGGAGCTCAACTTGCCTTTTCCCAAATCGTACTTTCTTCCAGCGTGCTTTCAAAGCCACTTTCGTTGATCTCATATCGAATATCCTTTCTTCTCATGTCGACATAGGATTTTTGTCTACGTGGCCACTTTCAATCTTCTCTAATCATTTCACTTTTTCCTCTTGTTTCTTGAATCAATGGAGCCTAATTATCTTCTTCTCGCTTAACTCGATCAAAACCTGATAATTGCTCGCCGTCGCAGGCCACCGTAAACGCCATTCGATCTCGATTAGAAACTATTATTTGTACACAAATTCAACTAGAATGTGTTTATCAACAACCCTCATAATCTATCACAGCCTGGCTTATGTTGCTGCGGATCACTTTTGGTGTCCAAGCCATGCGGGTGGAATGTTATCTTGAACACAATTGCGTGCCCAAGCCTCTTTACTGACTTTCACGAAAATCTCGAGTAAACGGATCTCTATCTGAAATGATCGATATTGGAATCGATCTGGCGAACTATTTCATATGTAAAGCTGTGACTTGTCAAGTAATGTGTTCGATTTCTCCTTTGGGTAAGTGACTTGATCGTCGATCTACCACGACCAGGCTGAATCATCTTCATACATCATTGATAACCCGACCACAAAATCGTATGATTCGATTATTTGTTCCACTTAGGTATTTTAATATTTGCAATAATCCAGAAGGAACTTGATGTGCTACCGCTTGCTTTTTGACACACGTACGCGTCGCAAATTCCGATACATCTGCTTTTCATTCGGACGCGCGGTATGAAGTCTTTAAATCACGATACATTTTCCATGCTACCGGGATGCATAGCAAAAGGATCCTTTATGTACCTCTTCAAGTATGGATTTCTGGCTATCATCATTAGGTACACAAACCTGATGATCCATAATACACCAAATCATATTCGGCGTAAGCTTCCGGTTTCTTTCCTCATTTTATTACGATTTAATTGCCTTTTTTTTTTTTACATGGTATAACTGTTCCCACTTTGCCTTCGTGCATATGCCATGGCTGGAGCATAGGCATCTTGTCTACCCATAGTACCACGTGTGGCTTGTCTGGGGTGCACTCGGTGATGCCACTCTTTGTCTTATTTGCTCTTCGTATATTGACTATACCCCGATTTGGGGGTCTTTGTGAGCAGGCGAGGCTCTGAGATGATATTTCACTTTGAGCTCATTGGATCCACATACCAAACAAACACCTGTCCATCTCAACACTCTCCTTGTGTTTCCTCCACAATGGTATTACAACTGGGAGAGATCTAGTCCTCTTTGAAAGAACCTCTAGTGCACTAGAAACTGATGGTGCCGGTAGAATAGTTTTACTATCGGTAACCTGAGTTGATCCTTAAGCTGTAGGCTGATAGGAACCCTGTGGTCCTTTGAATTTCTTACTCTAGTGCTGATAAGAGCTTGACTGTCCAGGGTTTTTCTTACCCTGTCTTCTTTCTTTTATTTCATACTCTTCTTTCTTTACTCTCTCAACATTTAAGTCACGTAACCCGCGATTTTAGAAAAGTCAATCATGGCAAAAATCTGAGACACAGGCCCAAATATGGTCATTGAGGCCATCTTCAAACTTCAGGTATTTCTCACCGCCGATTATTGCATCTCGGGGCATCCGCATCGTAGGATTAAATTCTCTTTGGTGATGATCGCTCATACCGTCTTTGTTTCAGTTATGAAACTCTACGACCCTACATTTTTGCTTGAATAAGATCGACCCATATTGCCTTACGAATTCTCTAGAGAACTCCCATGTAACCACTCTCCGGTGAAAAGTGCCGGTCCTGTCTGACACCTTTGTGCAAGTCTCATCTATAGTAAGAGTCGCACACTTTAAATTACTCCTCTAATTAATGCGATGCATTTGTCAAGCATTCTTTCGATTCTTTCTGAAACCAATTTCGCCATGGAAGGAAGGCTCGTAAATGCTCTTCCCAGAAAATCTATGGGTGGGGTATTTTCCATTCTCTCTATGGTGACAGTTGAGGAACAAGCTGCAATTGTTTGTGCTTTGCCTCTTTGCTGAGTGCCTAGCTATCAGTTAGATCTGCACCTCCACTATTTAGGCCTTGATCGAATCAGTGGGCATGGGGTGCTTTCACACTTCCCGCACGGGGGCTATTTTGGGTGACACCACAAGTCACCTCTGACCCTATAGGGTCCTGAACCATCCATGCTACCTATTAGGGCGACAAGATCGCGCCAGTCATCATCCTTTATATGCAAATGCTAATGCATGTAACGCTCAATTTCAAAATCATTTACAAAAAAAAATTTCAAAATCATTTGCCTTTGAACCGCCTAAACCTAGGCTCGATACCGCTAAATGTGTGTCGGCTCGCTTTGCGCCCTCACATTGACCAAGCCCGTCCAGGAATGAGGAGTCCTCTTTGAATCAATTTCTTTTCTTTTGTCAGTGGGAACACATTTCCAGTACTCATTTGTAAAGGATATTTATCTTTATGAAAATATGTATTTGTATATACTAATTCAGCAAAGAGGGCCCATGTTTGTTTGTACATTTTCATTAAATGGCATTACATGCCCATTTGGTCAATTTACCACCTTTGCGTGTGGCATTAAAGCAGTTTTCAATACCAAAATATTTACAAAAGAAATCAGAGTTTGTACAAAAAATGTCAAATATATTTCTATAAGTAGCGTCGAGCTTCTTCAACTCGTCAGAGCATCAATGTTGACTACGAATCGTTGTAGTCTTTTACAACCTACCTATTCACTTTCGAATTACCTATACGTTGTGAAACAACGCTAAGCATTTTGTACCTAGTGGTTCTATACAATTATCTCATCGTTTTTCGATTTAGTAAATCATGCGTTTTCGTGTACCTTTGTATAATTTTTCAATGACCCGATGCGAGTGTGATACGCTATAATAATATTTTTTTCATTTTGTATACATTCAAATTACAATTCATTGGTCATTTCAATCATCTAGTTTCATGTGCAATAAATCATTCTAGCAACACAAAATAATGCATTTCCACCAATTTTCTTTTAATTTGCCCTTAAGTGAATTTAACTGTGCTTTAAGTACACGGGATAGCGAATCATCGACACGGTCATGAGGTTTGGATCGGTATAAGGTTTACTCTTGATGCGGTCCTGGCTGGAGCTCTGTGGGTTATTAAAGCATCATTTCGTGAACACTGGATGTATCAGCTGGGCTCTGAATTCAGTGACACATCTCATTACGTTCGGCGCGATCTTGCTCATTTGATCCTTATTGATATATCAATCTATCCTTACTTTCCAGATTTGCGGTTAACATTCTATTAAGGGTTCTCAAATGCGATTCATAGCAATTTACAATAATGTATGCTGCAGCTTATATCCAAATACTTGGTTTCCAATACTCGCTGCAATTTTTCATGTGCAATTCATTTCACAATCGATTGTATCAAATCTAATTTTAAAACAAATCAATGCCAGAATTTGCAATTCATTTCAATAAATCCACTTATTTCATAATCTTTCAAACATTTTAGAAATAGAGAGAGAGAAGTGGAGAACAAACCAATTCATTTTATGGCTCAAACGGAGGATACATTCATATTCATATAAAACCTTTTAGATTTAGTTTGTCAAACAAAACACAAAACTGAAACAAGGGAAGAAGTGAACAAACCAATCATTTGTCAGCTCTTGATTAACTATCATCGGAAATTTCCTGGGTCAAGATTCCTCTTCATAACCTGTCCAGTGGCAAATATGTCACCAATCAAAAGAAAAACCCGAGAAAAAAAAATCGGTTAGCCATTCTAGGATTTTTAGTTGGGGTTGATGTCTACCAATACACTTTCATTTGAAAAATTTTGGGACACATAGGCCATATTTTTTCTTATATTTTTAACTTCAAAGAAAAATGATAGCTCTATGAGTCTATTTTCAGTAGGAATTGGAATCATCTCATTTGAATGCTTGAAACTCAAATTCACATTTAATCCCAAAATAAGTGGTATGCCAACTCCTTTCAGTTACCCTCTTTATTCTCGATTTCAGGGGTTTTAAATCCATAAATTTGTAATAGTTCCTTCTACACATTTGAATCTATTGTTCCTAAGAGTTTCTTCTCAATTGGAATCATCCAATTTGGATCTGAAACTCGAGTTATTGCATTTTACATCTAGACTACTCCAATTTGCAAAACAGAATCAGATTGTTTTTGCACATAACTCCACTTTGATTGATTTCTGGGCACTTTGGGGTTACAAATTGCATGCACTTCCTTCAAGTAAATTACTCCCCTAAAATTATAGTTTACCCATAATTTTGAATCACTCAATTTTGATGAGTGAAACTCAGCTTCTGACGAAAACACCCTGACCACACCCAAAATAGAGCATAAAGTCAAGCTACCCCCGAAACTCACCTTTAAGCCCATATTCGAGCCCCTTAGAGCTACAATTGGCTCTGGTCTCCCATAAATTTGTAGCTCTAGCTCTTATGAATTTCTTTAACAGTATAATCACTCCAAATTTGGATGATTAACCTTATATCTTAAATAAAAACGGGGTTTGAAATTTTTGATAGCAAGCTCGCTTTGAAAGCTTCATCATTTCCTTTATACAAAATTCGCAATAATCCAACAAATCAAAACAATGAAAAACAACCTCAAACTAAATTAAAACCATCCAAGAACACTTTACACACAAGCTAGGGATTTTTCCAAAACCCAAACACAAGAAAAGAGGGGTTTGGCATTGGGTTTCTATATGTCTCTTACAAGCCTCTTCTTTCTTCTTCTTGAACCAAGCAGAGAATCTACAAGATGGAGAAAACATAAGGTATATTCTCACTTCTCCTCTCACACGTCTTCTCTTTGCTCCCACTGTGCAATGAGAAACCTGTTTCCAGACCACTTTTATGACATTTCTCTTTACAAGATTAAGGCCTTTGTTTGACCTTAGCTGTTAAAGTTTTCCATTTTATATTTGGTCCTTCATTTCTTTTTCATGTACACTTCAACTTAACCCATTACATTCACTTTTGGCATATGACTTCTTTATTTGACCTTTGGGTCTGGAATTAGTAAATTTATAATTTACCCGCTTATTTCTTGAATTAATTTTCCAGGTTTTATCATTTTTTATCAATTAAGAACAAAATAAATTGTTGTGCCATACTAAGCTTATGTTATCAAAACTATTAGAATTATTTTCAAGGCGTTCGCGCATCCTCAAACTTTCTCACTTTGTTTATCGTGTACAGTCATTAGCGAAAGCGGGCTAACCGATGAGACAACCCGCGTATTCAAGCACTGTCATTTTTTCCTTGTTTTAGTTCTAGGAACTCCCAAGCTTTTGCATGTCGTGCAGATGCCAGGAAGTACTTACCCATGAAGAGTTCACGGAACTCTTCCCATGTCATTGCCTCCAAGTTCCTTGAGGCTTTGACCCAATCCCACCATAATTGGGATTCACACTCTAGTTGGAATGAGCTAACGCCCATTACTGTAGGCATCGGAGGTGATCTCGTAACACCCACAGATCTTGCCGGCTAACAGACGAATGATGAGCTTCCATTGGTTCCCCTCTTCCCTTGAAGGTTGGAGGATGATGTGCCTTAAACCTTTGGAGGTTGTCAACCTCCGGCCCACGGTTGCAACAATGCAATGGTGGCAGCCGCGGCCTGATAGCCTCTATGAAGGCATGTTGGTGAGGCCGTGGTGGCGCGGTGTTGCCCGTCACGCCTCTACGTCCTCTTCCTCGACTTGCCATCTACATAAGTCAATTAGCAAATTAAGATTCCTTTTTCTCGTTTAACTAGTAGTGCATGTGCCAACTACTAATAGACATCAACAACCTGAACCATCCATTCGTTCTTTTTCCGAACCCCAAGGTTATGTTTTCTAACCCTAGTGTTCTCCTCTTTATCCCTATACATTTTATCATGTACTATTCACATAACATAACACAAAATCATATAGCACATTTAGGCTAAAACATGAAATACACCGCAGTAAAGATGCAATGGCTAGAGCTATCCCATCGAGCCGCCAGTAGCCCGCATACACACATGTTCCGATGCGAGTTGTGGCTGCTGATCAAATACCAAGCATTAGGTAATCATAAACCTAGGCTCTGATGCTAAGCTATGACATCCTAAAAACCCGGGGGTCCCATTAACCAACCGTGTCGGCCAGCGGAAATACTACCTTGGTAATCAGTACTCACCTAAGCTTTGACACGGCTGGTATACTTACTGTGGATCTTGGTAACTTGATACTATATTATTATTCCATTGGGGATCTAACATCCATATTTAAGTTAAAATATGTGGAAATTACACATTTAAAATAGACCGTGAAGAGTTAGTCAGACCACTTTTTACATTGTACATGCGAACTAGATTGTTCCACCTTTTTACAAAAAGATTTATCAAAGTCACATGTTGGTCTTCTTCACAATTGCGGCCTCGAGTAAGCGTCGTCCACAGATGTATACACTGCACCTGAAATGTTTTCCTATATAGGGTGAGCCATGCTCAGTAGAAAATATTTCCTATAAAGGCTACTCCCCACCTAAGTGCACATGCAATGATCATGTTTCACAAATTCACATTCACATTCACATTCAAAGTAAAAACATACAATTTACTTATGGAATCATACGTATTAAACATGAAATGAGTTGGCTGATCATGCTCGCCATGCCTCGAGTCCTTCTGGAGCTCCCAACATTCAGAGTCCATATACGACTCTCCCGCCCACTCAATATGAATGCCAATGTGTGATAAAATCCATCATTTATGGATTACATCAAATGATAATTTTACAAAACAAATTCATTTGTTTTCAAACAAATAGCTTTTTGGATGTTACACCTCAATGATCATTTATATGCAAAACTCATGTGTCTTTTTGTGACCTTGGTACGGTGTCGCACGCGGGCTTTGCGCACCTAAACACTTTACAGGCTTTTTCACCATTGGAAATATGTATAATACAAATACGGATTAACACACGAGGGGTATCATCACGCTTAATATCAGGCACAGCTTTTCTTTGCCATGTGTGACCATGCGGCTCTGTTGGACCGTCGACTTGACCTAACCGCGATCAATCTGCAAATGCAGTGTTGGTTTTCAACCATTACCTCACCATTTAATCACGATGTTGCTTGTGCATGTAGTAATGCAATATACCGTGCATGTTATATCATATCACATGTATAATGAATCTTTATGGAACCAAACATAATCCACACACGCTCATTTGGGTGTATGGAAAAATCGCATCGGCTGCATGCCAGCTTCCGCCTTTTTGTTAATTCGTATCGATATATTATCACTTTTTATATCAGCATCGCGTGCCAGCATGTCATTCCATGTTCAAACAATGACACACACACAATCAAAACCGTATGTGGCCATTTGTACATAAAAATTCATCATGTCAATACATTTAAATTTTATATTGACATCAGGCATGTCCTCCTTAGTCAGTAATGACACTCTCAAACAAGTCATCCTGATGGCCCGAAACAAGCCCTGAGCAATCTAAACCCGGGCCATCAAATCGACCCCAAACGAATATGAACAAGGCCTCAACACAGATCTCGGCAGCAGGGTAGCCTACCTTCACTTAGGCGAAGTGGTTCGCCTAGGCAAGCAAAAGCCTCGCCTTGGAGGACCAGAAACTCCCCATTTCCTGTCCTCGAGCTCGCCTAGGCGAACATTCCCTCGCTTAGGTGGACCCCTTTGCCTAGGGAAGATCACTGCTCTTAGAGCCTCATGGTCCTCCACTAAGTAAAGCGTGGTTCTCCTTAGTGGCATGGTTTCTGGCGAGGATGCTAGGCAGAGCTTAGACATCTGATGAATTTCAGCCAAAATGGAAAATAAGCTAAGGTGGAAGGATCCCACACCTCTTTGGAAATAGAAGAAACCTAAGAACTCGTGGACAATTTCTAGCCGAAATATTTGATTTCGAACCACTTAGTTTGGATCCTGGTAAATCGCCGTTTTGGCACCCACACGTAGCCATCGTTGATGCAATGAACTTTCGTTCTTGGCCCAATGAATTCCGATCGACGACTTTGTGGATTGTGGAAAGAAGCCCTTAGCTCTCCTCTTTCTCTCTTCTTTCACTCTCATGCGTATACAGCCGGTAAAAGTCTCATTTTACCTTTTCAGTTTCCCACTTTAATTTAGTTTGGGTTCTTGCCATCAGCTACGTGTCCACACTACTCGGGTTAGGTGCTGCGATTCATTTGTCTCGATTTAAATTCAGAAATCATATTATGAACTTCTTTCGAGTTATTTCCTAACCAGGATTTTGGTAAGATCATAATGTAGGGTCATGTTTATCAACTTGAAAAAATTTACAGAACACTTGTCAATTTAGCAGTGAAAGTGGATTATTTCGAATTAATGAAGTCGTCACGGATAGTAGATTTCGTGAGGCAATTCCGTGGTGAGATCCACGTTTTGTGTCAGACCTTGAAAATTTTGGTTTTCAACTTGTCTTATAACGACAATTCTTGTTTTGCCATTTTTCAAAAAAATTCAATTTTTCTCGGGTTTTACGCTCGAGCTTATATAAGCTTTCGAGCTTTTTCAACCAAACCCATTTAATTTTATAATCTTTTATAATTATATAACTCTTATTTTTCAAAAATAAGTGACGCGCTCCCGACCAAAAATTGAAAACACCTCGTTTTCATTTTTTTTTTTAATTACTAAACATGTTTTTCCTTTTTTTTTTTTTTTTTATCTTCTTGAAAATAGAAGATGTTTTTCATTATTATTTTTAATTTTGGAAGTAGGAAATTGTTTTGACCGGATGTCCCGGACAAGAGGCGAAAGTGTGGTTTTAGACGCTCTAGGGTGCCACAAAATATACTTTCAGATTATCTTAACTCTAAGGGTTATTTCATTTGAGGTTATCATTTAACTTTTCACAAAAAATATCTTTCAAATGCATATGTATTGTTGTTCTTTTTATAAATAAGTTATATATTATTACTAGGGGTGTAACGAGCAGTGAGGCAGTATTAAGTGGGCTGGCTGAGGCCTCGATTTAAGAGTAGACTCGAACCTATTCACGAGAGCTTGTTTGCGTTGTGAGCCAAGTTGAGGTGCTGGGGGTTCGAATCGTTTAATTCTGGCGCAAAATGATGTTCGAGTACCATTTCGTTTAACTTCTGAGCCTCAAAAATGATGTTCGGAGCCGCGGCCTGGTTTAGCAATAAATGAGTTCGAGCGGAAGCTTCATGGCCCGGTGGCAAGGCATCTCATGGTGTCTGCGTCTGTTAAATACTATTTAAAAATGTTTACCTAAAATAGTCAACATCTGACTAAATTAAAAGATAAGACAATAAAAAGTTCAATTAATAACTTGATTGAAGTTCAAGAGTTAAAATATTCATGTCGTTCATTTGTAGGAAAAATTTGTTGTGCATCGAAGTCTTCTCCCGTATTCCGCGAGCACGTTCCTGAGCGTTTGCGGCTTGTTCCACGAACTTGTTCGCGAGAAACGTGATTCGCTGAGAACTCTTCATGGCTATTCTGGCGCACGTCGAGAAGCGTACCTTGGTAACAAGGCAGTTTGAGGTGCCCAGGCTCGACTCGTTTAACTTACGAGCCTTAAAATGATGTTCGGGTTACCTTTCGTTTTAACCCAATAGCGTCCCGAGTAGGCTCCTAACGGTGGCAGGAAGTAAGCTCGAGTAGCTAGGCTCGGTTATAGCCCTAATTATTACTAAGTTAATCATGGTTTTCTTTTTCTTTTTTTTTTTTTTTTTTACTTTTTCATAACATGTACATCCCTAACTTGGTTTCTATATTAGGAGTACGTAGTTAATTAATCATGGGTTGAGGTTAAACCATGGCGTTAACCGCTTTCCAAATATTAACAGTACGCTCTTTTAATTATGGTATGAACTAGATTATTGCCTAAAAATTAATGTAGGATCACATCTGTCTTGGATGTCACGGCCTATAATTGAGAAAGAAAAATTCGAGCATGTTTGGATTCACCCCAAAAAAAAAATTCTTTGAAACTGATTTTGAAAACACAAAACTATAATTTTTGTGTTTTTAAAACGTTCTTGTTATCTAATTTAGTGTTTTTTTTTTTTTTTGTGAACATGAATAAAATGAGAACCACCACGTCTTCTTCGTGTTCATAAAATTTTTAAAACTCGTCTTCAAAAATTATAACCAAACAGACCCTTAATTTCCATACGTAACTCCTATCTACTTCCACTTGTTGAGTGTATGCCTAAAAATATTTCATGTATATTTAGCACCTAATGATATGAGGATAATATAGGATTGCATAAAACTTACCATAACCATAACCATACTAATAAATGGCATGACAATTCATAGTATTCATACTTGGGATTCATTTCCATCAAATTCCTTGCTTTGAACCATTTCATTCATCCCTTTCCTCCAAATGCGATCACCTTCCACCATTTCCTCCTCCACAAAAGCCGAAGAAAGATGAAATCAAGCGATGGCAGCACCTTCCCTGACACCGCCGCCGGGAAATGATTGAAAAACGAGCTGAGCCGCCGAACCTCCTGCAGCTCTTCCCATGGGAGATCAACAAAGTCCTTAACGCCAATGATGTTTCATCCCTTGGAGTGCTTGAACTGACCCCTGAGCAAGTTTATGAGCACATTCTTAAGCATTGGGAAGCAGACATGGTGGCAAAAGTGCTTAATGGTAAGCAAATTCCGATCGTCATTCTCGATGTTGATACCGATACTAAGCATAGTTTGTTTTTTCAGAAGTGGCCACAGGATGAGAACTTCATTTTTTTCATTTCCAGTTGGATGAATGATTTTGTGAAGCGTATGGAATCTTGGGAGGGAGGTATGCAGATAAAGGATGTATTGGGACTTGAGGATCTCATGCTTCAAGTTCTCCATATTGAACAATTAATCACATGGCTGATTAATGTCTTTATAATTGAGAATGGTTTTTCTAAGTGAAAGATACATTATATTTGGGTTGGAAAAGATTTGGTTGTATTTTCTTTTATCTTATTTATCTTTTTCCATTTGGATTGCTTGAATAATAAATTATCTCAACCATGTGTTATGATGATCAATGAATTAAATAATTATTGTTTGCAAAATCCTTGATGTTTATATATTTACATCTAGTACTATTTCTATTTAGAACTATGGTTATAATTTACTAGCTTGATAAGTGAAGTTCTGTTGTAAATGAAGTGGCAAATAATCTACAGAAGTAGAAGATTTTCTAGATAAGAATCCAAGGATTTATATTTTTGGATCAATTAGGCAAACATTTAAAAACACCGCTTAGATAAATAGATCGATATTGACGACTTTTCTAATTTGGCCGACAAATATTTGCTTTTCATAATCGTAAAAGTTGGCAAGAGGCTGTTTCCGTATAGTTTAAAATCCGGCAAAAAGGTATTTAACTATTTTATTTTATTAAGTTTTAATAAAAAAATTTCCTCACTTCGCCATAGAGATGGTGGCAGCTTCCCCTAATTTAAGTTGATGGCTGTCACACCTTTTTTTTCTCTAAGTTTAACCAATCGACAAAAATTCACTTGTTCTGAAGCCAAAAAATGCTTTGCAAGCTATTATATATATTTAAAAAAAATCAATAAAATATTTTGAGCTTGTGACGAGTAATTAAATCAAATAATTGAGGAATGTATTAATGCAAAGAGAGATTATGTAAGAATTTCTCTAGTCATGAAAATTTGAAGGACAGCCTCCCAGATAAATTAGATTCAAGAATATCTCAACCATGGTGTTATGATCAAATTAATGAAACAATTGTTGTCCTTGATAGATGTTTAAGTATTTACATCTAGTATTGCTATTTAGAACTATGTTTTAGTAGCTTGATAAGTGAAATTGTGTTGTAAATGAAGTGGGAAATAATCTAAAGAAATGAAGATCTTCTAGATAAGAGTTAAAGGATATATATTTTGGATTAAATAAAGGTAAACATATGAAAACCGCTTAGATAGTAGATCGATGGTGACAATTTTCTAGTTTGAAAGCCGACAAAAAATTGCTTTCATAATTGTGAAAGTTGGCAAATTTTCAATATTTCCTTCAATTTTAAAACCGTCAAGGGTGATAAACCTATTTTATTTTATTAAGTTTTAATAAAAAGTTTTCCTCACTTCGGTATACCGATGGTGGCCGGCTCTCCTAATTTAAATTGATAGAAACTCACTTTTTTCCCTAAGTTTGGAAATCAACAAAATTCACTTATTCTAATTCGCATGCAAGCTTTTATATTGTTCTCCTTGATAAATGTTTAATTATTTACATCTACTATTGCTATTTAGAATTTTGGTTTACTAGCTTGGTAAGTGAAGTTATGTTGTAAACGAAGTGGGAAATAATCTAAAGAAATGAAGATTTTCTAGATAAGAATGGAAGGATATATATTTTTGGATCAAATAGGTAAACATATAAAAAGCACTTAGATAAGTAGATCAATGGTGACGACTTTTCTAGTTTGAAGGTCGACAAAAACCTGATTTTCCTTAATAGTGAAAATTGGCAAAATTTCAAAATTTCAAAATTTCCTTAAATTTTAAAAACTGGCAAATTAAAAGGTATGAAAATATTTTATTTCATTAAGTTTTAATAAAAAGTTTCCCTAATTTCGCCGGAGAGATGGCGGTGCTCCTCATTTAAGTTGATAGAAACTCACTTTTTTCTCTAAGTTTAGGAATTGACAGTGTTGTTTGTTGCAGTGTGTTTTGTCGTCGATTTGTTGCAGTGTGTTTTGTCGTCGATTTGTTTCAGTGGGTAGTTGTGTTGTCAACAGTTAGCTTATTTATGGTTTTCGCGTTGACAGTTCAAATGACAAAATTCGATCCGACAGAGTTATCAAATCAAACCATGTTCGTCAGTATCCTATGGATATGGAAGATATTTCAGAATTGTTAGATTATCAAATATATAGGCTTTAAATCGATCATTTTTTCTATTAACATGGATACTACGTCATCTTTTAAAGTTTGTAGCACATTTAATTATGTTTCTATTGATTATATTATGAATATGAATGTCGATTATTCACTAAAAAAATTTGGAAATCAAACATAATTCACTTATTAGAAAAACGATATAGAACCGCAATCTATTAATTACATTTGGTTTTTATAAATTTTTATGATGAAATAGTTTGAGCTTGTGACGAGTAATTAAATCAAGTATGGAATGTATTAATGTAAAGAGATTATGTAAGAATCTCTCTAGTAAAAAAAATTTAAAGGACACCTCGAAGATAAAGTGGTCGATTATCATGTGCATGTTTTAAGTATTACATCTATAGTTGATAGGGTTCAAAAAATAAGAATTTCAGGGCCTTTGGGCTCAGAAAAGCCCGATACAATGAAGCATTGAAATCCCGTCGTGAACCCCAAAGGAGAAGGCAGTGACCATTAGACATTTAGGCCTTCTGGCCACATTTAAGCCTTTGGTGCAAGCCTAGAATAAGGGCCCGGCAGGTTGGCACAAAGACCCGATTATGGGAAGTCTCCCGCGGGTATAAGAAAATAGAATAGTCCTAAATAATATATTATTCTAGTCAGTAAAATCTCGCCGATAAGGAAAAAAAGAAATGATAATAGATCGACATCAATCGGATCCCTGATAAGGAAGGAAGATCATCCTGAATGGCTAACAACTTTACATGTCGAATTCATCGAATCGGAGTGCTCGATAATAACAAGAAACACCCCGTCAAATGGGAACAAATCCTAATCACCATCCAGCTGGTTGAACATCTACTATAAATCCAAGCCACCCCATCGGTGAAAGGTGCGCACTCTTAGACGCATACTCATATGCAAACATGCAACACATTCGCCCTCTAGTGACCTCTCTTTTCTCTCGGAGAAAGAACGGCTTAGGCATCGGGCGGCCACGGCGAAGCCCTCATGACCCCTTCTTCACTTTGTTTTTGCGGAGAGTAGTATCTTCAAACGTTAAACCCCGAGTCCTACTTGATGATCCTACCTCGGCCGGACAATCAGGCACGCATCAGCCCGCCCGGCAATCGAGGTCAGGCCCAGCGGCCCTGCGCTCCGGCCCGATTCCCGGTTGAAAAAGGCATCGCTCCGGTTGGCGCCGTGCAGTAGGAAGCGGCAGTTCCTTCTCTGTCTGGCGATTTCGATTCGCGATGGTATCAACGAACCTGGCGGGGCGACACTAATCCTCCCGAGGTCGAAGATCCGCCGAGATATGAGCGGTAGGCCTCGGCATGTTGATCTCGGGCCAACCGCGGACCCGAGGTGGAAGCGCCGCCTCGCAATCGATATCGGCGGAAGAGTTAGAGCGACTCCACCCGGACATATCCGGCGACCAAGGGAGGTCGCGACAAACTCGGGAAGGTCGCCTTCCCAGTGAAGAGACTGACACAATGTCGGTATTCCCCAAAGTGTTGGCGAAACATAATCCAGGTAGGCGGGGGCCTGGGCCACATTGGCCAGGGGAGGAGCGCGAAGCGGCATGGAGGCACGTCGGGAACGGAGAATTGCGCCATCCTCAACATGAACACTCATGGGAACAGAGGTTCAAGAACCTCCAGCAAGAGCTCGGCCGCGTGAAGGAGGTGGTGAAAGGACGTGCTCCTGACACTATGGTTACCTTGAGTACGACAAGCGAGTCACCACTATCTGGTAGAAATTGCTCCACTTCCCCCTTCGGTCAAGTTGATACCACGAGGTGGAAGCGTTCGATGGTGCTTAGAGATCCGTCGATCATCGACACCTACAAAAATCAAATGGAGCTGCATGGGTATCAAGATCGGTCTTGATCACCGAGCTTTTCGCTATCACCTGAAGGCAGGCCTTGGCATGGTTCAATAGACTCACCGTCATCAATCTCCTCATTCAGGGAGTTATCCATTGCATTCGTCTCTCCTTCATTGGGGCCGTGTCTGAGAAAGCCAAGTTATCATTTGCGACATCAAGCGAGGCACGTAAAGTCTGAGGTCTTATGTCCGATTCAATGCCGAGTTTAAAGTGAACTCTTTGACGAGAAGTCGCGATCCGCTGCAGTTCATGGTTGGCTTAGGGATTCGATCGAAGACTTGTGTTTTCCATCTCCAAAATCCCCAAAAGCATGGCGGAGGTGCTCGCAAAAGCGGGAGAAATATTAACGATTGAGAAGGCCCTCACTTGTCAAGAAAGAAGCTCTTGATTCACGAAAGAAAAGCGAGGCGAACCAGCAGCGAGGCGAAGCCCCAGACAAACAAGCGGCCGGGAAGGATCTCTAAAAAGAAAAATGAAACGTCTCCAAAAGGCGTAAAACCTCAAAGATCGTCTAGGTCCCATGAGCTCCGAAAAACGGCGGCGTTACTCGCCCCGGCGTTTCACCCTTGCGGCCTGGTGTCACGAGTTACGTGTGAAATGCAAGCGAACAATTCTTGGTGGCCAACCCCGAATGAAGTCGGACCCTACAACGAGAGACAACTCCAAATGCTTGTGAGTTCCATAGGGACTCACGGACCGCGCGAGACGGCGCATACAACTCGAAACCGTGCCGCTTGATATGGCGCGGATACCTCCGATGCTTTATATCCCCTGAAAATCAGATCCAGAGTCAAGCTCAGAACCAGGTTCCGCCCCAGCAACCATCACCTCGTGAACGGCGACTTCTCGGCGCAACAATCCACTAGGTGAAATCGGAGGTAATCTCGGGAGGATTCACGGGGAGGGGGAATCGGCTCATTTCGGAAGGCCCGTCGCAACGTGGAATCGGCGAGATAGCGGAAGTCAGCGGTGTCTAAACTGCTCCAGCGACGACACATCCATCACCTTTGGCCGGTCTGGAGGGATCTTAACACCACATGACCAGCGGTAGTTCGGCGCGGTTGGCGGCGACAAAGCGGTTCATGAAATTTGTCGACAATGAGAGTTCGTGATATCGCTCTTGGCGTCGGCCTTTGATAAAATGGGCATCGGAAGGAAAAACTAGAACCCGTCAACACACCTCTACGGGGGTTCTCCGGGGAAAGAGTATTACCTCTAGGCTCAATACAATTGGTACTCACGTTAGGAGACCCCTCATGCCAAGCCACGACTACGGCAAGATTCCTCGTCGAAGAAGCCCCGTCTGCTTATAACATGTTGCTGGGAAGACCTTCTCTCAATGCAATAAAAGCCATCCCTTCCGCATATCACATGATGATCAAATTCCCTACCGTAAACGGGGTAGGAATGGTTCGAAGGAGACCGAGTGGCTAGAGATCTGCTATCCATGAAGCAAGCGGTGGAAACAACATATACGTGGGCCAGGCTCGACATGTGGCCGGGGTACTCGCTCGACACGAGCCCTCGGAAAAGCTGAGCCGGTATTGGATAATGACCTGAACATCTCGCCTATATCGGCTCTAAACTAGCGGAAGACCTCAAAAACCACCTTATCCATTTTTAAGACAAAACAGAGACGTCTTACATGGAAGCAGGCGGACATGGGAGGAATTGATCCTACGAGTTTATCACCCGTAGATTGAGCGTCGGCCGTCCTTTAAGCCCGATCAAGCAAAAGGAGAAGCTTAGCCGAGAAGGTAAAAAGCCATCAACGAGGAAGTCAGGAAACTCCTACAGGCAGGAGCGATTAGGGAGGTAGAATACCCTGAATGGCTAGCCAATGTCGTACTTTCGTCGAAGGCAAGCGACAATGGCGACTCATCGACTTCAGCGACATCGATAAAGCATGCCCCCCGAAGGACGGTTCCCTACGCGCGGTCGACCTCATCGTGGTACCAGCGGTCATGAACTTCGAGTTTTATGGATGCCTTCTATTCTGGCAGTTAGTATGGACCAATTGACGAAAAGGCGTGTTCGATCGTGCGAGGGGAACTATTGCTATCGTCGCGATGCGCTTTCGAGACTGAGGCTACATATCGAGGTTGGTGAATCGAATGTTTTGAGTTAAGGCTAACTATGGAAGTGTACATGATGACATATGGTAAAATCCACCTGTTGGGCTCCGCAGCCCGTCTCTCCGGCGTTCGGTCTTGAAACTCTGATAGGCGAATCGCTAAGTGTGCGCGGGTATCGGTAAGGGTCACAGTTTCATAGTCAACCAGGAATTGAAGCAAATCCGAACAAGATAAAGGAAATTTTATTACTCCGACCATTGCCTTCACCATCGGCATAAAGAGTTCAGCGCGGCGGAAGGATTCTTGCCTTACTTGGGTCGTATCGAGCCAGTGATGTCTGACCTTTCTTCAAGTCTAAAGAGGCCTTCCCGATAGGATGCAAAGTGCGAAGCATTTTTAGCCTTGAAAACATATTTAAGCTCCCCCATTCTAGTAAGTCCTATTGAAGGGAGCTCCTCACCCTATACACGGCCGTCGGACTTCTCAACCCGGTCTTTGTCCTCGTCGAGACAAGGAAGCGAATCTGACGTGGGTTTACTATTGCAGCCGAGCTTTGAGAGGAGTAGAGGAGAGATACCCAAGGATGGAAAAACTAATTATGGCCTTGGTAACCGTAGCCCGAAAACTCCGCCCTTACTTCCAGGCTCACACCATAGAAGTCCCAACGGAATACCCGATGAAGCAAGTGTTACATAAACCAGAAGTCTCCGGAAGGTTGATGAAGTGGGCCATAGAAATTTGAGTGAGTTACCGACGCCGGATACAAACCCGAAAACCCGCGTAAAGAGCAGGTCTTAGCCCGACTTCATCATGGAGTTCACCTTGGCGGAACATGCTCGAGCGCTCGAAAACAACGAATGACCTCCCGTGCGAAACTCTACGTAGATGGAGCATCGAGCGCACAAGAGGCGGAGGCGGCTAATCTTGACCTCTCGGAAGGAATAGACATAAATCTTTTCCAGTTGATTTGAGCCTGGCTGCGGGCCGAATAGAGCCGTCATAAGCAGTCTCGACCTCGCTCATTCTTTGGAAATTGACGGCTAGAGGTGCGCGACTCCCGGTGGTAGTAAGACAAATGAACACTCTGAAGCTAAAAGTGGAAGGATGATCCTGTCTCTCCAAGGTATGATATTTATTAAAAAAAAATTAGTACGAGGTTCGGGTCGGACATGTCCCGGAGCGGAGAGAAATCCCAAGGCGGCCTTGTCAAAATTATACTTGACCTTCTGAGAACCTCGGCCGGTCGACACACAGTCGAATGCACAGCGAGGAGCCCTCATCGATCTCTGCCGATGGAGGTTGCCCCGAGTCGGGTCAGAGTCGAGTTGGATGGACCCACATTTGGGACTATATAATGAAGCGGACGTCTACTGACGACCCGAAGGAATGGTAAAATAAGGGCCAGTGCACGGGTTCACTAATCATAAGGGAAGCTGTGCAATGAGTTTCTTCGCTGATCCTCGAGTGTATCGCGGGAAAAACATTGAATACGTGCTAAGGGAAGTTCATGAGGGTATATGCGGAAATCACATCGTTTCGGCCTTGGCGAGGAAGGTCTTGAGACAAGGATACTGCGGCTGCAATACTCAAAGATGCAACCAATCTAGTCAAGAAATGCAAGATCTGCCAGGAGCACGCCAAGATATCACGCCTCCCATCGAGAGACCCTTGGCGTCGATCACGAGCCCACGGCGCTTCAACGGTGGGGTTTGGACATCTTTGGGACCTACGCGCTTGGGAAGGGCCAATGTAAGTTCATCATCGTCGCAGTAGATTACTTCACCAAATGGGCGGAGGCCGAGCCTAGCCCGCAAATCACGGAGACAAAAGATACTTTCGATTTTGTGTGGCGAGCTATCATGCAGGTTGGTATCCCGAGAGGCCACTACGGTGGGACAGCGGAAAACAATTCGACAACGCCAAATTCGGAGATTTTACGTGCCCGAGCTTCCGGAGTGGGAGTACTACTGGAGTCCACAGCACATCCCGCGATCTAGCGGTCGGTGAGGTCTGCATCAGGCCATAAGGCCAGCTTTGAGGAATAAATTAGAAGATCTGAAGGAAAGTGGGTAGAATGCCTCCCAGGGTGCTATGGAGCTTCTGGACAACCACGAGAAGTCCAGCCACAGAAACCGGGTTCGCCACAGCCCCCGGCACGGAAGCGGTAGCCTAATCGAGATCGGACTAAAATCCCCCGAGGATCGAATTAGCGTGAGTAGAGCACAATGAGGCTCTCAGCAGATCTAAATTTGGACCTCTTGGATGGCTTGGCAGGCAAGTTCTAAAGCGTCGGGGAGAATACCAAAGAAGGCGACAGGTACTACAACGAAAGGGGTCAAACCTAGGAGCTATATGCGGGTGATAAATTCTTAAAAAACTCACGCTAGCAAGGAAGAATCTAGCCCACTGAAAATTGGGCTCCAACCGGGAAGGCCCTTACATCATATCTCGAGTCGTCAGACCAGGCAATTATGAGCTCCAAACAGAGGAGGGAAAAATTTTACAACATGCCTGGAATGCGGAACATCTTAAACGTTTTTATCAGTAGACCTTGGTTTGTAATCTTAAATGGAGATTTACCAATTTTCAGTTAACGATTCGACCATTTCTTTAGTTATTTTGTTAGAGCGTCTCGCAACTCATGCGTATAAATGCTTTCGAGAAAAGATTTATGTTCGATAGAATGAGTCAACTCATAGACATAAAAAGAAAAGTCTCTTTATTCAATCGAGGTTACATTAGTTACAATCGTGGTGTCGATTACATCTTGGAAACTTGTGTCTGGCAGTTGCGAAAAAAAAAAAAAAACCGAGAAGAAAAAGGAAAGATGGGAGAGACGAGAAGGTGGAAAGAGGAGAAGAAGAAAAAAAGGGATGGAAGAGGAGTTTGTGCGGAAGAAAACGAAAGGAGAGAATGAGAGGTGGAAGAAGAATGAAAAAGAAGGAGAGGAGAAAGGAAGAAAGGAAGAGAAGAAGCGGGGGAAAATGGAGAAGGCGCAGAAATAAAGCCGCCCTCTCGAGAAGCGCATTCCACAGCGAAGCTAGGGAATAACATAACTCACATAAAGGGAGACTAGGGAAAAACACAACTCCCACAGGCATAAGTCAGCAGGCCCGGAGCAAATCTTGGTGGATCCCAGCAAAACGACCAGACGGCTTCATCTCGCCCAGATTGGGGTTACGCACCAGAGAAAGCAGAATATACAAAATATAAACTTCATAGCAATGAAAGTTGCCATTTATAAGAAGGCGAAGCACTTTCGAAAAGTCACGACGTTCAGGAATTCTCCATAAATCGGCATTAAAGGCGTTACGCACCTTTCCCGAGAAAATCAAATTCGAGATGGCGCACCGCGACGGCTCACTTTGTGAGTTCGTCTACTCTGCTGGAGTCAAGCTACGAAATTCGGTCATTTCGGGCTACATCGCCACTTTCGACCCCGGCGCCGGAGCCCGGCGGCTCACCTTGGCGGAGTTAGATGCATACGCACGGAGTCGCGGCTACTGAGGAGTCGGATCATTTCGGGCTACATCGCCGCTCGGCTGGCGTCGGGCCCGACCAGCTCACTTTGGCCCGAGTTCGTCACCTGCGCGCAGTCACGCTACGAGGAGTCATTTCGCTCGAGCGAGCCGGCCCGGCGGAGCCCGTGCTTCGCGCGGCGAGCTCAGCGATTCTCTGCGAGCCATGCGATCTAGAGTCACTTCAACTTTCGGGCAAACTAGTGGCCCAGGCCGCGATTCCTGCGCTGGCGAGCTCAGCGATTACGGGCCATGCGGCCTAGGAGTCACTTCAACTCGGGCAAACCCGGCCGGCGGAGCCTTGATTCTGGCGATAGGCTGGCGATTCTACACGGGCCATGCGACTGCAGGAGTCCCTTTCGGCTCGAGGCAAACCGTGGCGGGCCCAACGATTCCTGGCAACCCGAGCTCAGCGATTCTACGAGCCGTGCAGCAGGAGTCATTTCCTTTCGGGCAAACCTGGCCGGCGGAGCCCAACGATTCTGCGGCGAACCGGCGATTCTACGCGAGGCCATGCGGCTGAGGTCATTCGGCTTCGAGCCCGAGCCGGTAGGCGGAGCCCGGCGGTTCGCAGGCGAGCTCGATGATGATTCCATAGGCCATGCAGCCTAGAATTCATTTCAACTCAGGCAAATCAGCGGCGGGCTACGGCGGCTTCGCATTGGCGACTCGGCGATTCCGCGAGGCCATGCGGCCTGGAGTCATTTCAACTTTCGAGCCAATCAGCGTCTGACCCGGTGCTCGACATCTGACTCGGGCGCCCGATTTAGACCATACGGACAAAGTCGATTCAAATTAAGAAGAACGTTAAAAGAGCACAATGAGGCAGCGAGTGAGGTGCAAATGATATTCATTAAGGACAAGGCCACATATATTAGGGCCCCTAGGCCCGACAACGTAAAAAAAAAAAAGAAGAAAAAAGTATAAAAGCCGACATCGGGCAAGCGAAGACATGCGCAGGAGATTAGGCATCAGAAGGAGAATCGGACGATGAAGAAGGGGAATGGGCCTCAGCGGGGGTGCTCGGCTCTCCAGGATAATCAGCAGAGAAGGATCCCTCATCCTCCTCGTCCTTTGGGAAGGTCGAGTTAAAGTCTGACGACCAGCGATAACGGCCTTCTTAAAGGCGAAACCACGGAAACCCATTGATTGGAAGCCTCGGCTCGGTCTTCCAATAACTGATCCGTGAGCCACCAAGTTATTTCGATGGAGTCACACACGCAACCCGCGACACTCCTCATTCAGGCGTTCCACCGAGCCGACTGCCTCGTTAGCCTCGTGACGAGCCTCGTCTAACAACGTCGTCTTGTCACGAAGATCGTCTTTGATTGCACGCAGCTCTTCCTTAGACTCCCGAAGCTCGCCTTGGGACGTGAGAAGCTCGTCCCTGACCATCTGAAGTTCATACTGGGCGGACTGCAGCCCGTCCCTAGCCTCCATCAAGTCGTTCTGCACAGCCCTCAATTCACTCCGAGCCTCCTGAAGCTCGCCTTCAGCCGCCCTCAAGCTATTCCGGGCCTCGTCTTCCCTACCCTCGGCCCGAGCACGAGCCGAAGTGGTATGTTTCAGATCAGACTTGAGCTTCACGGCTTCCTCGGTCATACGTTGCACCTGGCCTCGCAGCTCAGCTCGCTCAGATGTGAGGGAAGCCACCCTCGCCTTATAAGCCCGGGCCGCTTTAGCATGACCTTCGTTTATTTGGCCTTTAGCCCCGAGCCAGCTAAATGGTAGCCGCACATCGGCGCGAATCAACATCAACGACTCGAAACTCATCCCAAAATGGAGTCAAATATGACAAGGTACGGGAACTTACGGAGGCAACCCCCTGGAGAGATAGGGCCAAAGCCTCATCAACGGGCAGCGCAACCGATATGGAATTATAGGTCTTATTTGTTCCATCAATCTGTTACAATCTTCCTTATTCTTGAAGTTCAATATATTCATCAATATCCTTACAACTTTCTTTTTCAGTTCATTTCATCCTACCCCAATTCATCTATCCAATTCTTGCTTGGTTCCTGGATATGTTGCTATGCTATTTGACAAGTTAAAAACTCATTTAAATCAACATTCAATGTACAGAAGTTTAACACAACAATGGTTCAATTCCACAATCTTTTCAATTCCACCAAACAATTCACAGCTTATTCAGGAATTCAAACCAAGAAAACTGGTTTCTCCATTATTCAACAAAGCTATTGTCACGCCCGGCGGATCCGTCATGGGCAGAAATTCCAATTTCTGGAAAAAGGCAAAAATCGTAATTTCGATTATAAAATTGTTATTTCGGTTAAAAATCCGAATTTATTCTCTAGATCTCGGATGACAAGCAGTTTCCAGTTGGAGATGGAGTCTCGCGAAAATCAAGCTGTACGTAAAATTTCGTCGAATTAAAGAGGCGATTCGAATTTACACGTTTCGAGGCATACGGTTAGTGCCGTAAAAGCGATTTTCGATCTTGTGAAAGTCACATATAACACGTACTCATGTGCCATTAAGTGGTATGAGTAGAAATGATGATGTAAATGGGCCAGTAGAGATAGGTAGGAATGTCAGCGGAAAGAGGACATAACGGGTATTAATGGATTTGTTTAAATGAGAATTTAGATGACAAAACAAAAAATAGTGTTGTCTCTCCCATTCAAAAGGAAACTAAGCGTGAGGGCAAGGGAGAAAGAACAGTGTGTTTGGTTATAGTGAGAAAGTGTATTTATGATGCTTGAGTCGTTTGAGGCCTTGAGCAGTAATTTGATCAGTCCCAAGGCAGGACCGAATTATTCAACAAATTTTGAAGCCCAAATCACGCGATCCGTGGCCGACCTGAGTAGTTTGGGCTGTTGGATTGTGCATTTATGTATTAATGAATGCTTTGATGTGTATGAGGCCGAAAATGGCCGTGAAACCCGGGTTCACCAAGTGAACCGATAAATTGTGCTTTGAAAGGAACATTAACCTAGGGTTTCTTGTTCCCCAGCAGTGATCTAGAATAATTTTTGTGAAAATATGTGTTTGGTCGAGTGATTTAATTTGAATTGCTCGTGTATGATCGTAGCCCAGTGTTTAATTTTGATGTATGAAATGAGAATTTACGTAGCACGATTGTGAATTGATTGTTTGTAAATATATGCGTATTTATATATTTACATGTGGTGGAGCTATATTGGAATTGGCATCGTACGTGTATATGCGTTAGACAGCACTGGGAGTATGGGAGTGAGTGCACGAAATGAGTCGGAAAATGGTTGGAGTTGTCTAAAATGAATTATAAAGTTGTCTAAACTAAAAATATCAATCGTCGGAGATGGCCTAATTGATATATCGGAGGGTAGTCCATAAATAATATCAATCGTCGGAGACGGCCCAATTGATATCTACACATCGGAGGGTTGTCCACTAACAAAACAATAATTCTCATACGGGGCTTAGGCGAGTGTGAGAGAGTCGATGAGGACTCGGGATCTGAGTTGGTCATGTAGACATTCAAGTAGGATCATGCATTTACTTGAATGTGTGTTTACTTTGGAGCATTGCATATGCACTTAGGTGGAGAGTAGCCCACTTAGGGTGATTCCACTCACGAGCATTAGCTCACCTGCAGTCGGAACATATTTTCAGGTACGGGGCCTTGAAGAGACGGCTCGTCCTTGAGGTCGAGATTAGAAGAGCGGGATTGTGGCTGAGGTTCTTGATATTACATGTATTAGAATTCCAGTATTCTAATTTTTTAGTATATATTGTATAAGAGTAAAAATATTGAACTCTTGTAACTATTGTGGATATAGTTGGATTCATAGTGGGTATGTATGATGAGTGTGTTTATGGGCCCAGTGGCCGTTTACTCATGTTGGGATTATATTGCCTTTGTTTGGGACGGGTATATGCGGGTATTGTACTTGGGTAGGCTCCGTTACAAAGGGCTACGCCGATTTTGACGGGTAGTCAACGGACCCCCGGGTTTGGGGGCGTCACGGCTTGGTATCGAGCTTAGGTATCTGAATACCTAGGGAGCTCGGGTTGGGTATCCATCGCCCACTAGGTGGTTTGATGTGGAATATGGGTATATGGAAACCGAGATTGAGGGGCTTGGGCTTGGGCCATAGTCGTGTAAGAACATCACCACTTGGTGTGGATTCGATGTTGAGTTTAGGTATGAGATTTACCTGAAATCACGGAGATAGAACCTTTTGCATGCATGGTGTTTGATGTGTGATTGCGTGTATAACATGAGTTGTGTTATGTGAATGATGTTTATAACATGGTTTGTGATATGTTATGATGGTTTGTGTGCATGATTAGCACATAGGTGTGTTAGAAAATATTTTGGAGTTTTACAGTGAGTAAAACTGGAGGAAGAACATAAAAGAAATAAATTTTAATAAATTTATTTGAGTTGTTGGATAATGAAATCAAATTTTAATAAATTTGAGGTTGAACACTAGGTTTAGTGTTGGATCAAAAGGTTTTGAGGAGATTTTGGGACAAAATGTCCAAAAATATATATATATATATATATATATATATATATAATAAAATAAAATAGGTGTGTATTTTTAGTGTCTTCCAATAGTTGGGAGAAATGAAAAAAATAATAATTCAGTATAAGGCTGGAAAAAGAAAATAAAGAAAAATAAATTTTTTAAATTTATTGTGGTGCATGAAAATTGAGGAAGATAATTTTCTAAGATTTTACAAGTTATAAAATTAAGAAGAAAATGGAGTAAAATAAATTTTTATGAATTTATTTGAGTATTATGGAAAAAAAAAATTAGCTATATATATTTTTTTTATTATTTTTCCAGCTGCTGGAAATAAATGAAAAAAAAAATATTTATAATGAAAAGAAATTTTTTTTGTGCGAAGCGGATTTTTAGACTCTTGCCCAATTATATTGTGAGAAGAAAATTTTTATGTATTGCAAGAGAATTTAGGATTGTATTGCAAGAATTATTTGAATTGTATTGCGACTGAGGAAGAATAACAATGCGGGGGTTGCATTGTATTGCAATAGAGAAGGCTGGGCTGGAAAATTTTGTATTTCAATACACTAGTTTGTATTGCAGGTTGGGAGGAGTTTGTATTGCGGGATTGCGAGTTTGGGAGGCGGTGTGTCACGATACAATTTTTGTATCATGATTAGAGGCGGTAGGTTAAATTTGAGAAATAGTATCATAATACAAAAAAATTGTGCGTGAAGGTCTTTGGCTTGTTGGCGCCAGCCAGTGCGTCTTGTGAGCGGGCGCCCAGGCGTCTTGTGTTAGTGTGACCAGGCCTTGATGTGAGCGTGTCTCTTGATGCAGGGGCACGAGCGGGGCGGCGGCGGCCGCGCGGCGCCTTGGCTGGGGCGCGCGGGGCGGCACTTGCTTTCGCCCGGGGCGCGGCGCGCTGCGAGGGCGCGGCTGCGGGCGCGCGAGGCGCGACACGGGCGCGTGGAGCGCGACACGGGCTCCCGGCCCGGGCGTCTTTGGCGGGCCAGAGAACATTGCACTCGGTGTACTCAACTGTTTTTAGCCCGGTTTGACTCGATTACTATTTACGAGTCCAATTTTTTTGGACATTGTTTGTGAACCTTGGATTTCATGAACCTTTATTCATCTAAAATTTTAATTTTTTTTTAAATTAAATAAAAAATAAAATAAAATCAACTAAAATTAGACAAAATTTTCGAAATATAAAATTTTAAAAAATGAAGATTTCCAAAATAAAATTTTGTTGAAAACAATGTTTTAAATGCAAAATTGATTGCCTTACCTTTACCTGTAAATGCAAGGACAATGTGTATCTGCGATTTATGTGTATGAAGAGTGTCTCGAAGTGGTGTTTGCCTTGGGATCATGAATTGAAATTGAGCGTGCCATTGAGCTGTGATGGCTAGACAAGGACGGGACGTAGAGGCGTCCACGAGTGCTGGTCGGGCTTCCTTGGTGTTTGGAAATCGATGAACCTTTCTGCGAAGTTTTGTAGGTGTTGTAGCCAATTTGCCTCGCCTGGGGCCGCATAGCCGGGTAGTCGGGGAGGTCCTATTAACCTCCAGAGATTTAGAGCACACCCTCGGAGCATTCCACGGGAGGAGACCCGGTAGTGGCATACCATTGGTTTATCACGGATCAGAGACGTGCTAGAATTTATGGAGATCTCCGTCTGACTAGGATCGGGTTAGGCGCATTCCAACTAAGGCGGGCAGACTGTGGTGGAGATGGGCTAGGACTAGGACTTAGAGTTATGACATGGGCGGAGTTTCAGGGTGTTCATGGAGTAAGTACTTTCAAAGCGTGAGGCATGCTGGCTCAAAGTTCCTAAATTTGAGACGAGGGGCGGCGTATGATGGACTACGTGGCTAGATTCACGAGTTAACTTTGATTTCAGCGTCGATTATGTGGCCACAGACATGGCCAAAGTTAGGAGGTGTGAGAATGGGCTGAAGTTGTCCATTCGAGACGAGGTGTAAGACCGCCTCTGAGGGATATGGACTCGTGGTTGGGATGATGACATAGAGATAGTTGGGCTAGGGTTGAGACCTTAAAAGTAGTTGTACTTGAGTTCTCCTAGGGATTAGGGCGAATATGGATGATATGTCGAGGTTGCGAGTTGGAGATCTCGGGGGACTCTACTTTCGCGGTGGACACGAGGATCATGGACATGTCGAGTTCGATGTCATCTTGGGGATGGATTGGTGACGACTTGAGGTCGTTATCGATTGTGAGGCGTGGGAGGGATTCTGCCCCCCTGCAGCGGGACGGTACTCGTGTGGTGTTTCAGGGAGATAAGCATGACATTTTGCCAGGGCCCCGGTATATGAGTCCAGTGTCGGGACCGATTGTGGGTTAGTTGCGAGTACCTGGAGACGGAGAGACAGACTTAGATCTACCTCGGAGTAGTATGCGAGTATGTGGATGTTTTCGAGATGAGCTACCCTAGACTACACTCCACAGAGGGTAGTAGACCCGGTATTGAGTTACACCACTGGTACTTCACCCATCTCTATGACTCATAGGATGACACCGAGTTGAGTTGCGGGAACTTCGAGTCGATTCTGGGAGCTATTAGACTGAGGGTTCATTGGAAGCCAAGGCACTTCACCCATGGGGCGCTCGGTTCTATTTGCGAAGAAGAAGGACAAGACACATCGTTGTGCATTGATTACCGACAGAGTTGAGCCAGTTCACGATCAGAATCGGTACCCATTACCGAGATTAATGATTTGTTTGATCGATTGAAGGCGTAGTCTCAGAGATGAACCTTACGCCTTTGGTTACCATGGTGAGGTTAGGGATACGGATATTCCTAAGGCGGCGTTGGGACGCGTTATGGGCACTATGAGTTTACGGTGAAATTGCCCGCCCGGATTGGCGAATGCGCCCGGCAGCATTCATGGATCTCATGCATAGAATTGTTTAGCCTATCACAGATGGGTTGTCGTAGTCTTCGTGGATGACATTTTGATAACCAGATAGAGTGGGAGCATGAGTATCCCTTAAGGATGCGATATTCTGATTGTTGAGACCATGTTGTACGCCAAGTTCAGTAAAGTGCGAGTTAAACTGCGGGGTGAGATTTTTGGGACACGTGGTGTGACATCGAGTGTCGAGTTGACCCGTGGAGAAGGTCGGCCGGTGATGAGTTAGGAGGGCCGGTAGTCTTGAGATCGTGGTTTCTTGGGATTGTTGGGTATTATAGGATTCATTGGGGATTTCTCGGGATGGCGGCACCTATAGTTAGGTTGACCTGGAAGGAGTGGTGGGTGGGATGATCTGTGCGAGGAAGCATTCCCGGGGAGTTGAAGGGGCTTACTTCCAGCTCCATCTTGATAGTCCGGACGGGGAGACAGTGCACGATTGTGATGCCGAGGCGGATGGGATGTGTTTGATGCGGTCAGGGAGGGTAGTAGCTTATGGTTCTCGTCGGTTGAAGATACTAGCGAATTACCCCACACGACCTTAGGTTGGCGGCCGTGGTCTTCGCCTTGAGATTTGGCGGCGGCTGCGCATATGGCGGGAGTTCGAGATATTCTTTCGGACCATAAAGTGCGAAGTATATTTTTCACTCGGCGGGACCTCGATGCTGAGGCAACGAGATGGATGGAGTTCCTAGAGGATTGTGACTTCACTTTGCATTACCATCTTGGTAAGGCAAATGTGGTGGCTGATGCACTCAGTCGGAAGTCACGAGGCGTTCAGGCCCATTATGGCTTCTCGGGAGTGGCGGATGCTTCGAGCGTAGGACGGAGTTTGAGATTTCTGTCTGATGTTTCCTTCAAGTACCTTAGGAAGTTTAGTGGTTGCAGTCTCTGTTGGCCAGTGATTGGAGTCTAGTGGCGGGACGTAGAGATAGTGTCATCGAGGGCCGTCGGTCAGTCTCACGAGGTGGCGGTGGACCGTTCGCCGGATGGTAGTCTTGATATAGGGGGCGGGTAGTGGTTCCCGATTGACCCGATTTGAGGGGGAAATTCTCGAGTTTCGCGCTCCGATTTTCCGTTCATCAGGTGGCGCGAAGATGTACCCGGGATCTTGTCGCCCGATTACTATTGGAGTGGGATGAAGAACACGTGGGGACTTTGTTGACGATGTCGCGTGTCGGCGAGGTTAAAGCGACACGAAGCCCGGCCGGGCTACTTGACCGTGGAGGTGGGCGGTAGAGTGGGAGCGCGTCCGCGATGGGCTGTGACCCACTTGCCCGCGGACCGCAGCGAGAAGCATGGCCCAGCGGTATGGGTGATAGTGGACCGGCTCGTAAGTCGACATTTTCTAGCGGTCACGGATGACCTTAGCCGCCGAGATTCTGCAGGTTATACATTCGAGAAATAGTTCGGCTACATGGGTACCAATATCCATAGTGTCGGATAGGGACCCGAGGTTTTCTGACACACTTTTGGAAGAGTTTCAAAGGCTATGGGCTTCTGACGATGATCTCGACGTTCCACCCTCAGACGGATGGTCGGTCTGAGGATATCTGGTCTTAGAAGACATGCTACGAGCATGCGTCCTGGATCATAAGGGCGGCTGGGAGGAGCATTTGCCCTTAGTGGAATTCGCACAACAGCGGTTATCGAGGGCGAGTATACGGATGGCAGATATGAGGCATTGTATGGGGAGGCCATGCGGTCTGCCGTTATGTTGGACCGGGTGGGAGAGAGCTCCGTCGGCCGGGTCTGATCGATTAGAGACACCTCAGGAAAGGTAAGCGATCGACAAGCGTCTTCTCAGAAGCTCAGTCGGCGGAAGAGTTATCTGGTCTCTGCTTGTCGACCCTTAGAGTTCGAGTGAGATCATGTCTTCTTGAAATTGATGCCTAAGGAGAATTAATTCGAGTTCGTGAGCGGGTATCGGCCAGAGATTTATTAGACCTTCGGGATTTTCGAAGAGTAGGCCTTGTTATTAATGCCGGTTAGCGTTACCATTTCGGCATATCGGAGAATCCCGCGAGGTATTTCACGTCTCCATGCTCCGGAAGTATACTCCAGATCCAGCTCATGTGGTGGATTGGGGACAGATAGAGGTTGACACGGATGTGACCTTTGAGGAGGGATTAGTATGCATTTTGGATAGCCGTGATCAGGTTTTGTGACGCAAGACCGTGAGGCTAGTGAGAGTGCTATGGTGGCACTATGGAGTAGAGAAGTCAACGTGGGAGCGCGAGGACACGATGCGGGCCACCTATCCCTTCTTGTTTAGGGATGAAGGTACGTGGTTTAGTCGTTTAAGATGTAAATGACTGTTTACATGCAGGGTAGAGTGCACGTTGCATATGCATGTGAGTGATCGTAATTGTCTTGAATTTAGGGACAAAATTTCTTTTAAGGAGGAGAATGTAGACAGAAATTCCAATTTCTGGAAAAAGGGAAAAATCGTAATTTTGGTTACGAAATTGTTATTTCGGTTAAAAAATTCAGAATTTATTCTGCAGATCTCCGGATGGCCAAGCAGTTTCCACTTGGTTGAATCGTCTCATGAAATCTAGCAAGCACGTAAAATTTCGTCAAATTCCGAGACAGTCGAATTTACACGTTTTTCGAGGCATAGTGTTTCGGGTCTTGGGTAAAGCGATTACCGATGCGATGAAAGTCACATAACACGTACTCATGTGCCATAAGTGGTATAAGGTAGAGGAAATGATGTTAATGGAAGAAATGAGATAGGCCAAATGTCAAAACTGGGAAAAGAGGGACATAACGGGTATTAATGGATTTGTTTAAATGAGCTAAATGACAAAACAACAAATAGTGTTGTCTCTCCCATTCAAAAAGGAAGAAAAACGTGACTGGGGAGAAAGAACCGATGTAGTTTCGTTTGGTTATAGTGAGAGAGTGCTTTCGCTTCTCTCTAAAAATCTGTGATCAGGCCATCGGCGATCTTCGGGATAAGAAGGAGAGTTGCTCTACGTGGAGAGGACTTCGCATTGGTACCGGATTTAGGGACTTTTCTCAAACTCCTTGAGGTAGGGGTTTCTCCCTACTTGGGTTTTACACTTTGTTTAAGTGTATTTATGATGCTTGAGTCGTTTGAGGCCTTGAACGGCCGTTTGATCGGTCCCAAAACTTGGGACCGAATTGTTGTAAATTTTGAAGCCCAAATCATGCAGTCCGTGACTGAGCACGGCTGGTTTGGGCTGTTGGATTGTGCATTTATGTATTAATGAATGCTTTGATGTGTATGAGTAGGAATGGCCGTGAAACGGAGTTCACCAAATGAGCCAGATAAAGTGTCTTTGAGAAGAGCGGTAACCTGGGGTTTCTTTTGTTCCGGCTTGATGATCTAAAATAATTTTGTGAATATGTGTTTGGTCGAGTGATTTAAATTGAATTGCTCGTGTATGATCATTAGCCTAAGTGAGCTAATTTTGATGTATGAAATGAGAATTTACATGACACGATTGTGTGAATTGATTGTTTTGTAAATATATGCATGTTTATATATTTACATGTGAATTAGACTGTATTGAAATTGGCATACATGCATTCCATATGCACTGAAACACCCTAGGAATATAGGAGTGAGTGCACGAAATGAGTCTAGAGAAAATGGTTCGGAGGGTTGTAAAAATGTAGATTATCGAGGTTGTCTGAAGCTGAAATATCAATCGTCGGAGGCGGCCCAGATTGATATATGGTTAGTCCATAAAATAATATCAAATAAAATTAGGAGGCAAGCCTAATTGATATCTACACATCAGAGAGTTTGTCCACTAACAAAACAATAATTCTCGTACGGGGCTTGGGAGTGTGAGAGGAAGTCGAGTGAGGACTCGGGATGCAGAGTTTGTCATGTAGACATTCAAGTAGGATCATCACGTTTACTTGAATGTGTGTTTACTTTGGAGCGTGCATATGCATAGGTGGAGAGTAGCCCACTTAGGGTGATTCCACTACTGAGCATTAGCTCACCCTGTCGAGGGAACATATTTTCAGGTACAGGGAGCGCACGAGGAGACGGCTCGTCCTAGAGGTCGAGATTTAGAAGAAAGCCGGAGTGTGGCTTTGAGGGTTCTTCTGATGTTACATGTATTAGAATTCGAGTATTCTAATTTTAGTATATGTATTGTATAAGAGTAAAAATATTGAACTCTTGTAACTATTGGATATAGTTGGATTCATAGTGAGTGTGTGTAGCATGATGAGTATTTGTTTATGGGCTAGTGGCCGTTTTATTCATATTGGGAGCATCGTTTAGACAGTATATGCAGATCAGATTGGGGTAGAGCTCTCCGTACAAAAGGAGATTCCCGCCCGATTTTCCGGGAAGTGGCGTCGGGTAACCCGACATCCACTTGTATTTCGCGGGTTGACGGGTAGTCAATGGACCCCCTGCTCAAGGCCACAGTCCGGTCTCGAATCTGGGCTGATCCGAATCGAAGTCCGGGGCCCGATACTATCTATACTATACTCGACTCTATCGACCGTTCTTTCTCGTGAGTCGAACTTCAGACCAGGTATACAAACAATTTCTATAATAACAAAAATCATTTTACATATATGTTAACTACCACCTGGACGGCCCATCATAATCTATACACATATATCGAGTCCTATTTATTTATACATGTATATTTTTCTATTGAATATATTTTATAGCAAATGAATACAAAATATAATCATACTCTTTCATTGAGTTTACATCTTATACATATACATCTCATCACAAAAACATCGAGATTGCGGGTTGAAGGCCGCGAGCACCTATCTCCTCGAGATGGCCCCGTCTCGTCGATGTGGAAATGTCCCGTCCTCTAACCTCCTCTTCTACCTACACGATTGAATAATTGGGCATAAGCTTTACGCTTAGTGGAACATAAATGAGATCATTACAAGCTTATAAGCATATGCATTTCATATAACTATACATATATTTCACATATTATTTGCATGCTCTATTCTATCATATACCTTCTCTTTTTATCTACTTTCTATCCCTTTCCTGTACTTATACTTTGTACTTTCCATATACCAGATTCATGTAACGTTTTATACTATTTCATTTCCATTCATATTCATGTACTGCTCATTTCCTATACCGTTTTCCTGCTACTTTTCTATATGGCTTTCTCTTTTATGTACTTGCATATGTTGTCAGCATACTTTCATATGATATTCATATATCAGGTTTTTCATATACTATACTTTTTCATATCAGACTTTTCTTATACATGTTGTGATACTTATGCTTTTGATATACTATACTTGTTCATATACTTTCATGTACTATGTACTTTCATATACCGTCACATTTCATATACCGCCATCTTCAGACTTTACTTTGTTCTCAGAATCGGTCTATACTTTCATTGCATAGCAATGCTATGCTTCTCATATCATATCATATACTTTTACATTCTCGTACATATTTTTCTTTTCTTTTTATGTTCATGTCATGAATACCTTAGAGCGGATACTGAAATAACTATATGTGTACCCGAGTGTACTATCACCGCATTTGAGATGCTGATCTCATCTCGTATGTACCCAAGGTACTATCACTATACTAGACAAAGGATCTCTATCCCGTTTATACCCGAAGGTATCATCACCGTACGAGGCGCTGACTCCATGCCATGTGCTATGTAGTGACCCTTTCGAGGCCACCGTGATCCAAACGGGATCTATGTCACCCACCCAAACTGGCCTCGATATCCTGTCGATACGCCGCAAGAATCGGGGATTATTCTCCCCATAGGCGCCATCTATCCCTCTACTGCGCTCTGGGTTAGATAATCAGCCTTTATTACGCTTCTACATATCCTCATGCTACGAATAACTATTGTTATCATAATTGCCATGCACATATACTATCATACTTTAACTGCATTCGTTCTCATATCCAGATCCATATTACGCTCTCATATTTCTTTCATAATCGGATGAGTGTATAAAACACTCATCTTACACTCTCTGGGCTTCGCTTGTCATTTTCACATTTATTTTATAATAATTTTATAGTTTGTGGCTAGATCCTCGATTTTGTGTTTCCGTGTGGTCATGTGTCTGATGGAGCTGCAAAGAGCAAACTTGAAACAAAGCTTTGGAACAATGAGGAGCAGGCGAGGAAGTGACTGTCACGTCGCGACGTCTGCCACGTGGTCAACGACGCCCCCACGTCGCGACGTCGCCGAAAATCTCACCTCATCATTTAAAGTACGAATGGCTCGTAAATTAGGCACGAGGCGTACGAACGGAGGCACGTTTCTTTGTGAGTAGAGTGACACCGCTTCGAGGAAGTGTCCACAACGCTTTTTCATTTTTCTCGGATATTTTCTCGATAGATGAACAATGCTTTCCTTATTAAACGTCATCTTTTCTTTCATTATGTTCCTAGATCTCTTTCTGTGGTTACATCAAACCCCGTCATTACATACAATGGATTAAAGTTTGATCTTTCATGTTATTCAGTTGTTATTAATTTGTCACATCTACTCTATACCTGCATTTCAATTATATGATAATGTCTGGCCAATGTTAGCATAATCGCACTAGAGATCCGAGATTCGAGAGATGAGGGTATTCAGGATCTCGTAGAGTAGCCTTGCCGATTCTGCTAATAGAGATATTCGAACCTTAAGGTGGCATTCGGGGGTTAGAACATTTAAGCATTTCCGGGAATACCAGCCGAGACAGATATACCTATTCTATTCACGAGATAGGCTGATATACCTCTGAGAGAGGATATCTCTCAGAGCAAGATCACTCCGCCATTGACATATTACAAATATATCAATAACAATATCTTTAGAAAAGTAATCCATTGAATGTGATAGGGGGAGATTTAACTCCTTAGGCGCCAACACCATTAATTCACTAGAATCAATAGCTTAGCGGTAGTTTCCTTTACTTAAATTTTACCCTAGAATCAATTATTCGTATATTATCAAAAAGGTAACCTCTCGTAGTCAATTCACCTTTCCCCTCGTGATCGATATCCTGTGGACAAGCATCATAATTATATCATTGGGCTACGCGTGCACTTTGGCACATAGGTATCTTAGTTTATACACCGTTGGGCCCGGTCAAGTTTCTTGATGCCATGCTCGTGAAAGGTTTAAATTGATATAGAAGTGAGCACATGCATAGTATTCTCGAATTTTTCATATTTTCACATTTTACAAGCACTGTAATTTCTGGCCTTGTTAGTTCGTGTTATTGGCAGCATGTGTTTCAAAGTGAGTACATGCGACAGAAAAATCGAATTCAATCAACACTGTGTGATCCCCGAGCCGTAAAGACTTACGATTGCGCCGAGAACAGAGAAATGCACAGGATTAGAACTCCACAATATGGAAAACAATGAAGAACAAGATTTCATGCTGAACAAAAACTGAACTACGAGAAGCCGAAATGGGAATCACGGAAGGAATCAAGCACCGCCATTTATACAAATCGTGACGATCCTATGGATGCTATTAGATGAGTTCGCTTTTACCACCAACAACTTGTTCGCATACAGCTGATCGACGGCCACCGATTCAAGCAAACAATTTTGGAATCAAGTCGCCTCACAAGATGTGATGTTTCGTAATATCTTTGCTCATGGATCTATCCCATGAGAACCCGAACATGCATTTGACTAATCTCCTCGGCTCATGAGCATTACTGGCACACCTGAGGATCAAGAAGCTCTAAGCGTTACGGCTGTTCTACTTTCACTGGGGGATAGAGCTAAACATTAAGCAACTGGGCCACCACCGCATTCCATTACTACATGGAACGACGGTACAAAAGTTTCGACTCAAATTCTTTCCCCTTTCTCGAAAAATTGCACACCAGGCAAGAGATCAACACGTCGTCAACTAGAGGGGGAGAACCGGCGTAAGCATGGGACAAGCCATGAATTATCATGGAAGTGTCCTCACCACCGACTCAACTGTGTGATGGATGCAAGTCCAATACTTTACAATGGTCCGAGAAATGCAACCTCGAACAATGATACAATGCCTCAAATTTCGAGGATCATCGATAAGAAACCCCACACTCGTGCGTATGAGATATTGAAGACGTCAGAACCAACACTAATCGCGGGCCTAGAGAGTAAGGCTACACTCTAAAGAACACTCTGCAGGCACGATAATGAGGTCCTAAACAATCTAGTGAATCATGTGGCATACCGACTAAGCACAAATGGGATGTGGAACAAAGACATGCCATACGCATTCACTCCATGGGAGTCGTGTGAATTCTGTGGAGGACAACATAGTAGTGTGGAATGTCACAAAGAAACCCCACAAAGGAGGCAAGCCCGCATGTGTTCAGTTCAACAAATCAACCACAAGAAGCAAGGACCGCATTGGGAAAATAATCTACTGACCAGAATCGTGGACAAGGCGTGCAACAACACCGTGAACCCGTAATAGTTTAACAATCAAGGATATGGATGGCGAAATAAATCGTAATATGCCTCAAACCGAGCGAATGAACCACCGAGAAAAGATGATTAGGAGCTCTGAGTTCATACAGGAAAGACCCTCCCACCGCTATGAATGAGACTAAAGCAAACATGCAGCAACAAGCAACTCAATTGAACAATCAAGCAGCACAGTTGAGAAATTTGGAGGTACAGATGGGTCAAATGGCCAATTTATTGACTGAAAGGCAACAGGGTTCACTACCAAGCAATTCAGAGGCAAACCCTAGAGGAGAAGGGAAAGAGTACTGCAATGCTATCACTCTAAGGAGTGGAAAAGAGTTGGAAATCCCGGAGTCGAAGCTAGTGGTAAGAGAACTGAAAATTCAGGAGCAAGACTCACATTCAAGGACTACGTATGCAACCGGCACCCCTGAAGTATGAGGAGCAAATAAGGATAATAAAGTGGAAGAAACCGAAATGTGATAAAACATGAACATGTCATACCAACTCTGCTCCCGTGGGTTGAAGAAAGGTAAGTTGGAGAAGTGAAGTGGTAAAAGTTTCGACATCTTCAAGAACTACGATTAATATACCATTTTGAGGTATCGGAGAAATATGCCTAGTTACGTGAAATTCATGAAAAGATCTACGAGTAAGAAGAAGAAGAATATGGGACCACGCCTTTAATCGAGGAATGCAAAGGCTATCTTGGTAAAAGAAACTTCAAAACTTCCGGAAATTCATATACTGCCTCTATAGGAACAGGTATCTAGAAAAGCCTATGTGATTCTCTCGTGGGGAGCGAGCATCAACTCGATGCCGCTTCGATGTTTAAAAGGCAAAGTCGTGGGAGAACCAAAATCGACCATAATCACCAAGAACTCACAGACAGTCCTACCAACATCCTCAGGTATAATCGAAAATGTCCTAGTAAAGCTGGTAATTCTACCCTCCCACCTCGACTTTGGTCATTCGGATGAAGAAGACGACCGTCCCATCATACTGTGCATCTTCCTCAGTTACTGAAAGACTCAAATCAAATGTGCAAGAGGGTGAGCTCAAATTGAGAGTCCGCGGAGACGTAAATTACTTTCCATATTTCGCAACTCATGAAGCATCCAGTACGACGATCCAAAACCAAGATACCTTAACTTTAGCACAGAGATTTTGCAAGGCGTATGAGAAACTCAGGATAAACCCGCTATCGTACGTAAAGATACCGGTGTGGCAAGGCATGCATGCAAGAGACATTTCATCCACTGGTGACGGGTGTGAGCACTATAAGGATGCGCATGCGCTTGCCATCCTAAGTGTCTGCACAAAGAGATGCGTATCGCCGAGCTAACGACATTAAACATGGGCCACTGGAAACCCATGTTCCTAAATTTTGCAGTTTCGCCCCATTTAAGGCTTTTGAATAATTTTTGCTCTCTGAAGTTGTGTTCAGTGATCGTTGTTTCATTATTTGTTTAATTGCGCATCTTAAGTGGGTGCAGGTCTACAAAATAAGTGTTCGACGCCCTAATGAAGTTTACACGTGGAGAGTTCTCGAAAAGTGTGGCCGAGAGGTGGGGTTCAGTACCCTTAAGTAGACACTTCTCGGCCACGCTGCGACGGAGGATCCCACGTCGACGCCAAAATTCTCATCTTCTCCGTCGCCACGCCGCGACGCGGATTTCACGCGACTACTCAAGCCCTCACAATGCCGCGACGCGATTCTCACGTCACGCCATTAAGCTCTCCGCCACGCCGCCACGCGGAACTTCCCGCGTCGCGGACGCGGAAATTCTCACGCCAGCTACGCCGGCTTTACACGCCGCGACGCCATTCGTCACTACCGCCACGTCGCGATGGGTCCCGCACGTCCACACGCCATTTGGTCATAAACCTCCCGCCACGTCGCGACGCGAACCCGCACGCCGCGACGCGCCCTTTGAATTTCAAGAATGGTTCATATTTCCTACACCTTCACCGCACACCCTTCTCCGAAACCTTGAAATCAAGACCGCCCGCGCCTAACCCGCGCCGAGTTCGCTCGCCCCGCCGAGACCACTTCGGCTTCCTCCGACCACCGTGTAAGTCACCCTCGCCGCCAGTCAGAAGGGCATTTCACCACTGCAGTGCCCATTCTAGCTTGGGCAACGTGAGTCTAGGTTCATTTTGTGCTGCTGTAGTCTAGAGGCCCTTGTGGAACCCATTTCAAGAAGCAGTTCCTTTAGGCCTTTGAGTCCTACTTAGGTTTTGTTGAAGTCATTAGGTAGTTATTTAGCGATTTTTTTGTAGTGGCCATTAGGTGTTCGAAGCTATTTGTGGTGCTAGTATGTCCAATGGCAAGAGGTGTGCAGCCACAAGCTGTGAGTCGCCCGCCGAGGCCCCGACCCTCAATGCCGATGCCCTAATGCTTTATAAATCGCTGAGTGCCATGGACGGCTAGCGGCCAATTTGTAAACCGATCCTTCATTAAGGAGAGAAGGGTTTATCACTCCGACAGATTTCTTAGAAAGACGATCGAGGCTATGTGGGTATGTTTATGCCAACCTCGGTCTAAATGCAAGTAATGAGCGTAGTTCGAGAATTTACGCCACCCGCTTCCTATGTCCCTCAAAAAGGTCGTGGTGCGAGGTGTATCGGGCCGACTTCAAGGCGAGCCGATCAATAGTTTCGATGCCAGAGCATGTCCCACGGACTCTATCACCGCGAGTGTCCACTACCATGAGGTCATCCGCGTATTGACCAAAGGCCAGGGTGAGTGGAGGATCAACAAAGGCGTGGCCATGCAAACACTCAAGGCAAGCATTCGCCTACATTCCCAAGGCAAGGTTCGCATCATTTCATCACTCGCCTTATCCCGACGACGACCGTGCGAGGCGATACTCAATATTTCGTCAACTCACACTACCCAGATATCCCATTCGTATAAGTGTGTTATCGAGGATGCTATCCTCCATAAACTGGGATGCGAAGATGAACCCTGGGCACTTTTCGATATTCGCTTCAGGTAGCCGGGGAAGCCGGTGCCCCTTGACGACAATGGTGGCCTGGTCATCCATCAAGGCCATATCACTGCGATGCACACCCCGGTGTCCCCGCAACCCGGTGGGGCCTACGACGCCCACGAGCCCTCGCATTTTGGTGACGCTCTCTCCGACATCTGCCCGCTTGATTCCGGGTGACACCCAGGAGGACATCGCGCCCCCGTCTCACCCACCTCCACCACCACACCCCCGTCTCGACCACCTCCACCAACACCACCACCCGAGCAGAAATCCTCAGCGCCGCTCCCACCCTTCCCGTACATTGAGGACCCGGTGCCTTACTCACCGAGCGCTGACGCATTCGATGAGACCTGTGGAGCACCGAGTCCCCAATATCAGATACGAGGCGCCGCGCGACATGCGATGCCCGCCAATCGTGCCATCATTCTACGCCAGCCAGCCAGCCTATGCAGCCCAGCTCGTCAAATTTCTCCGCTTTCACCATCCACCACCACCTCCACCGCAGCTGGATATCTGTGTGAGTTCCTTACCTCTATGTTTTTATCTCGCCAAAGTAAATAATCGGGATACTTTGCTCGGGGAGGACGGTGACGTACTATGTTTTATGTTTTGTTTATCAGGTTTTTGGTTTCTAGTAGTGCAGTATTTTAAGGTGTTCCGTGATATTAGTGTGTTTTGTTTTCACTTATATTTTACATCGCACTTCTGCTGTTCATGAGTCAGTGTGTTAGTTTGCTTGATTATATTTTGTGATATTCTGCATGTAGTAATCGTATTACATGTAAAGCAAGTGTTGAAAATTGAGGATCAATTTTGGATTGAGTTCACTATAAATTGCTCAAATGCATACATTTGCTTCTGGCGCTCTGAATAAGTCACAGTTGTGCGGCTATGAATCAATTCCGTAGTCACAAAAATCCGCTCTCAAAAAACCCTATCACACTCACACACTAGTGACTTCAGAGTATGCCAAGTGTCAACTAACTACTAAAGTTCGATCAACCTAGGAGATTCGAACCATTTGGAGGATTAGACACCTAATCAAAAGAGGATTGCCAATCAGCCCAACCAAAAAGAGAAAACACAAAACAATAGAAAAGAGAAAAAGAAAAGAAATATGACAAAATGTATATGCATAGGAATGTTTTTATCATCCAATCGAACTCGCACACCGAGGGCCTATCAAAGCCTAATGCCTGCAGCCAACCGGCCGGAGTCATTGACTTCACCGCCGCTACATGGGATTAAGATGGATCATTCACGAAACCCAGTGGCCTTGAAGCCTGGGTTGAGTGTCGGGGTGAAGTTTGAAGTGGAATTCCGAATGCCTCGGTGCCCTTAACTAACCGGGGTGTGGGAGTCGCCACGGATCCCCGCTACAAAGAACAATTCCTACTAAAAACGGCACTAGGTCTTCTTCCATTTTGTTTTAGGTACGAGAAATAAGTATGAGGACATGAATAGTCGGCGCTCCTATCCTTTCCTAGTTAGCTTCTTCCTAACAGGCGAGTTGAGCTTAAGCTAGGCATTCCAACCTAGGCATATTCCTCGGGAGGTCATTCACTATAAGCACATAGGGATTTGGGAAAGGCTATCGAACACCATGGGATTTGATGCACCATCACTTCACCTATCTCAATCACGAATTTACCGAAAGCCAAATATCTGCATGCATTCACTAACATCGAGCAAAATTAGTTGGGGTATGAGTCACCAATTTGATCCCCTACTTTTCAAAGATGTGCACCACCGTCTTAGTGTTAGCTGCAATGGGTGCTCCGTGTGTGTCCCGTTTGGGAAGGCCGGCTCGTCGAGACAAGAAACTAAGCCTGGGGTGTGATGAGTGCCTAAAACACTCATCTTACACTCGCGCCTGGCTTGTCGGCTTTACATTTATTTCATAATAATTTTATGCCTTGGTGGCTAGATCCCCGATTTTAAAGCCTGGTGTGGTCACAGGTTCGATGGAGCCGCAAAGAGCGCCTTTTGAAACATGGAACAATGAGGAGCAGCGCAGGAAGGACTGGTCACGTCGCGACGTCGGGTCAACAATGCAGAAGTCAACGTCGTCCCCACGTCGCGACGTCACCAAAACTGCAGACTTCATCATTTAAAAAGTACGAATGGCCTTAAAATTAGGCATCGAGAGGCGATTTAACGCGAGGCACCTGCCTCGAGTAGAGACACGCTTCGAGGAAGTGTCCGAAACGGTAACGCTTTTCATTTTTCTGATATTTTCTGATATTAGAACAATGTTTTCCTTATTAAATGCTTTCATCTTTTCTTTCATTATGTTCTAGATCTCTTTCTAGGTTATACCAACAAACCCCGTCACATACAATGGATTAAAGTCTCGATCTTCATGTTATTCGCTTGTTATTAATTTGTCACATTCACTTTATACCGCATTTCAATTATATGATAATGTCTGGCCAATGTTAGTGATAAACACCAGAGATCCTGCATCTGAGATATGTGCATCTAGTGGATCTGTGCAGAGCAATTTTTAGCCGATTCAAGTAATAGAGATATCTCGAACCTTGCGTGCACCAAATAGAACATTTCCAAGCATTTCTGGAATACCGAGCCGATAGAGATATACTCTATTCTATTCATTTTATAGATAAAGTATTATTCCAGAGTGATATCTCGTGAGGCAAGACTCACCCCTACTGACATATTACAACATATTGAATAACAATATCTTTAGAAAAGCAATCCATTGAAATTATTAGGAGATTAACCTAGCGCTAAATAATTCTATTAATCTACTCAGAATCAATAGCTTAGTCAGAGTTTCCTTACTTAAATTTTACCCTAGAATCAATTATTCAGATATTATCTGAAAAGCAGAACCTCTGTAGTCAATTCACCTTTCCCTGTGGATCGATATCCGTACGTTAATTACACTATATTGCTTGGGGCTACGCGTGCACTTGCGCACATAGGCATTCATTTTATACACCGCTGCTGGGCCTCTACACACACATATATTCATACTTTTTTCAATATTTAGTTTTGTCTTCGCATTGCTATGTAATCCTATCATATATCATGAATGCATCTATGCACTTCGTATTCATATAGTCATATATATCTTTATATCATTTATGCATCATATCCTTGTATGCGCTTTGGTCTTTGATTAGCTATTCATGTACTTTCTATATTTCTATCATGTATGTTTACTCATTCATATATTCATATATGTACCTATCATTCATGTACATGTACTCATTCCTATGCTTTGTCATCTTTTGCTTATCTCATCGTGCCTATCATTTATGCCTTTCTATCATGCGTTCCAGTATGTTCCATCTTATTCCTTCTCAAAGGTCTTATCACATGATCCAGCTATCATTTACGTGTTCCCGTCATGTCTCTTAATTAATCATACTCTCTATACTTCTATCATGTTCCATCTATTCGCTATGTATGACAATCATAAGGTTCACACTATATAATCTTATATTCATATGTGCCTACTATCTATGTACTTTAAACTATCATATCTTATGACATATCCTATCATATCTTATCATATCTTATGAATTTATACTCTATCATATCTTGCATGACATATCCCTATACCTTTCTATAATTATTACTTTACTCAGATTTTTAATGGGACTGTCATATCTCTCCTGTAGTATAAAGAACAGAGATCTTCCTGCTGGATACTGAGGTATTTTCACCCATACTCTCTACATATCAAATCTACATATATCTCTATTTCTCGCTCATATCTATATCCTTCACTACTATTTTATTTAACTTAACCAAGCGATTAAAGTACACTCTTGGTACAACAATTCAGTTTTCGTATTAAATATAGGCACCAAATGCCATTAAATAGCATATGGTTGATTCTAGACTCAATGAGCTCCATAGAGTCCAAGAATACCCATAATGGAGTCCTAACGAAAGAGCTATGCAAGTTGCCGTGGAAGAAAATCACCACTTCCCCAGAGCACGCAATAAAGATAGAAGAGTCACAACCACTGTCTTTTGTCAATTTCGGGGATCTTAACTTCATATTTGACACTAGGTCTTTGTACTCATTTAAAACTAAGGTGCTAAGGGTTCTTCTCCAATTGGAATCACCCAATTCGGAGCACCGAAACTCAAGATATGACCTAGACACCCGGGACTACTCTATGTTCAAAACTGTAACTGCACTGGGGCTTGAACATTTGCCCCACTTATGAATTTTGGGACACTTAGAGTCATAATTTGACGATGCCTATGATGTTTGGTTCTCCTGAAGCCTGAAGCCATTTAGCCACTAATCACCAAATCGAATCGAAACGAGCAAGAATGCCAAAATAATGGCACATTATCAAAATTAAAAACAAACACTACTCAGACTGCATACTGAATCAGACCGCATGCCCGAAATTTGCCCGTAATGCTGGTTTTTCCCCTTTTCCATATATTGCTACCCAACCAACTCAATACTCCATATACACATCAAACTACTCCAAAATCATCTATAATCTCTATTTTACTCAAATCATCTTTTTGCAACAATTATCTTGACCCAAACCCATCATGAATTCTCCCAAAACTATAATGCACACACAATGGATTATAACCTACGCTGACAAAACTAAATATTAAAGATTTGTTAGGGTTTGTTCTAAACCCTAACTCAATTACTTGCAATTTAACATGAATCCATCCTCAAAAGGAGGATTTCATACTCATCTTGTGTCATTTAGAGTTTTACCAACCCTACTTTCAATAAATCTTTGGTTAGGATGAAATCCTAACAAACCCTAGGTTTGGGGACAACTAATAACCATCCAATAGCATGGAAATTCATACAAACTTTAGAATTTCATAAAAAAAAATCCATACGATCCATACAATTCTATACTCAAGGTTAGTTTCCATACCTTTTTGGCCTTGCTTGAACTTCTCTCCTTCTTCCTCTCTCTTCTTCTTCTTCCTTCCCTCCTCCCCTTCTCTTTCTCTCACGGCTTTTCTCCCCAATTTGAGACCAAATTTGGTCTTAAATCCACTCTTGAGTTAAGGCCATGCTCGCCTTTGCATTTTTAACTTTTCCCCATTTTTGCATTTAGGTCCTAGATTCTTTCTCTTGCAAATCAACTTATGCCATATTCTAATTTAGCCCCTCATCTTTCCTCAAATTCCATAATTACATATAATCTTATTGATTTATGCCTCTCATATCCTCAAGTGGTAAATGACCACTTTATCCTTGTCTCTAATATTGATTCCGGGTCTCTCATTTTATTTCCGAAAAAATTCCATTTAGCTTTTAATATACCCTAAACAAGTCCGAAAACTGCTAGGGTATATTTCGGGGTGTTACAGCTATTCACTAAAGGTCATCAATTTCTAATTATTGAACACAAAGGAAAGAAAATATAAACAAAACACACAAGAAATGTAAAATGAGAGTGAACACCAATTTTTGCAAAGGATTTTTTCATCGGGGTTTTAGGGGGTAAGACATTTGGTTACAAAGAGGGAAGAGGGAAGAACCATAGGGCAAGCTATTTTTCTTCTTCTATCATGCCATCGGAGGGATGCGTATTCAAGGGTTCAAACTTGTAACCACCAAGTAAGGAGAGAACTTAGGAATTCCTTGACTTGTGGCGCCAGACCTCGTCGCCTCTTCACTTGTTGAATGTAGACCACTCCATGGAAAATGTCATTTGTTTGATGACTACGGGCCCTATCCAACAGCTTAGGTTCCTCAAACCCCACCTCCCGTGGAGCATTTTTATAAGATTGTTGTTGATCATATCCAAGCTTTATGTCCAACATTTTTCCCTATAGTTTAGGGTGGCTTCCATTTCATTGTCCATTTTCTCTATGAGGAGCCTTATCTCTTTATGATGTTCTTTATACAGATACCCTAAAGGCATCTGCCTTTTACAACAAGTTTTGCTCCATAGCGTCCTCTTTCTCCTTCATGATCTTTATTAGCTCACTTTCTCTCCTAAGCTGATCTAAGAGGAAGGCATCTTCTCTTACCCTGAGTTCTTCACTCGGTTCTCTTTCTCTTGTTTCTCATATGCTCTTCTACTCTTCATCTCTTAGCCTGAGGGCTTCTTCTAGATCCTGATCCTTTCTTTTGAGCTTTGCATCCAGCAGATTTGATTCCTCGCCGAGCTGATCTCGTAGCTCTCATTCCTCTCTTACATTTCTTGCTTCATTGCTTTCAGCATATCTATCAATTCAGCATTGTTACCTTGATGCTCTGAGCTTCCACCATGCTCCTGATGGTCTTGTCTCACCTCTAGGGAGAGGGTCAGAATTGGGCTCAAACTTCTCTGCCTCTGTTGTTACTCTTGAGCTTCACTTTCAATTTGTATTTGATGTGGTTTCACATCATCTCTATGATTCTTCTAATTTTTGTTCTTTCTCTCGCCTCGTTTCAGTCTCTTGATTCCTATCAAGGTCGTGTGAGTCTTAGCAGTTTTCTTCTTCTCTCCCGCCCCTTCTACACCACCCAGATGCTGTGAGCCTAGTGATCGCGGCCGATGAGGTACCACCCTCAGGCCCACCTCTGTAATAACTCAAGATTGAGTTTTCAATGATCTTTCCAACACTAAACTTATACTCTTTCAATATGGCGTACAACAGTACTGCCTTCTTCTCCCTTATGGTACTGATGGTAATATAACTGAACAAATGAAATAAAACCAAACCTTTTCTTGTTCATTAGTCAATGCTTCTCTTGCGATTGACTCATGTGGGTTTTTCCTGGTGGTATTCCACTTTCCCTTGTCATCAGTCGACAAATCTACAATCTTTTGGAAGTCTGATTCCTTCACTAGTTTCTTGAGATTGTAGGTTTGGTCTATCTACTCCCTGCTGAAATTTATCCATCTACCTCTAACATATATCTTCTTGTCCTTCATACCCACCATATTCGCATAGAATTCTTTAATATCTATGAAAACCAGAGCCTTAGGCTCACAAAAGAGAAGTCATCCCTCTCTTCCTAATAACTTTCATGGGGAGATCCACTACTGAACTCTTCACCTATGAAATCTCTATGTTGCAGTTTGTCCCTCCAGGCGAAATAAGCCACTCTAAACCCAATCACTGCCTCTTTCCTCATTTCCTCGTCCAAATTTTCTTCAAATTCCCTCTCTTCCTCTTTCTAGTTTCTTCAGCTGGTTGCTCCACCTCTGCTCTAGATTCAACTCTTTCTTCTTCTTGCCCTGTTTCTACTTGAGTCAATTGGACTGCTTCTTCCTCACTCTCAACATACTCTTCCATTATTTCATTTAGGTTAGGAACGAGGTTCGACGGCTCAAACATTATTAGAAAAGGGTTTTGGGGATCTAAGGTTTTCGAAAGGAGGGGAAGAGATTTTGTGAAGAAAAGTGCGTGGTTTGAGGGTTTCTGAGGCACTTGACCCTTCAGGTTTCAAAATTCATCTATTTATAGGCTAAATGTGTTATTGTGCCTTCATTAAATGTCGCGACAAAAACTAACCTAGGGTTTATTCCCTTTTTAATTTTATGTCGCGACATAGAAAAGTAATGTCGCGACATATTTTCTGAAATCAATAAAATCCAGCCACCCAGATTGTCGCAACAGAGTATAAAAATTGTCGCGACATAAAACAAAGAGATTCATGTACTTGTTGTCACTAGCAAAGTAGTGAGGGAAATTGTCACACAAACAACATCTTTGCAATATTTGAGTCTAAAGCCAACTAGGTCATGACATAGAGAAACTATGTCGCGACACAAAAATTTGATGCTCAAGTAGACCTATGTCTCAACATACAGAAATATTGTCGCGACATATTTTTTGGTGTTTATTTGTACTTATGTTGCGACAAAGAGAGAAATTGTCACGAAAAAGTATTCCTTTCAGAAACACAGGGCACAACCAACTCTGTTGCGACATAGAGAATTAATTTCACACCTATTCAAGATTCATTTGATATAATAAAATAAAGAAAACATCACGCGACACAATGTAATTTTCATGTAGTTGTCGCTAGACACTAAAAATTTGTTGCTATTATAATTTCCTCGCGAACAACAAACTAACCTAGTCTTTTGTCACACATTTATGAAGAAAGCATGCAACAGAAGTTCCGTACTATCAAGCATTTAATAATGAAATTTTTTCTCATAATTGCACAATTCATCAAGTAACATTCAAAGCAATGTGCATTCATTCATTCTAATCAGATCATACTTGTGAAAACACACATAATCATCAAAGAACTCACACCAAGAATGTGCACTCATTTTTCGCCTTCACTCAATATGATTCAACAGGATGATATTCAGAGTATTCAAAGAATGAGAACAACAAAGCTAATTTTTATTTTTCTACTCTAAACAAAATTACACTTCCTCAAACTTCAACCATGCATTATCATTAAAGAGAAAGTTAGGGAAATGGAAATACTCCCCCTTGTAGCAAATTCTGCATAATTAGTTTGAGAGAGTGTGCTTTATAATATAAATAATTTCTAATTTAGCTTCACTGTCCCTGAAAAATTAGCAAAAACAACAAATAATACTTCAAACAAAAGTAAAACTAAACTTCAAAAACACCAATTGTAACAAAATCAAGTTAACTATAAAAGTTAAAAACTTTGCTTATGTTGCCTCCAATAGTTGCTAATTGATATCTAGCCAGACCATTTGACTTAGAGTCGTTTTCTTTTCAAAGAAAAATTCTCATTCCTCCCCAAATTTGGTTTACTCTTCCATTATAATCATCTATGTAATGCTTTACCCTGGACCATTCACTTTAACTCAGACATCCATAATTAGTTTTAGTATCAGCCCAAAGTGTGTACTTGTTACTACCGAGTAAGGACCACTCTATCTCGAGACTTCGCTTCTTTCCTAGAAATAGTTTGAGAGCTTGAATTTGCAGAGGGACTTGCCTTCTCCTCATGAATTCCTTCCTTAATCTTCTAATCATATACTTTGAAGTCTTATCTTTGTAGATTTTGGCAGCATTATGGCTTCACTCCTCAACTCTTCCAGCCATTAAATCGAGTAATCTTTCTTTCTTCGCGCCTTGGAAGTCATAATCAGTTTCTCTCATGGCCCACATAGCCTTGTATTCCGGGGCCTGTGAGGGAGATGACAAGGTTTTCCAAATACAATTCTCAGATGGACATTCCAATGGGAGTTTGGCTGGTCGAGGGGTCACAGCATGCACTATCAGCTTATAGACCAATCTTTTCTACTTGTATTCACTGTTTTCTCTAGAATTTTCTTTATCTTCCTTTTGAAAAATTCTTCTTGCCCATTTGACTGAGGGTGATAAGCCAATCCCTTTACATGTTTGATTCCATATCTACTCATGAGTTTTACAAAACTTTATTGCAAATGGTTTTTATCTACAATTGGTCTGAGGTCAAATTTGCTCAAAATATTTTCAGATAAACCTAACAATCGTGGAGCTAGCATCATTTCTAGAACAAGCTTATTGTCATAACCCATTTGATACATAATCCAGCTAGGAAAATATATGATTTCCAAATGATGATGGAAAAGGTCCTATAAAGTCTATCCTAACATAAAAATCAGACCACCGTGATTCCTCAAGGGCATTTCATTTCTTCATTATGCTTCATTCTGGTGTGATTGACGCAATGAGCCAATTATTCAAACAGTCCTGAATAGGTAGCATTAATAGAAACTTGATTGGAGAATTTTATGCTAGCCGATCTTCCCCGTAAATGTCCTTCATATGGTGATGCATGACATTTATCAATAATTTCCTGCTCGCTTCCGATACACATCTGGGATAACTGGCATTTTCTCATCTTTTTGAAAAGTAGCGGATCATCCCAAATAGAGAATCTGCTATCAGTCCTCAGCTTTCTTTTCTACTAGTTGCTGAAGTCATATGGAATAATTCCACAGGCTAGGTAATTCACAATATTAGCATACCAGGTGTTCGGGATCACACCACAAATACTACCATTAGGAAAGTTTTCTCTAATTCACTTTCCTTTGTTTTTCAGTAGTTTTTTTCCCCAATCTAGACAGTGACACAGACATTATCACTACCCTTCTTGTCTTTAATGATCAAATTCAAAGAATAATACCCATCCACATTAGTCTCGCTTAGCATCTCTTAGACATAAGATATTGATCACTATAATAACCAGAACGGTGGTTATAACATGGGACCCCAATATGTAAGGCCTGAATTTTTCATAAGCAAATACCATTACCAACATCTCAGTTATATTCCTGTATGTTTATTGAAGGTTTCACTGTTGCATATGGCCTTGAATATTCCCTCTCTATTCTTGTCCCAATACGCCTCCCATTGCAAAAATCACCGGCATCACATAATTTCAAACTCCGTCTAACTTCAGGTGTTACCATGACGGGGGCTATAACCAATCTGGATTTAATTTCCTCAAATGCAACTTTGCATGATTCATCATAATCAAACTTTGCCTCTTTTTCCAAAAGTCTGCATAATGGTCTAGAGATTTTTGAGAAGTCCTTTATAAATCTTTTGTAAAAACCAGCATGTCTTAGGAAACTTCTTATCCCTTTGATCGTTGTAGGTGGCAGGAGAGTTTTTATGATAGAAACCTTTGCTTGGTCTACCTTTAATCCAGCTGCAGAGATTTTGTGTCCCAAAACAATACCCTTTGTTACCATGAAATGACATTTTTTTCCTAATTTAAGGCAAAATTCTTGTCTTGACACCTCTGAAGTACTGTTTCTAAATTTTCCAAACAATTCTCAAAATTGGATCCATATACTGAGAAGTAATCCATAAAGATTTTCATAGTTCCTTCCACTGTAGCCTGAAAACATAGATACTAAGAAGACTCTTATGTATAGAGCATTACATAATCCAAACCACATCCTTCCGAAAGTAAAAGTGTCATAAGGACAGTGTAAATGTATTTTTCCGATCCTATATAGAGCAAAATTCGTTGATAACTACTGTAGATAACATCTGGTTTAATGAAGATGGGGATGTCCTCACAATCATCAAAGAAAGTCAACGAAAGGTAAAGGAAAATGATCATTTCTGGTAGCAGTGTTTAGTTTCCTGTAATATATACACACCCCCATCTTGTCACAATTCTTATAGGAATCAATTCATTCTTCTCATTTCTGATCACAATGAATCCACCCTTCTTGGGAACCACATGAACTGGGCTCACACAGGGGCTGTTTGAGATTGCATTTATGAAGCTTGCATTCAACCATTTTAGTACTTATTTTCTTACTACTTCTTTCATTACTAGATTCAGCCTTCTTTGATGTTCATATACTTTTGTATTATCCTCTAAAAAGGATCTGTGGCATGCATGGAAGGATCGATTCCTTTTAAATCTTCTATAACGTAATTCTTCCTAGATTTTTTCAGAGTTTACGCTGTTCTTTCGATTCGCTAATCATGCAATGAAAATAATGAACTGCCATTTTCTAGTTCTAAGAAAGCATACTAATGATTTGCAATTCTTTCATAAGAACCTCTAAAACTTGTTTATGTTTCTTCTACTTTCCGTTCATTAACGCATTTTTAAATTGCTTTCATCAATAATAGCATCGCTTCTTTGATTCAAAATTAGAGTTTAGAAATTCAACATCAAGAACATTAAGATACTGGAAATTCATCTCATTTTCATTCATTGAATTCTGAATCTTACAATCATTTATCAGTTCAAAACTTATGGGTACTTTTGTTTCTACAATCTTACAATCAACATTGTCAAATTCGACTGTTTCAAACTGTGATTGAGATTGAAGTGCACTGCCTCATCTCCAACCCTTAGAGTAAGCTCTCCTTTCTTCACATTTATCAAAGCTGCTCCTAGTGTTACATCTTCTCCAGCAAAGCAAAGGACTGCTGACTTTCGACATCAATAACCACAAAGTCCAATTGAAAACAGAATCTTCCCACTTCGATGAGCACATCCAAGAATACCCATTGTGTCAGAGCTATCAGAATGTCCGTCGTCTCACAGGTCATGGTCAGGATGACCTCCCCCAAACTTGACTCCTTATCCACGATAAGGCATTGCTGATGTTACCTCAGAATAAATACGTTGTTTTTCCTATCCCTAATTCCCATTGTATAAATATAGTTTCCATATGATCCCGCATCTTCTCTAGTAAGGACCTCTAATAATACATCATGTTTCTATGGGTAGGTCATCACTCCTCTTAGTAATTTTCTGTCAAATGATCCTCACAATTTAGCATAATGAGGCATTTGACTCAATGCTCAGTATGGAGATATCTCTCATTTTCGAATCATGTCTGAAGAATATGGGAGAATTGCTATTTAACTTTTATTTCTTTCATGTTCTCGAGGAATGGATCATAGGTTTCAAGCTTGAACCTCTTCTTCTTCTTTAGAACCCCTTCAACTTGCTTCTTTATTTATTTTTTCTCTTTTCAAATACTTAATTGTACGTCGCTGTTCTCATCTCTTTCTCTTCCTCGGCCTTTATTCTCTTCTTCTTTCTCGCCTATCCCTTCCACTCTTAGAGTAAATCACCCACATAATCCAGATTCTTTCCAGCTACTTGAAAATGCATCCTTTGGAATGGATTTATAAGAAGAGGGGCCAGCTGTCTCACTTGTGTTTCCAGACATTCTTCAAAGAGGCATCTCTAGATTTGGCTATAAACATATCATCTTATATTTAGCACACAAGCAAATTTCGTCACGGATAGTCTGTGTGTTCTTATTTTCTCCCATGAAAGTCAACATTTGTTCTTCAAAGGAAGAAGATCTCCTTTGTCCCTGATTTTCTCCCCTCTAACTTCCTTGTTGTTGTTGGAACCCAAGTGAAGCATAGTGTTGTTGGAAATTCCCGCCCAAGTTTAGACCTTGTCAGGCTTCTCCCCATGAGAAATTGTTGCACTTTGAGTGCAGAGAATAGAGTTGGCGGCAAGGTTAGCTAAAATTGTAACTTCATTAGCATTAAGATATCAGGCCTCTCAACTTGATAAAATCTCATGGCCAAATTCCTTCATCACTATTCCCTCTCATTTTCATCAACTGCTCCCACTTCATTCGCTATGCAATTTTTTTCACATACAATGGTTCCCATTTTTCTCATCAACGATCTAATTTTTCTTATATGGCAAGCCATTCGGTTCAGCTCTCTAGCATACTACCCCTTTCTGCCATTGTCATTCTCTAAAGTTTCGATGAAGCTTATAATTTCATTTGGCCGCCAGACTTTATCAATGCTGCTTCTTCAACACTTTTTTTCTCTTAAAGCTCAAGATAGGCTGATCACTATGGCCTAGAGAGATCCAGCAAGACAAAGATCAACTGGAAGGTCGTGATCTATTCCATGCATGTGGCATCTTTTCAAAGAATCTTTTTGTATCTTTCCATGCATTGTAGACTTTCATCTTCTCCCTACTTGAAAAACCATAATTTCCTTTCGTAAGGAAGGTGAGGGAAGAATTCCGCTCATGTAAGCCTCCACTAACTCTCTTCCTAAGTGTTCACCGATCCAATGTGCAAAGTTGACTCAAACCAAGTTGTCGCCTGACACCTCAAAGGAAAATGGAAACAGCTTTCTGCCTTGATCACTTTCTCGGTCTCACCCCCATTCAACTTGATTGTATTAGCCATCCTCATGAATCTTCCCATGCTCGCTGGGTCTTCACCAGATGCTCAGAACTGCAAGCTTCAGACATTGTGGACTATAGTTGGCTTGATTCAGCAATATTGTTTAATATAGTCGTCTCGCAACAGAGTATTCATCTTGAATAATTGGCCTCTAAAAGTCTTCCATAGTCATTTACCTCTGAGGTCTCTCTGCTTCTTCTTCTTCTGGAATATGTTGCATTCTTTCTCTTTGATTTGCCATAGTTGTTGATTCAGAACTTTTAGCCTCTCTCAAATTCCTTAGTGTTCTTTCCAATTCTGTATCTAGGGGCAGTAGTTCTGCTTATGGTTTTCTATGCATCTAAAATCTTCCTGAAATAGAAACAAACTGAGATCAAATTAAATATGTGGAAAACAGCTAGGTCAGTTTAAGCTCATAGTTTCTTTTTTTTTAGTAGCTTACTCAGCTACTACAGTTAGAAACTAATTTTGTGATTTTCTAAAATTTATGATAGAATAAAGAAAATTAATACAACTTTCTTGTCATGTTAGAATTATTGATATTTGGCTCATTTTTTATCAACTTCACAAAGCAAAGCTATAAACTTGTTTGATTGATTTTTTAAACATGTATCAAATTCGATGAATTATTCGCAATTCCATCCAGCATTCTTTCACTTCAACTTTGGAATGCCATAAAACTTGCTTTGACTAAATCTTTGATAAAATATGTGTTTAGCCCTTGAAAAGGGAATCCATTGAAACTACTTTTCTTTGTCTAACAACAGCAAACATATCATACAAGCATAAACACGAATTTAAGTCTAGATCATTCTAGATGGTGACGCCAGATAATCATATTTGGCACCTCATTTCACTGGGATTACATTGAACTCAAGCGGAAAATTGCTTTGGTTCTAAACTAAAGCAAAAGTAAAAACTAGATAAAACTCTAGAACTACATGTAAAGAGTTCAAATAAATGGATTGGAAAGTTCACTGGGTAAAGTAACACTGAGAAATAGATCAATGTACAATTATAAATTTCTGCATCATTTTATAACATACTTTGTTCATTTTTTTTGAAATCAACTTGTCAGATAAAGGTAGTATAGTCGATTTCTCCATAAACCATATATTTCATTTAATTAGAGATTTCATATTCCTTTTCGGATACATGGGTCTAATCAATTACTTGTAGAATAGAAACCTCTTTCTAAAATCTGGGTGTTTTTTCCTTTTAGTACTTCATACCTTGTGACTCAAGACTCTTTATCTATAAGGTGATATCGCGCTTCCTCCAATCTAATTGGTAACTTATCCAGACTGATAGATTTTCAGATCTCCTATTAGATTTATATAATACGTGGGATCAGATCCTCCCACTGATTTGAGGGAGGAAAACCCTCTCATCAACAAATTGATACATCATCCAACTATCCTCACACCATGCAAGTTAGTATCTTCAAAGTTCAAGAATTCCATAATATTAGTCTAACATACCCTGGGCAATTGTTCCACACTCTCCTGAATCATCTATACCACCGTAGGGCTTCTAGAAACTATACAATATACAATCATTTCCGGGTACACGCTTACTAATATTCAACAGCAGTCAAGAACAATACCAATTAAATAAATCCAAAATTTTGAACTATGACCGTCTTTCAAGTTAAGAAGAAAATAATAATTAACATCGATCTATTCCTAGATAGAGCTCAATCTTTCAAAACTAGATCACAAAGAATACGGACTGAATCAGAGGTATAAATCACTAAATGGTAAAACTAGAACTGAAACATATGAACTCCTAAAATTTCAAATTATTATTAATTAGATAGAAATGAAAACAGATTTATAAATAACTCACTTAAACTTCACACTAGATCACTGTTTGATCCCAAAAAGGACTAGCTATAATGCTACTCTAAAAACTAAATTAAAGAAATTCAAAATTAATATACAAGAGTCTCCAGCTACCCAAAAGTTCCTGGTTTTACGGAAGCTGAGCACAGTACCCTAAATGCGTCTATTTTTAGATTTTCAAATGATGGGCCGCACTTCTTGGCACAAATTGTGAATTCCCAAAAATTATGGCCCAATTAGTATCTTTTTTGCAACATAGAAAATTCTGTCTCGACATAGTTTTCATCTATGTCGGCCAGCATCTTGTCATGGCATGTAGTTTCCGTCGTGACATATTTTTATGCTTTCTTCTTGAATTCTGTCGCTACATAATTTGACAATGTCACGACATAGTTCTGCTGAGGTTGTCCGGTTTATGTCGCGACCAGAGTGTCTTATGTCGCAACAATTCGATCCCATAGCCGAAGACGAGTAGGGTGTCGAATAGCAAAATTCTTTTGTCACTATTGAAGTTTCCTTCGCCGCTACGCTTTGTGTTGCGATATTGTAATTTATGTGGGTTGCACAGAGTTTCAGTCTTCGGTTTCTTTTAGGTCGCGAGCCAGAGTTTGGGAAATGCCATACAGACTTAACAATTTCGCTCCCGACCGGTGTCGCAAAGACTTTCCTGCCACTTCCAAGCATTCCTCTTCCATTTATGTCGCGACCTAGCTTCTAGTTATTGTGACAAAGAATTCTGCCTTGAGTTCTTCATTCATTGTCGCGACATAGTAAAGAATGTTGTGACATTCTTCTCTTGTATTCTTAACTTTTATCACACATAGTATAACATTTTATGGTAATGCAGTTTCACAGCTTGCCCGGGTTAGCCAGTCACTACGACTTTTTCGCGACATAATTGTCTTCGATCCTCGAATACCGGGCCGAACTATTTGTTGCAACATTGAAGTCTTTTGTCATGACATACTCTGTTCAGGCTGGTCCCATGTCTCTCTGAATAGCCACGACATACAACTTCTCTGCCGCGACGTAAACTTTGACATATTTTATTGTCATAGACAGAATCATTTTAGTCATGAGATTTATGCCTTGTTTTCCACTATGGTCGCATATAAGCTCTCTGGTAAATTTCTCAACTTATCACGACAAAGAGTCGCCTTTTTGTCGCAACAGAGTTCACTTCAACCTCATGTCGTGTTTTGCGACTTAAAATTTCATCACTAATAAAGTCTTCTTATCATTCACCGCCGATCGAATACAGTCGCGACATAGTTTTCTTCTGTCGCGACATACAATCTGCCTTGGTCTTGTCGTAAGCTGAAATGTTTGTCGCAACATAGAAAACTCTGTCGCAGGCACTTTGTCTTAACATATCTCATTGTTTTGCTATTTTTTGTCACAACATAAAACTTCTATGTTGTGACAAAGTCTTCTTGCCCTTTAAAGCTGATTGTGGATTTTGTGTCGCGACATAGTTGTCTTTTGTCGTGATAGAGCTTTTCTTCTATCTTCAATTCTTTATGTCGTGACAGATTTATGAGATGTCGTGAGATGAGTTTCATTGCCATTTGCTTGATCAATGTTGCGACAGAGTAAGGAATGTCACGACATTCTTATTCATGCACTTCTCTAGCTTTGTCACGACATAAAATCCATTGTCGCGACAGAAATCAATCAGTCTATCAAAAATTATGTTGCGACAGTCTTCATTTATGGCTTGAGTTCAACTTGATCCTTGTTGCGACATAACTCTTGCTGGTTCTATTGGGATTCTGTTGCGATATTTTGAAATTGTGTCACGACAGAGAATTTTGCCCTGGACAATTTTCTTTTTTTCTTATTGGAATTATCTCCTTTTCATTTAAAACCTGCAAAACAAAAGGTTGGTGAATATTCCATAATTCAGCATAAAAATGAATCATAAACTTCTAGAAATATGCCAGAAAAATTGATTAAAAATAGATGAGTTTAGGAATCATAAAATGGGAACACCTTTTCCTCATCTCACCCCATCCCTTGTTTGGGACGAGTATGGAAAACTTTTCTATAATTCGGGACGAGAATGGGATAGGGGTAGGGGTGGGCCTCTTCCCAAACCTGTCTTGTTGCCATTCCTATGTGTGACGGTCTTAATTCGAACTATTTCCTAGTCTTACCAAAGATTTCACCTCTATTTCATCAAATCTTTATCATGTTCAATCTTTGAAGCAACTATCTAACTATCTCCTTGTAGAGAGACAAAGATATGGCCAATTTCAAATTCAACAGCAATTCATATGTCAAGGTAAGAAGAGAAGAAAAATCAATATAACAAGTCAAATATTTTGATTTTTTTCTATTCAACCAAAAGTTTATAATAAATTATCAAAAAATATGAAAACAAACAATGTAACGTCTTTCAATAAAAGAAAAAAAAAACATATATACCATTTCGAATTACTTCTAAATAGTCATATAATAAAAAAGGTTGCCTCTTTCTCAAATTTTATTCAATTTTGGACAACAAAAACCTTTTTTCTTTATGTGGTATAAACTAATCCATTTCAGAAATTAAGATTAGACACCTCACCATGTTCCTAAATTGTTACACATATTAGATATTATCTGAATTATTATAGACTATATATGATTATAGGATAATTATTAAATCTGTATGTTCAAGAAAAAAATAAAACAAAATAAAGCAGAAAGGAAAATAGTTCTACTGAAACGTGAACCCTATGGAGCAGTACTTCTCCAGAATGCATTCTCATCATCTCATTCTCCATCTTTTACTGGCTTTCTTCCTTTGTTCGAGTTCATCAAAGTTGAGTCACAGGCAGGTGAGACATGATCTTCCTATCATCCTTGTCGATAAGTCCGGCCATGGAAATTTTTCGACAGTGCAAGAAGCCATTGATTCTGTGACGGATAATAATAGCAGGTGGATACGAATCCTTGTCAACCCTGGATTTACAGTGTAATTGCTATTCAGATTTGTAGATATCTTATGTTTAGTGTTCCGGAAAATGATGTATAAGAGGTATAATAAGGAAAGAAAATATAAAAGTTTCTCTTATTTGATTATCTATGAAAATTTTAAAGATAAGATATAAGAATTGAGTATATATACAGCAGTATATAAAGGGAGATAGAGATATATATATATATATATAGTGATTTTATTAAAAGCTTCATTGAAAATCAAATTTCATAAATGTAACCTTTCATCAAAATTTGACATCATTTTTTGAAGAATACCTTCATTGTTCTCTTTTAAAAATAACAATTTATTTTCAAAAACATCTGTAAATATATAAAATGATAAAGAGTATTTTCATCCAAAAATAAGTTATTTTTCAAGAAGAAACATGGAAAAGTTAGGTACGTCGGTTCATACTTTGAAACCATTTAGTTAAAATGTTAATACACGCTTTTGGTTTCATTTTTTTGCTTCCAAAACACGTAAAACGCAAAATTTAAAGACCAAGAACAATTTTCGCAGAATTAATTGAAATATATTATCCATTTTTAAAAAACAAACCAAATGCTCTCTTATATTTATAAAATAAAGGGATTTCTTAACCTAAATATTTCAATTTATTTATATTATATTTTTCTCCTTTCCACCACTTTAATAGAAGTTTAAAAAAAAAAAAGAAGTTTCTTTCTTATTCCATATTTTATAAGGATATATAAAAGTGCAAAAATACACACACACACACACATATATCAGTATATATATATATAGATATATATATATATATATATATATATATATATCATTGAATAATATGAGAAAACCCTTTTCCTTTTCCTTTCTCTTATTTTCCAAATCAATTTTAAGGACAATGGAGGGAACCTATTATCATATTTTCTTTCCTATTTTTTAATTTTTCTTTCATCCAAACTTAAAAAAAAATGATTTTCTATGTTATTTTCAGTAAGCAAACATGGCGAATATAAAAAATCTGATCAGGATCCAACAATTGAAAACTTGATGTTTGCAGTGAAAAGGTGATCGTCCCGAAAGAGAAACAGTTCATCTTTCTTGAAGGAGAGCAGATCAACGATAATCCAATGGGAGGGATGTTAAAACTTTAAAGAAAGCTCCACCTTCATAATTCATGCTGATAATTTGCAAGTTATATAACATTCATGTAGATTTTTTTATATTTATTTTTAAGCATCTATTCACTTTGCATAATACATTATAATACCATTGTTTATGAAATTCTAAAGAAGTTAGTTAATTAATTAAAGGCATGTTTAATAATTATATTTTTGAAAAGTGTTTTTCCATTTATAAAAATGAAAACAGCATTTTAAGTTAAGAAGTCTCATATTAATTAATTTGATCTGGTGACAGAATACATACAACATATTAATTCCATCTGATAACGGGACTCGTATGACATGGGCGCCGGCAATTCTAGTTGACGCCGACAAAGTTTATTTCTATAGATGCGGTTTCAGCAGCCTACAAGACACGGTGACGGACGACAAGTCTCTATTTCAGGTCAATTGCAACAAAACTCATAATTTTTTTTGGAAAAATATACTATGATTCTATTTAAAAAAAGTTATTAAAGAATGGGAAACTAAGGTAAATTAACTTATTTAAAAATAATAGTCATAATTAGGAGGGAGTTCTCAATTAAAAATGTTATTTTTATCATCTGCAAAAATAAACAGATTTTTTAAATAACAGATTAAAAAAAAAAAGAAAAATAAAATTTATTCAAAAATATATATAATATGTTCAGCATAAATTTAAAAATATAAAATTTTAAATTACTATTATTTTAATTTTAAATTTATATTTTAATTTATTTTGAATCTTTTATTTCAAAATATTAAAAATTAATGAAGTTCTAACATTAAATATTTATAGTTTAATTTTTTTTGAATTTATATTAATTTTTAATATTTTAAAATAAAAACATTCAAAATTAAAAAGATAAATATAAAAATTAAAATAATAGTAATTTCAAATTTTTATATTTTTAATTTTATGCACAAACACATTAATATATATTTAATTTTATATTTAATTTCAAGATAAATATACTTTATAGATATATATATATATATATATATATATATATATATATATATATATATATATATATATGCTTTTTTTTTCTTTGTTTTTTGGGTTATTTATTTAGCTGGTTTAATATTGTGGCTAAACAAGAACTCCCTACACACTAGTAACAACCTAATAAAGATTATTTTTAAATGAGTTAATTTGCCTGATTTTTCCATTCTCATAATTTTATTTTACAACTAGTTAATAACTATACCTATGTTCTTCCCTAAATTTTTCCCATTTTATTTACATATTTTCGGGACCCAAATTGATTTTGGTCAACACCCATTTCTTTGAGACCAAATTAGGTGGGCCCAAGCCCATATTCAATCAAAATAATAATATCAATGTTTTTCAAAAAAAAAAAAAAACATCAATGCATTGGATCTATGTAGTGTGCTCTATGCGTTTCAACGTATCTGTTATCTATCTAAGAAAAGGCTTTGACTGATCAAAGGGTCGAGTTTGGCCTGTTCAAGCTTGGGATAGGCTGGGCCAAAGCAGGCAACCTTGGGCTTTTTGAAGACCCCTTGATCACATTCATTTCACTTTTTTTTTATTACATATTAACCGAAATAATATAAGTGTTAATATCCCATGAAGTTGTGTCTTGATCACATTTATTTCACATTTTTCTCTTTACATATTTACCGAAATAATAATGTTGCATTAATTTTTGTATGTAATTATGTCTTGATCATGCACATTGATTTTACATTTTTCTTGCTCCCATATATTGATCTGTAAGAATATCATTGTTAATACCCCATGTGGTTGTGTCTTAATAAAATTCATTTCACATTTTTCTTGAGCATAATCCAAATAATATCACTAAATTCGCTATGTAGTTGTATCTTGATCACATTCATTTCACATTTTCTTTTAATGTGACAGAAGCATGATATTTATATTAAACCAAAACCACAAGATCGAGCCTTTAAGACAATTGTACAGTTTAATGTATATCAGAATCTTTTGTCAGTGGTTCGAGACCTCTCTCTATACCTTCGCATTCGATTCTCATTTGTGCAGTTAAAAGTGAACTTTTTTTTGGTTTGTTGAACTCTTCATATGTGGTTATGGGGCTTGTAGAGTTGGTGGTTAACACACATTAACGGAAATAATATAATTGATAATACCCCATGTAGTTGTGTCTTGATCACATTCATTTCACGTTTTTTTTAATTACATATTAAGTGAAATAATATCATTATAATGATCATGTATGTAACAAATTCATTTTTTGAAATAGATACCATAGGCTCATAGTACTCCTGGTTACGTCACAGCTCAAGCAAGAGGAAGCTTAGAGGATCCAAGTGGTTTCGTGTTCAAATTTGGAAGAGCATATTCACCATTCTCTCGAGTTATCTTTTACAAGTCCAATTTCACGCTGATCATTGTCCCGGAGGGATATTTGCTGGGAACCAACCTTCACATTTTTGTAAGTATCATTTAGTGCGCTTTTTTTAATTAGTGCTTATATGACATATTTGAAGGTTTGATTTTTTAAAAAAAAATCAATATTTTAATTTTTATTAAAATTTTAAGAAAAGTAAAATTTTAAAAATACGTATGCTTTTATTTAATTAGCATGGAATGGATCATAAAGTATATGATTTTCTTAAATTTTTATTTGGAAAAATAAGATGGATAAAATGGAAAAAGAAACATCAATCTCCCCTTTATACAATAAACACAGAATACAAACACTCAAAATCTCTTGAATATAGAAATAAGAAGAAGATCAAGAACACAAAAGGCTCTCAAACAAGTTCTTAATACTTTTGTCCAAAGACACTCTTACGTTATAGATTTCAAAAGAATAAAAGGCACACTTATAAAACACTCATAGGGTTGAAAAATGTAAGAATAAAAGAAGGATTTTTGTTTTCCTTAACCTCTTGAAATTGTAACATTCTAAAACATAAATGTATGTTTAATTCACATATTGAACATATATTTAATCTCAAAAGTTATAAACTTATGATCTTTATCAATCTCATAAGTTTTCTAACAATCAAATGGTAAATTATTTCGTAAAATCAAGAGTATTTATTAAGCCCTAAAACAATTGATCAACAATCAAAAGACCCAATAAATACATTACAAAATAATAACTTTATTGAAACAATAGAGCATTTCAATTCGTAGCTATATGTTGCATGACAAGTAGCCTCATAACAAGCCACATACTTTGCCTCCATAGTAGAAGAAGTTGTAAGTGTCTGTTTGACACATTTCCACGAAATTGCTCCTTAAGCCATCATAAAGATATAACCAGAAGTGGAATTTTTATCATCCACACAGTCTGCATAATCGGAATCGCTAAAACCAACCACTTCAAGAGTGTCGGTATGCCGATATATCAACATGAGATCCTTGGTACCCTGAAGATACCTCAACTTTCTTAGCCGCTTGCTGGCTTTTAGACTCGCCTAAATACCTACCAACACGTGATAAGAAAAGAAGAATACGTGGGCGTTTTGCATACTTGAGCATACACTGTGTCGCTTCATAATTAAAGAATAAGGGCCTGCTTACTCATCTCTCAAGATATTCTAGGGCATTGGCCTTTGAAAAATTTGCCACCCTTTACAATTGACGCCTTACCAAAAGAACATGATTGCATATTGTTAACCTTTTCAGAATGCCACTAGGTCTATCATGAAGTATCTGTATGAACAAAACCTAAGATGCTTCCCTCAAATCCTTCATATCAAAATAACTAAACAATAGTTGCTTTGTCTCAACCAATAAGCCGATTAATGTCGCGAGCAAAATATCACATTAAGATGAAACCAAGAATATGTATTTGTTCCTACTGACCTTCATATATATGCATTGATCAACAATGTTTTCCTTAAAACCATTGGCAATGACAACCTCATCAAACTTGAGATACAGTGCTAGAAAGCTTGCTTTAAACCATAAATGGATTTATGAAGTTTACAAACCATGTGTTCTTTACCTACTTCCTCAAAGCTAGTAGGTTGGGACATGTAAGCATCCTCAACTAAGTCTCCATTCAAGAAAGTTGTCCTCACATCCATATGATGTAACTTTAAATCAAAGTGAGCCACTATAGCCATAATAATGCGTAGTGAGTCTTTAGTGGATATAGGAGAGAAGGTTTCCTTAAAATCAATATCTTCTCATTGACTATAACCCTTAGCCACTAATCTTGCTTTATATCTCTCTACTTGTCCCTTGGCATCATTGCTTGGTCTTGAACACCCATTTGTACTCAATAGGTCTGTAGCCATCTGACAAATCTACCAAGCTCCACACTTTATTCTGTGACATGGAAGTCATCTCATCTTTCAATGCATCGATCCAAAAGTTGGATTAAGTACTAACAATAGCTTCCTTGTAGGTAGTTAGATCTACAGATCACCCATCATACCATGTTCGTAAGAAGACAATGAATATGTGAATTGAGGTCCCATGCTCGTTGACTCCTCCAGTAGTATATCCATGACTACATCTGGGGTTACTGGATCTACATCCTCAATTGGTTCTCATCATTAGAATGGCCATTGATACGCTGTCAACAATATATGATAGAGCGTATAATAAGCACAGGAATAAAAACTGGGTGTTCTTTGAACACAATTTCTCTTGACCCTTGGCTTGTTCCAATATCATCCTCAAAATAGATAGCTCGATCTAACCTTAACCACTTATTATAAAATTTATGGGCTGCTATAAAACTGAGAAACTTTGATCCCACACAATAACCAATAAAGGACCCATTGATGGTTTTTGGATCAAGTTTCTTGGATTGTACGGTCTTACTTCCACCTTGCAGCCATAATCATGGAAGTGATGAAGACTAGGCTTCTCTTGTGACCATAGCTCATATGGAGTCTTAGGAACAGACTTACTCGACACTTAGTTCAAAATATAACGTGCAGTTTTCCAAGCTTCACCCCATTGGAACTCAGGTAGTGATGAATTAATAAGCATACACCACACCATATCAAGAAGTGTGTGATTCCTTATCTCCGCAATTTCATTATGTTGAGGAGTACTAGGCATTGTATACTAAGCATCAATGCCACATTCTTGAAGATACTTCGCAAATGGTCCAGGGTTGTGTCCTGTCTCATTATATCTACCATAATACTCACCACCTATCTCAGAATGGACCACTTTGATCTTTTTCCCTTGTTGGGAGCTCAACTTTTGCTTTGAAAGCCTTGAAAGCCTCCAAAGAGTCAGACTTCTCACGAATGAGCTTGAAAAAACCATAATAGGAATAATTATCAATGAACATGATGAAATATTGGTGGCCACTCATAGTAGGAGGAGTGAATGACCCATAAATATCTATATGAATAAACCCAAGCAATTCAGTGCATCTATCAATCTTGGCATTCCTAACCTTGGCGGTCAATTTACCCTTGATGGAATCTACACAGGTATCAAAATCTGAGAAATCAAGATCCGGAAGAATCCCATCTTCTATTAATCTCTCCATTCATTGCTTGGAAATATGACCCAAACGCTTATGTCAAAGAGTAGAAGACTTTTCATTCAATCTCAAACGTTTGAGGCTACTAGCAGCATTAAAAGTAAGGGTAGCATGTTACAAAACATACAACTCTATTCTAGAAGACTCCCACAAAGTATTCCAATACATAATCATCAAAGAATCTCGTAGAATTTAATCTTTTTAGATCTAAAGATAATCATATATTCAAGTTCATCCAAGAAAATTTACATCAAATTTCTCCAGATTGAGGTATACATCTTAAATTCCAAAATTTTTGCTTTAAGTCAATCAATAATCATAAAAAATTAATCGACTCTCAGATCGCCTCTCATGGTACTTATTACTCCAAACTAGTTGGACTCCTTCTGCTTATCACCGCTTTCATAGAATTGCAAGCGTGAATGGTAGAACCACTATTTAAACCACCAAGTACCAAATGGCACATCAATGACATTGGATTCAAAACAAACATTCGCCCAATGATTATTAGATAGCTCATTTTTCTTATTCTTTGAAAACTTTGTATATTTCTTGCTAATAGCATTCAAGAACACTTTTGCATTCTCAATCTTGAGAATGTCTGCACAAATAGATTCCTCCATATGATTCTCCATGATCATCAACAACTGATACAGAATACTGAATCTATGCAATCTTTTCTCATTTATGAATTTCAACAGCGTAGTTCTCGAGGAACTTTAACTTTCTCGGCGCCAAAGTCTAGTTTACAATTGTCAAATTCATCATAAGAGATTCAACCCATTGTTTATAATTAGTCCCATTAAGTTTCATGATGGCAGAGAACTGAGGAAAGCTTGTCGGAAAACAATACAGAGAACAGCATTTGTAAACAATAAACATGCAAATTACTCCCTTCTTTGGCTTACCAAATGGCCCATAAGTGGTCACTAAATATTAGAGTCTATAAAATATGAAAAAATTCATACACATGTAAGAGCACTTCACCAGCTGTCATAACCAAATGCTTCAATTCCCCAATCGTATAAGGTAAGAAAATCATGCTGCCTACTTATTAATTTAAATGAATCTCTTCACCAAACTAAGTATCCTACCAAATAATAAAGTCATCAAAAGGACAACTTTACTATCTGTATAGCAAAATTGATGCGCAAGATGGGAGAAATTATAATTACAACATCAATTCCAAGAATATCTAACATGCTCATACTCTTGAGTAGCAAGTTCATAAGCATTCAATATTTCTCAATTTCACCCAAGTTCATAAGCATTAAATCTTATTCGCAATATGATACTATAAATAATCACAAATAGTACAAACATAAATTGCTAAAGCAATATTGTTAAAAGAAAAGAAAAGAAAAATTGCAAAATTGGGTAAAGATGCAATTTTGTGTCAAAACAAAAATTAGGTAAATATCGCAAAATTGCTAAAAACCCAATATTACAAAATATTATGAAAATATTACAAATTGGGAAAATAGGATGCCTTTACTAAAACAAACATGAAAGGCCAATTCTCCAAAAACTTTTAAAAAGAAAACCCTTTGTCATTCCTTAAAAGTTATTTTGATCATAACATCATTTTAAAATTTCTTTTACTTTCTATGGCAAGTAAGGGTCCAAAAAAAGAAACAAATTAATTGGGTCCCAATTCCTTATAACTTTTAGTCTCAAAAAATCAAGTATCAATTCCCTCCATAAGAAGACAAGTCCTGCCATACACTTTTATGTAATAAACAAGTCAAACAAAATAAAATAAAATATTTTCATCTCGTATCCTTCCGACATACTGCCAACAAATAAGGAAACAAAATGTAGTCTCCCGACTCGTGAGTCACCGGATCGCCGTGCATTCACCGCTTAGTCAGTAACCCGCAAACGAAAAGAAGACGACGGTGGTGTTCTCATGCCTCGATGGCAAAAGTTAGTCTTTTCAAAGACTTAGAGTTTTAGTAACAATAGCCCCGATCCGTAATCTCGTGACCTTTTTGGAGTAACTTGCTTTCATGAGATAAGAGACCGCCTTTCTGAGAGTAGACGCATTTCCTCCCCTAATGGTGTGAGAAGATGACTCTTATTTTGGAAAGTGGTGACTGCTCTTCTTTTATGTAACCGCTTCGATTTGGTCGTGAGAGTGCTTCCTATTCGCTGAGCCGAGAGACTAGTTCGTGGGAAATTTTGTATTTATATTATGAAGAAATGGTTTGGTAGTTTCGTCTGGTGAATTTGTCGATCATCTGGGCATATGCACGAGCAAGAACGCCCAAAGATCCGAAGATAAGGCATCGGATGAACAGCACTTTCTGGGAGCACTCGCAGGCATCCGAATAGACCCATGCCTCGGGCCGACCGGTTATCAGCCACTTCAAGAGGTCCGGGCCGCCACCGCTAACGGAACTGGCCCGCCCACGGTACCATTAATGCCCCCTTTTCTCTCGCAGATGGTCTGCTGGAAAGAACAAGCTTGACCGTCACTTCATTGGGAACAATAGACAATCAATGTTGTTTAATGTGAATTTTATGATTTTTTTGGAACTGGCATGGATGCTATATTGATTCCAAGATTGGAGGATTGCTATAAAAGACAACAGAGAATACAAAGATTATTGCATCCGTGTTCATCAAAGAAAGACAATTGATATGACACCATGAAGTGAAGGGGTTGTGGATGAGGGTCTGGCCAGACCGATTAGTTGAGCGTGTCGCTCGGCATGGATGAAGTTAGAGACTATGATGGCTCTGCTGAGCTCCAACAAAAATGTGATACTGTATCTAAAACTGACCTACAGCCTCCCCGCATCCAAGGACACCCATCGCTGGGTCCCCATAGGGTTGCTCTGCTTCCACCACCCCCATCCTCTCTTTCCCTCCTTCTGGCCTCCGTATAGCGAGTGGCCGCCTCATTCAATCTCATCCCCATCTTGGCCTTCTACTAGCCTCGGGCTTTCCGCTTCTCGTTTAGCCCCATCACCACCTTCTTCTCCTTTTTGGCTTCTGCGGCAGCTTCTATCTTGGATCCGGAATAGATGCTTCATCTACTTTGAATGTTTTGTAAGCTCGGAATGTATTGTAAAACATTGCTTGGCAACAAGCAAGTATAATAGAATCTTGAAAGAATTACATAGTTTATTGTCATCAGGCCTTATAAATGTGTGTGAATATTCTATAATTCTATCTAATCGCGCCATTCGTCACTATAAGATGGGTTAACGGGCCTGTTTGTCCATCCGAGAGGAAGGCCTTTGGGCTTGGCCCTTCTTAGTCCACAAGTGTTCTAGAGTGAAACCGTCGCGCTGTTCATATTCGACAGACATCGCCACGCTGCATTAAATGCGACTATTGCACTTTAGTGACTATATACAGAGGAGATCATGAAGCCATACCTTTTCCTCTTTCGTCATTTTGGGCTTATCTTCTTTCCTTTTGGCGACTAACCACTGCGAATAAGCCGGTTCTACCTTGCATTCGTTTTAGAGCCATCGCTGTAGGCATTCGTGCACTTCATTTCATAGGTAACTATCATCGTTCCTTAATAGTGTTGGTTCTTGGTTGGCGACTGGTTTCCGGCTGTCTAAGGCTTGGAAGGGAGGACTAAAAGCTGTCTGGCCCGGGCGACCCTTATTTGGGCCTGGGGCATGCCTTTGTACCGATTAGGTGTAGAGTTTAATAGTTGTTTTTTCTTTTCCTTTTGATATGCTTGTAAAATGGTGAGGCCGTGAAGAACTTTCACGAGCTGGTCCCCGGCTGGTGCACCCGGCTGACGCTTCTGGCTAAGTGCAGCATCATCTCGCTCCGACGATGGAGGAATTAATGATGGCATTGCAAGGCCCGACAAAGATTAGCTTCCTGGCCGGGTGGATAGGCCCAATGAATCTACCTCGAGCAGAATACACTTAGTGTATTTTTTACCCTCGAGCATCTCGCAAATTCAAGTTACTCTTTCCCGTGCCAGCCATGGTCAAATAATTTTTACACTTTACCCGGGCACCTCCGGCCCTTATACACCTCAATGTGATTCGCATCCTAATCGGCTGCTGCTTGCTGAACCATTTGTACCAGCTTGATCTCACGTTGGTGGAGCTTTTTATCATTTACTTCCTGAACATAGGGTCGGGTGGTCGGATGTCCATGTCAGTTTTGAGCCCACGACTGCAGATCGTGAATGGGCTCCCCAACTCGCCTAAGATGGAGCACTAGTGGTCGATGAACTGTCACGGCGTTATTGCAGTCGGTTTCACCCAAAGCGATTATGCAGGAACAACAGTTGCATAGATCCATGCAGTGATAGTCATCGTTATAATAATATAGTACTGAGAGGTGATAGCAAATAGGTGAGAAGATTTAGAGCACGAGGCTGCACCTTAGAGAGAGATCTGATGGGCACTTGCTTAGGTCACCCAGAAGATATCCGCCAAACGAACCGATCTTGCATCATTCCAACATCCCCCGGTCGCGCCTCAACGTTATGGAAGGGGGGAGCACTTGTGCTTGCCGATGCGGCGCCTGCTTCTGACGGCGCCAGTCCTCCAGGATTCGTAATCGAGGTACTGGAGTCGGTGCAGCCCAAAGCTTAACGAGGTCATCCACCCTTGCTGGCTTCTCAGCTCTTCGCTTCCTAGTCAAGACAAAATGCCGGCCTCAATGCTTCCTTCATTGCGGTTGCACCCCGAGTGGTCAAGGTTAAGCGGAAGACGCCGCACGGAATACGCCAGCTGGCAGGGTGAGAATTTTATACCCAGACCTAATGACGCGACGCTCCTGGATTCGGGAGGAAGTTAAGAATGGATGGAGAGAACGATGGGGCTGCTTGATCACTATGTCACCCGCAAAAGAAAGCGGCATGTGAGTTCGAGTGGCGAATCGGACGCCGCCCCTGTCCAATCTATGGAACCGGAGCCGGGCCGGGCTTGCGCATGATCACCGCCGTTGATAGTTCGGGGACGTAATAACCATCTCGGCTCGACCGGGCCAATGTGGAGCGAGGTAGATGAGTCGCGCCTGATCGTAATCGAACGAAGTGTATCCTGACCAAGATCCCATAATCCCGCCTTTAGATCTGGGCGCAGGAGCCTACTAAGAAAATTCAAGTATACAAGGGTCCGGTACTTCACCTGCCCAACCGACCCTAATTGTGATAACCTGACAACTACCTTCCTCCGCTGGCCTGAGTCTGTAGATGAGAAAGATATCGGTCCCAGGAGAGGAGGGGTGCAGGTTGACATAGGTGCATCGCGGCCGCTGAGCCCTTTCATCGCGGAGCGTCCGCGGCCGATCAGCTAAATAGTTTGTACCCACCAACACTGTAAAGCCGAAATATCAGGCATGGGGCCTTCATCGAAGATTATTCGTGCCCGTGACCTACTTCACCTCAAGGAGACTTTCTGTAGATCAGTTTGATATCGACACAAGTCCGCAACCGCAACTAAGTTCACCGACCGAAATGGGCGATAGGTGTTTCCGCCGTGGTTAGCTACACGGATCAATTGTTAATAGGCTCGCCAGAAGTCGAGCGCTGTTCGCAAATACGGCGCCAAGAACATCACGAGTTTCAGCTTCGCCAAGGGACGCCGAAGCCACTTTAGCAATTATTTGTTCAAAGCGGTATGGCAGAACGGAGATGCAGAGGTCTTCACTAAAGAAAGCCGAGTTGGCGTCATCGCCTGAGGTCAGCGCTGTGATAACTGGTTTGAGAGAGCCACCGCCAAGCCGAAGCCCCGAGAGAGACGCGGGCGCGCCATGCAAGCCACAGCTTTTAACACCTGGTACGATATTTCGAGCTCGGTTCAGCCGCGCTTTGGCTATGAAAGAGGCTCGCCGGAGGGCGGAATTCGAACATGGAGCCGCTCAGGAGGAATTGGCCACAGCAGGGGAGGCTTGTAAGAAAGGAAGAGAGCACTACTCAGGATAGAAAATCCGCCTCGTTATGTGAGCGCCATGTGAATGACATTTCACGCCTTTCTAGTAGAAGGCCGCTGACTGTGGGAGGAGATGGAGGCCGACGACCTGCGGCGAGCACGCTTCAATTATGGCTACGGCTGTTGCGCTTTCACGCATAACATATGTGGAGCAAGCCTCAATCCGACGAATGTCCAACAACCTTCATCGCCGCAGAGTTCTCGCATCTGCCCCCCCAAAGGGCCACTGCCGCTGGATCCATTGTCATAGTAGGGAGGACCGTTAGGAATAGGGGTTCAAATGCTGGCCGGGGAGGAGGCAGTTTTTCTAATGGATCGAGAGGAGGCAGTTCTTCCAACGGATCTCCCGGCTGAGTAGAGTTTAAGTTCTTTGTTGAGGCGAGACTTGTTTTATTTAGTGTTGCTGCACCAAACAATTTGCTTTTCTTTCTTGCTTTGGTCATTTTGGGTATTTTTAAAACGCTTCAGATCTGATTTCTACCCGCTTAATGTTTCTTTGAGCATATATGCGACCGTAGAGTTTAATTGAGAGATCCGTATCAGATTTGACTAGTCGATGCCTCGGGTCAAGGTGTTGCTGAACCGCGCCTCCCCGATTCTCGCATCGACCAGCTAGATGTGATCCATGCCGGGCCGGCAGTCGCGGAGCAGCCACCCGACTTAGAGACTGACTACGCCACCCGACTAGAGATCGACCAGCCAGATGTGATCTATCGGGCCGCAGGTCGAACCGCACCCACCCGACTTAGAGATCACCAGCCAGATGTGATCTATGCCGGGTCAAGGTGTCAAAGAACCGCACCACCCGGACTTAGAGATTGACCAGCTGATGCGGATCCGCGTCGGGCCGGCAGCCGCTGAACTGCCATATCGATTCAGAGATTAACGAAGAGAAGTGATCGAGGCCGTCAGCAGCAGCAGGAACCGCCCACCCGACGAGATCGACCACCTAGAAGTGATCGAGGCCGGTCGGGCGGTGTCGTTGAATCGCGCTTACCCGACTTAGAGATTATCGCCTAGATGTGACGGCGCCGTCAGCCATGAACCGCAAATCCCGACTTAGAGATTAACGCCGACAGATCGGCGCCGCCGTGCAAAGCCGCTGAAATGAGCCACCCGAACTTAGATCACTGGGCCAGGCGATCTATGCCGGCCGGCGGTGTCGCGAACCAAATACCGGACTCGTAGATTGATCGCCTAGATGTGATCTATGCGTTGGTCGGCAGGTCGCTGAACTCCGCGCCACCAACTTAGAAATTGACCAACTAGATGTGATCTTTACGCCGGGCGGGCGTCGCCAACCGCGCGCACCATTTCAGAGATGACCACCCAGATGATCGCAGGCTGGCCGCAGGTCGCTGAACTCGCGCCACCTGACTTAGATCAGACTAGCCGGATGTGATCTATGTCACAAGAGTCAGTTAGAATCTGAAATTCTCCTGACTTTGGATTTGACCTCGCGTGATTTGCGAAGATATGCCGTTAGGTAGATAACAAAGATGATTTCTTTATTGATAATACCTTTCGCGCGGAATTCCACATTCTAGGTACAAGAGTTCCATCTCGTTTTGTCAATAAGTACAGATCGCAGTTCTCGGGCCGTGTGACTACATATGGTCCTTCCTGTCATTGAATTTCACCGCGGGGGTCCAAAGATTCTCAAAACCTTCTCAAGATCATCGCCTGCTCAAACACACATCCGAGGCTTTACTTATTTGAAAGAAAGAGTTCGCTAAGCCGCGATGGTAGGATGTTATTGACGCTGCTTCGCAACAAGGCCACTTGCATCTAACTCTAACCACTGATTCCCGCATTTTCGACTCGGGTATGAACTGGAAGAAGGCGACCACCTCGGCAGAATAACGGCTTCCATCCAGAAGTAAAGCGCAAAGGATGCCGGTCAGTTTAGGCCGTGGTTCAGAGGCCCAAAGGCCTCAAGTGCTTCCTCCACCCATTTCCTTAGCGGAATCTAATCGCTTGAGGGCGCTAGCGCAGTTTTGCCTGAGGCTTCTGTTTCGACCTATCGCTTCCGTGGATACCAAGGCGGAGTACAAGTTTTTTATCTTCACTCCGCGTAAATCCCGATAGATCCGACCGCCAACCATGTACCATTATCGGATACGATTGATCTCGGGATGCCGAATAGGCAGACTATGTTTTTCCAGATGAACCGGGTAACATCTTTATCTTTGATTGACGGGAAGGCATCATCCTCTATCCATTTACTGAAATAATCAGTGGCAACCAGTAATAATTTTTTCTGAGCCGGCGCAGTAGGAAGAGGGCCGACGATATTGATTCCCCACTGAGCAAACGCCAGTCGGCTAGTAATGAGATCGTCTGTAATCGTGATTTCAAGACGGAGACATTCGCTGGCAAGGGTCGCATTTTGACATAGCCGCAACACCACTTCATATCGGGCCACACATCCCTCAAGGTGTGGAGCCCTCCCACGGTTGAAGATTTTCCCCGATGATTTATTAAGGCCTTCGTGCAATTCAAATTTAACACATAACGATCCCATTCAGAGCTCAACATTTCAGGTATGGTCCCGCCTAGGGATCACAGAGTGAGTCGCCTGCCTACTGGGAGGAACCTGCACTGCATCGAACTGGAACTTTATGGGCCATGCTTCTGTCATCCGGCGACTCTCCTGTAGCTATGTAGAGTCGAATGGGAATCCATCCAGATGTGGACTATCTATCCGCTTACTTGAGCATGTGATACATGAACCCGGCTGATAGTAGATGGGGAGATATATAGCTTCCTTTATTGGCAAAGACGCGGCCACGACGGCCAGTGGCATCTACCACACATCGTCTCAGATATGGTCTGCTTCCTGTGTTGTGAGGGTGCTCAATTTATGTTTGACTAAAGGTTTATTTTTGTTAAGGCTGGGGCCTCGAGACTCGACCTCTGACTTACCCTACGACTAGTCATAATCACTTAACTGCAAGATCATGAGTTCCCTGACGAAAGTAGTTCTAAAGTCCGCGACGCCGCTTCGATTCAATGCTATTGAGGCACAGAACCAAACTGATCGGTCTGTCAATCCTTTCCCCAAAGTGAGGTGAGGCTAACGCGGCAACTGAAAGGTTTGGCTCCATTGCCGCTTCATCAACGCGTCCACCAACCCTTCGCTCGGGCAAGTATCGGGTCAAGTGGGATTTCTGCAAGGAAATCGGCTATGACCTGCCCCTTCTTGGAAAGCCTTGGCTTGTTCTGGATTCCATATTAGCTTAGTTCCATTGCCCATCCGGCCATTCTTCCGATATCCGTATTGGTGATCATGCCGAGCCGGAAGATCAATAAGCACTACAACGGATGGGCCGAAGTACGGGCTGAGCTTCGGGCGCATCGTCCGTAGCTACGCGCAAATTCTTGTTCAAGGTGGGTGTATCCGGGTTTCTCGTGACGTTAAGGACTTGCTGACAAAGAACATTGTCCTCAATTTTGCATCCCCATATTTTTTAAATAAGGTGGCGCCGATCGCTTATATCTCGAGGCCGTTGGCAAAGATGAGCGTGGTTCCGCTTTCGGGCCTACAAGGATCGGGGCTCCTGTAAGATATCGCTTGATTGCTACGTAATGCTCACAAGATCACCACGGCACGCTATTCTCTTCCAAAGTAGTGAAGAAGCGGTTTCAACCGGCTCCATGAACCGATATGCGTCCCAAAGCTCTGGCCAACCTACGGCCGGGCCGTGATCCTTCGTTTGGGCCGGTGATCACAGGATCGCCTTAAGCTACAGGTTAGCCTCTATCCCTTTGCTACCATGAAGCCAAGGAACCGGGCCGCGACGCTGACCCCCCGAAGGCACATTTTGGGGCCCGGGCCATACCATTTTATCTGAGGAGGTCGAAAGTTTGTTGGAGATGAGCCGTGTGATCCGGGCGCTGCTTAGATTTTACTAGCATATCGTCAATGTAGACTTCCATCGTGCTGTCGAGTAATGGTCGAAACATTTTCGTTACTAACCTCTGATAGGTTGCTCCTGCGTTCTTTAAGCCGAAGGGCATCACGTTGTAACAGTAGAGTCCATGAGGAGTGATGAAAGACGTTTTTTCCGCATCCGGAGGGTGTATGGAGATCTAGTGGTATCTTGAGAAGGCGTCTAGGAATGATAGCATACCGTGCCTTGCTGAGGCATCCACAATCTGATCTATGCGTGGTAGGGGGAAGCTATCTTTTGGACAGGCGTCGTTGAGGTCCGTGTAATCCACACATACTCTCCATTTGTTCCCCTTCTTTGGAACCACTACCACACAAGGCCACTCAGGTATTTTGATCGCTTCCGATGAATCCATTATAAGATTAATAACCTCGGGTCCGGATGATCGAAAGTGGCGATTTGGTGAAAGCTGCCTCACTATTCGACCATTGCAGGGGACAAATTTAGCTTAGCGAGGCGTGAACTGGCCGATCCTAGCATATCCGCATGAGTCCAAGCAAACACATCTAAGATTGGTCCGTATAACTTGGCATAACTAGGCCTTCCTCTTCTGGAGAACAATATATAATGATATAACCGACCAGCGAGGGACACTTGTTTTCATGGACTAATCTGGCTAATCTGACTTTTATCCTTCCAGTAAGCCTGGACGGGTGATCCGTAATTGTTATTGCGAGGGCTGGTCCTATAGTGACTTCGAGAGGTCTACTTATGTGGTGCTCCCAGAGAGAGTTGATAGCATTGCCGTGTGGCTAATTGGCTTTCCTGGAGATCAACTTGTCCAGACTTAGTCGGGTAGCTTATCAGTTAGTATGACACCGCCATATGGTGCCAGTTCTACTAAGATAGCATTGTATGGCCCCAAGTCTTCTACCACGAAAATTTAAGATTTCTGGTCAGCTACTGATCCGCCTTGATAGAGAAGGTGACGCCCCATCAGGTGTGTAGCTCCATTGAAACCCGACAAACCATCAATGGAATGGAGATATAGATAACTGACCACGGCTTAAAGGTCGAGATAGAGCAACTCCGCCGCATCGCCAGGATCGATGAGAACCCCCGTACATCAAAATCGCACACACAACCACGCCAGTGCCATAGTGAGGTGATGACCCGTAGTTGGCGCCAGTGGAAAGGATATGTGGTCAGCCCAACGCGTAAATGCTGACATCTCCCGATCGCCGATGGTGCCTCACTTGGCTCTAACCGAGGTCACTGAGCATTCTTCTTCGCTGCTTACCATGGTTGTCGGGCCGGTCCCCCCAAAGAGTGAAGTTGATGGTCGGCCGAGGTCCTGAGTTTATACAATTTTCACTTACTTCACGTGGTAGTACCGCCGCCTCTGCTCGCTTCCCTCAAAGATCGCTTCCAGAAGTGGCCGAAATTTTTAATAAGTTTACCAAAAATTTGAGGCTCACATTGATTATCTTCTGCCGCGGTCCCTATGGTAATCGTGATCGTAGCGAGGATCTATTGCGCTGGTCCGACTCGCTCAGCTGGTCGGGGCCATTTGAAATCTGGGAGGCTCCCGATAAATGGGTAGGAGCTTGGCCATAGCGATGTCGAGAGTGCAAGAACGGGGTTTTCTCAGATGGTTCGTCTGGGAGCTGGTTTGCCTTGATCAAGCCGATGGGCCCTTAGCGGCCGACTTATTTGCTCGCGCTATCATAACAGTTTGTGAGGTGGCCCGGATGTTATCTTCCAACGTAGAGAATTTATCCGCCTGTCGATACAATTCCTCCATAGTTGCCGACGAGTCCAGGATAGCGGGACCGAAAAACGTGGTCGGCCCAAAGCTCCTTCTCGGCGTTTGCAAGACCGCATCCATACCGTAGGACGCTGAATCGCGCGACCGCCAATCAACCCGCCAGAAGTCCTGACGGACTGCCCTCCCGCTTTCGAGGATGGATCGAGGGAGCTGATGTTCCTTTGTCGGATGTGAGCACAAAATATTGAGGATCATTGCCTTGCCACGTAATATGAATGGTCGGATGAACCGCCAGAGAGTGGCGGCGGTGGCAGAAACCAGGCATCAGAGCCCGTGATATGCTGTCAAAAGCGAGTGGATACGTTTTCTCATGTCCCCCTACAGCGGAGGGAACGATCATTTGCAGCGTGGGGACGACCCCGTAAGGCGGGTACATGGATGGCACTGGTGGGGGGAAGCCCCCTGCCTGGTTAGGCACATATTGGTGAGTTGGTGTTGGCGGCCTAGTCCTCTGGTTCTTTTCACCCAACGCCTCGCAACACCGGGACGACGTACTGACGGCGAGGTGGCCTTTTTCTTGAGGGCTGCGCATTGGGAAATGGGTAATCCACGGGAGTGGGGAACTTTGGGAGATAATTCATCATCACCGTAGATCAACATCGTCCTATAATGACTTCTTTACCGTTGTCGTGGACGTGGAAGCGAGGAAATGGGCTGGGAGGTTCCTCGATAAATCACACCCACGGCTCCAACTAGGCCCCGCAGCCGCCATTTTCTTCTCGCAACCAGTCTGGCTGTTTCAGGTAACCCCGCCATCTGCCCGGCCTCAAGCCCTTCTGGTCTTGCTTCCATCTCTTGGGCTTCAGGAGGAGCCGATCTTCAAGGGCTAGGGGTTTGTTGATTGATAGTCATGGCGTGAATTCCGACTTCCGCACTGGCGTGATGCCTGGGAATAGCCAATCTTTGGAGATCGGGAGGTCGCTTCAGATGCAAAATTCAAGCCTGCGCACCGCCCCGAGACTCTTCTTGCTCGACGCTTCCTGGGCTGCATCGACGCCACCGTAGTCTCTTGAATTCTGGGGAGTCACCGGATCGCCTAAGATCACTCAAAGGGGCCAACTCCGCAGTAACCGAAAGAAGACGACGGTGGTGTTCCGTCGCCTCCGACGGCAAAGCTAGTATTTTTCTCTCGAAGACTGAGAGCTTTAGGCACAATAGTCTTATCCGTAATCTCACCTTTTGAGAACTGCCTTTTATGGAGAGGGGTGAGATCCGCCTTTCTTGGAGAGTAGACGCATTTCCTCCCCTACTGGTAGGAGAAGAGGGAAGCTCTTATTTTTAAGACACTTGTTCCTCTTTTATGCAACCTCTTTCCGATTTGGCCGTGAGAGTGCCTTCCTATTCTTGGGCTTCCTGAGGCGAGAGACTAGTTCGTGAAAATTTGAATTTATATTATGAAGAAATGGTTCTAAGAGTTTTGTTCAAGTGTTTCGTCATCATCCAGAAGACAAGGCTGTCCAGATAGCAATGCCCGGGGAAGTACTTCCGAAAGATGGGTGATTCGGATTTAACAGACGGGGGCACAGATCCGGATGAGAGCGCCCGCGCCTCGGGCCGCCACCAAGATATTGGTCGATCTTAGAGGGCCTGGTCGCCACCACATGGAACAAGCCCAGCCTACTTGCATTCACAAAGGAAAAGGGGCACAATATTGTCTAGTGAGAATAAGAACATGCCAGCCACCACGATCCTCCCATTGTTAAATCTCTATGGGAAACATTATTAGACTTAGAGAACACCATAACTGGAATCTACAACAAAGTATTTCATACTCAAGAAGTCATCATTCAAACCATTGATTCCGTTTTGGAATTATAACAAGTTTTATAAAATAAAAAAAAACGTTGAACACGAACAAAACCGAAACATACAAAAACAAATAAAGCTTCAATGTCAACTAAAGTTGCACTGATACCAATAACTAAATTATTTTGTAAAATCAATAGTATTTACTGAGTCCAAAAACAATTGATCAACAATCAAAAGACCTACTAAATACATTACAAAATAATAATTTTGTTGAAACAATGAAGCATATATATTCGTAGTATATAGAAAACATACTTAGCATAGATCCGAAATTGTTGGCCATCATTTGTCTCCCAAATCTACAAAAGATGAAATTAAAGAAAACCTAGAGTTGAAGATGACTCTTTTCTTTTCCCCAAGCGTGTTATATAAAACCCTTCTAAAATTTTAGGACTTTATTTACTTATATATATATATCATAAGAGAACAATCGGGCTTTGGTTCAATGGGCTTACCAAAGCAAAAGAAAAGATAAAACCACGAGCATATAACTAATTAATATTAAACCATTTCATAAATGACCCATAATTAACATACACAATTACACAATTAAAACTGTAATATAATTATGTTTAGTCCATAATTAATAAATTAATCTAACATCAAATACTTTATTCATGTGTTTAATGCACACATTAAAACATGTTTTATTTCCCAAATGTTACAAACTCACGGTCTTCCTTAATCTATAAGTTTTGTAACATTTCATGTGTTTAATCCACTCATTTAAAATGCTTTATTGTCAAATGTTATAATCTTAATTTATCATTGAATATATAACTCCTTTTACATATTAGATGCTTAAAAGTGTAGCTCTTCTTATACTTAAAATGTTATCACAAGTGTAACTCTTCTTATACTTATTTTTAACCAACAATATATGAGAATATATAACAATTTGAATATCTAGTTTTTCTTAATAGAGAAAATATTTTAAAAAGCATTCAGAAAAAAGTCAAAAAGTAAAAAAGCCAAATATTTTGGCTTTTTTTATTCAACCAAAAATTTTAAAAATTTAGTAATGAATCATGAAAAAGTTAAAAAAAACAAATAGGTTGAATGCTAAAAACAAATTACTAGCTCCTAAAGCAAATATTTTTATGATAAATTCACTTTAATCATATTTATTACTAATAACACGGTGCTTTTGGTTGAATAGGAAAAAAACTAAAATTTTTAGTTTTTTCTATTTAGCCAAAAAATAAACATCATCTTAGTCTGCTAGTTATTGCAAATATATTCATGATCATTGAGGAAATGACTGAATTTGTGTCTTGGCTTATGTGGGGATAATGCCACAATTTTAGTGTTCTCTTAATTTACTCTTTGTTATCTTAATTTAGTGCTTATGTGTCTTTTAGACAAAAAAAAGAACCAAACTATTTTCCGTGCTTGTTCTCCTTGTTTTATCAAAATAAAAATAAAAACAGTTTTCAAAAAGGGTAACAAAATAGGCTCTTTGTGCCTCGGCTTATGATGTAGGAATACTGTGACATTTGTGGAGGTGAATTGTATGGGAGAAGGAGCGGTCATGGAGAAGAGGGTGCAGTGGCTAAAGAAGCTAAGTAGAAAAGAATTCATTTTTTTCGTGGAGTCTTCGGATTTCATCAACAAAGATATGTGGTTGGAGAAAATTCCTGGCTCCCTCACAGAAGGAAGTTCTTTTGCCCTGAGCCGGTACGCATAGTTCATGTGTTGGCTTCATTCTCCAATGCATTCATGTTTAATATTTGTTTTTTGGGTAATTAACAGGAATAATTCATAGTTTGTCTGGTCTCCTTTAATTAGTTTCATTTATGGTTTAACTAGAAATAATCCTACATTTGAAGGGTCCCGTATCTAAATGGTCTGTGACCGGTAGCGACTGGCTTAGCTGGTTTTGGATATCCTAAGTGGCAGGAATGGAGTGTTTGGAGTCTGTTTGGATGGCCAGAAAATCATGTTCTTCTTTGACCCTGTGAAATTCTCATCAGGGTATTGTTTGGAAGGCGATAAAATCACATTCCTCTTCGACCCAGTAAAGTTCCCCTCTGGATTTTCCTTCCCAGCCTTGGCTCCCCCATTTTGTTTGGAAGACCAGAAATCCCGAACAGAATCGGAGAAGGCAGAGCAATTGATGGCAACAACTTATTTGAGAATTGAGAGATCAATAGACTCTCCCAAACGTGGAAGGAGACGGCGACGGGGATAGTGAAGCCACCCGCCGCTGAACCCGCTACGACTTGTTTCTGGAACCGTTGCATTGTGAATTTTCTGGAGGAAAATTCTGAGCGGCATTGAGGTCGGTGGGATTTTCACCGGAACTAAACTAGGCATCTAGACTCTCCCAAGTGAAAACTTTTGAAATTTGGTGGTCGAAGAGAGAATTAACACCGGAATGTGGTGGGCTAATGGCTAAAGTGGTCAATGACGGCGGTTGTGGTGGTGGTGGCATGGAAGATCGTTGAGATGATCATAGAGTGAGGGTACTTTAATTTGATGAAGACTTTGAGAATGAAAAATGGGAGAAAATGGAGAGAAAATCCAAGGTAGTGGTGATGGTGATGATTGAAGGTTCATGAGCTATCTATGTGACTGCCTCTCTACTATTTCCTTCTTCTCTTTCCCTTTTTGGCTCCATGGTCATTCTCCTTTCAGGATGAGGAGACTGTGATCGGAGAAATGGTAGAGTGGAGCCTAATCGTCCATGGCTAACTCTAATCCGTGGAGTATTCCTAGTGGATCTGGAGATTAGTTTTGATTTTTTTTTTTCTTCCGAAGACATTCGTTTGATTTTATATCATTCTCTTTTCTTTTTTCTTCTTGTTTCTGGAAATGGGTTTGTTGAACGGAGATCAAATTGTTGTTAATGACATGGCTAGAGAAGAGGAAGAGGAAGAGACTGCCAGGGCTTAAATGAGTTTTAGAGGGAAGAGGTGTTAGGTAGGATTTTTTAACTCATTTATCCGGTCATCGGTGACTAGTAATCATTCGAATACTCTTAATTCTTAAATGCGAGATTATTTCTGCTTAAACGCTTAGACATTCAATTAAAGAATATTAAACTAAATCCACACTTATTTTCACACTACTCCTTGTTGTTTTGACTTAATGTTAGATAAAACTTTTATTTATCTTAATGCAAATACATTCATTTTACTTGGTCTTGATCTTGATATTTAGGCTTAATAATTAATTAGGCTTAATTATACTATGAATAATTAGGCTTAATATTTCCAAATACATTCATGTTTAGTACTTGGTCTTGATCAACTGGGAGGTGTTTGTTTTTTACTTAATGCTAAAAAAAACTTTTATTTACTTGAATGTTGAATAATTAGGCTTAATAGTTCCAAATGCATTCATGTTTAGTACTTGGTCTTGATCGACTTCGTGGTGTTTGTTTTATTTTTTTATACTTAATGCTAAATAGTTAGCCTTAATAGTTCCAAATGCATTCAGGTTTAGTACTTAGTCTTGATCGATTATGGGGGCATTTGTTTTTGATTCTAATTTTTTTGAATATACTTTATTTAAGCTCACATTAATAATGTAGCTTAATATTTCTACTTATCTATGTTAGTACATGGTCTTGCTTGACTTCAGGGCTTTTGTTTTTTTTACTTAATACTGAATAGAACTTTTATTTAGTTGAATGCTAAATAAGACTTAAAGTATTAAGTATAAGGTTGTTTGTTTTTTTAATATTATATTTCTATTAAGATAATACTTGTTTTTATATGCTTAAAATCAACATCTATAAAAATTAAGAAAATAATTTATAATGTAGATAGATATAATTTATTATTATGATATATATATATATAATATTTTATAAAGAACACAGAGATAAATTATTATGATAAATACTTACTTATATCATTAAGGAAAAAAATATATATATTTATTTATTTGCTAAGATTGTGTTTGGTTCTAGGAAAATACTAAGAAAAGAAAAATTGTTAAGGAAAATGATTTTCTTATATTTAATTATTGAATAAAAAATTTCAAAGAAAGTCAAATATAAATAAAAGGGAAAGTATGTATTTGTAGGCTATCGATTTGGAAACACAGATAAAGAAGGTAAGCAAAATGAGAAATACATGGTTAAATTGAGGTACTACCTTAACTAATTGTAGTTATATTTTAGTTAATCGATTATAAGACTTCCACTATTAGTTCGATAAGATCACACCTCAAACCAATTAAATTTTCCTTACATGTTCTAAGCGGATTAAATGACCGTTTTTGCCCCTCAATTATGACCTAAGAGTCAACACCTCAACTGGCCTTTTTCACATTCATCCCTTCAGTCCATAGGTCTAGATGTCAACTTAGCCTGTCAACTTTTTTATTTTTGTCATTTTTACTTTTGTAGCACTTGAAACTATAATTTTTGCCCTTCTTTAATTTTATATGAAAAAAATTCGAATTGTTTGATGAGGGAAACAAAATATAAAAAATAAAATAAATTAAAACATATTAAAACTCAATTTTTAGTTTTATACACGTCTTTTAAGTCATTTTATTTATTTATCTATATAAGTATTAAATAATTCAAAAGCATAGAACATGTTGAATAAATTTTAAATTTCATTTATTTTTTTGTTTCTGAAACTAATTTAAAAAAAATAAAAATTCTTTAACTTTTAAATTTTTTAGAAATCAAATATGAATATCTTGAATTATAGTTCGATAATCATAACTAATTTCTTACAAAAAATTAAAATTTATCATTCTACTGTATGTCATGGCTTTCATGTGCTTGTAAGTGTGACCTATAATTTTTTTAAAGTGTTTTGTGAGCAACAACTAACAAGTCTCTATTAGCTACCATGAGCGAAGGACAAAAATTATTAGTTTTTGAATACTACAAAAGTAAAAAATGACAAAACAAAAATAGTTGATGGGCTAAATTGATATGTGAGCCATAGTTGAGGGGCAAAATTGACAAAAAAAAAAAATAGTTGATGGGTTAAGTTGACACTGAGCCATAGTTGAGAAGTACAATGTCCTTTAACCTTATTCTCAACCATGTATTTCCCATTTTCTATATATTTTTGTTTTCATTTTCAAATTAGTAGCTTGACACATACTTTTTTCCCTAAATAAAATTACTTATAAACTTAAATATAGTTAAATTATTTAATTTTTATATAGATGAGTTAAAACAAATAAAATAAATTTAAATTAATAAATAAAAATAATATGTTGAATTTAACCCTATTTGTATTTTCCTTCATTTTTTATTTCCTTATATTTTCCTTCTTATTTTCTTTTCCGTTTCCCTAATATTTCCGAGAACCAAACATAGCCTAAATGTTTTTTTTTAAAAACAACATAACCTAAAATGTTTGTGACAAAAGGTGGAAATGTTTGTTCAATATTGTTAGCAACCTGTGGAAGAAGATTTAATAGTTCAAAGTATTTGTTAAGATTGTTATGAAATAACGGGACTAGGCAATAAGAAGAAATGAAGACTGCTAGAAAAAAAGTTCACTTTAATCAAGAGGAAAGTGTTGATAATCTCTAAAATTTCATTAACATATTTAATTAGTGATGGGATAGAATAAGTTATCTCGCTACTTGTGTACTGGTCTAAATTAAACATGGATAGATTATTTAAGATGTTTTCCTTATACTTATATGGATTATGCTCAACTCATGCATAAAATATATAACACTACTTCTTATATATATAAAAACAAAACTATTAAAAATATTTCTTAAAACAATAATATATATATATATATAGAGGAGAGAGAGAGTATATATATATATATATATAGTATATATAGTTATGGTATATATATATATATATTTAAGAAAATTCATAAAAAGTCTAATATTTTAATAGATGAATTCTACTAATTATAAGAAATTTCATTTTCTTAAATAAAAAATGTTGAAATGTGATATAATTTATAATTTAAAATATTAAAATAATATTTATTTTATGTTATTTTTATTATTTGCATCTAAATATAATATAATAAATATATCTTAACAGATACCCATTTTAAATTATCATGTCCTATGAAATGTATAATACAAGATATACTTTCAAGAAATATTTATAAGGAGGGGTGTCTCAAAAGATGAGGTCGATTTGGGTCCATCCTACTCCTAAGAATGGTGCTCAAATTCTAAACTCCAAGTAGGCTGCCTCGCAGGTCTGCTTCAAGAAATGTACCACGGGTCATTGCTCACCATGGTCTTAATGATAGATCCACCTGATAGTCACTCATCCCTTGTGTTTTTTTAAATATATAATAACTCATATATATAGTATATATATATATGAGTATATATATATATATATATATATAGTATAAATGTATTGTTATTATATAAGTTAAATAAAAGTACAACTTAGTTGATGTATTAAATTTCCAATTAAAGAGGTCGTAAAATTCTTTAAAAATGGTTTAAATTTCAGCTGCCAAGGTCGACCGTCTGACCCGTTAGGCCTGCCTAGTACAAGGTCTATGGACTGGGCCACAGACCGACATGTATCACAAGCCTCATTACTCAGAGTTGGATAGCTCGCCTTACCCGTTGGAAACCCATAGTTAAAAGACATCAAATAAACCAAAATTTATAAATCTAATACTCCTATTTCCTGAAAATAACTCGCTTGTACAAAAATACCCTTTCTCCTTTTGTGATTACAGATGTGTCTAGAAGAACATAACTTTTAAGAAATAATATAGGTAATTTGTTAAAGAGAAAAATTGATGGCTTAGATTCTCCAAAATCATGCTAAGTTTTAAAAAGTCTTTTATTCAAATCACCTATTTTCAACCCAATGAGATTTAATACCTTATGATATACAAATCCTATTTGATCTTGTCAATTAATGCATGTGTAAAAGAAAGTTATAACTAAATTTAAAAATATGGCATATAAATAGAGTTGCAAGGACTTATTCATTATATCAAATATCGATTCCTAACTCGTCTTGGCCTTTTTTTTTTCAACTTCTTGACATGTTTTCTATCTCAATGTTGTCTATTAGAATCATTCTTGTTTTTCTTCTATTCAGCTATGGAGATTGGATGTTAACTTAGCTAAATGTAGCTCTCATTGCTACATACCCTAATTCGAGAGAATATGGAAAAACTACATGTTGATCAAGGTGTTGCTAATTTTAGTAACCAATGGACTTTGATTAAACTTGCCCCTGGGGTTTATAAGTAAGTCCTATTGTTATCTTTATTCCCGCAAAATTTTCCTTATATGTAAGTAAAAATGGGGATAAGGTATACAAATACCCATAATATTTGGTTATATGTTCAACTTGGTTCTTAAACTTTGGGTCTACTGCCTATCATGTTCCAAGAGTTTAAATATGTTCTTATTTACAATGGATAACAAATTATAAGGTGTTTAATGTTTAATATTATCATCACTCATAGATATGTTAACAAATTATGTCACATTCGTGTGATATGCCAAAGATATGACGTATGTTTGTCCATATGTTCATTCTGTTAACTGTAAGAGCATATTTGAACTACAGAACAAACGTTACGGGCAATATTTAACCCAAAAAAGTTATAAGGCCAAGTTAGACATATGACCGAAAATCGAGGGCATTTATATACCTTATCCCGATAAAAATGCATGCATGCAATATGATGATCTTATTCTAATATTTTGTTTATGAATTTTTGTAGTGAGACTATTATTTTTCCTTGTATATTAGGTAAAAATGCATACATATGCGATATTATGATCTTATTCTAATAATTTGTTCATGGATTTTTTGTAGTGAGACTATATTAATTACTGGAAATAAGTCAAATATTATTTTGGAGGGTGGTGGTAGAGAAAACACTATACTTTCTTGGAAGACTTCTGGTCTAAGACTAAGAGAGGCTCCTTTGATGTTAAATGGAGCAAACAATTTCATTGCAAAAGGCATCACATTCAAGGTAATTAATCTTTTGATCAAGTTATTTAGATTATGTTTGACAATTCTTTAGAAAAACAATTCTATCAATAGTTTTTGAGACCTGTTTTTGATATTCTGTAAAACAAAAATCTATTTAAAACTCATTGTACTTTAACCTATTTTTTAATATTTTTAAAAATGTGCTTGTTGAAAAATATATCTGTATTTCTATTTTTTAATCATTACTCGTATTCAACTATTATTTGCTACAATCTTCTTAAAAAACAAGTAAAAATAATCGAAAATAATTAAAAATACTTTTTAGAGGAAAAAAACAACTTTTCTTTTTTTTTTCTTTGGTAAAAAAAACTACCAAACAGCTCCTTGGGCTTTGTTTAGAAAGTGTTTTTGAAAGATTAGGTATGTTTGAAAAAGTAAAATGTTCTTAACCTGTTCTCTATATTTTAATAATATCATAAAAATATTTTCAAAAAATTATATTAAAAAATAACTTTATATTTAATACTTCATTTTTAATTATTTTCATGTTTATATGATTAGTTTCTAGAATAATCCTTAAAAATGAAGCAAATTTTCTTTTTGAGAACAACTAAAAAATGTTTTGTAGAAACATCATGTTTTCTATTTGTAAGAAAAAATTCCTATTTTTTATTGTCAATTAAATGTCTTTTCTAGTCTTTTTCATAAGCAAAAAAAAAAAAAAAACAGTTTTCTGTTTTTAAAAATAATTATCAAACAGAACCTGAATCTAAAGCTTTTTTAATGTTATGAAAAATGGTTTCATGTTTTCAGAAATAGTTCCTACTTATTTAAGAGTTTGTTTGGCAATCATTTTTGCTTTCAAAGTGTTGGAAGGTTAAAACCTCTTATTAGAATTATTATCAAACGGATTTTAAATTCTTTAGTTTATAGTATTTCTGTTCTTATAAGGACTCGATCTTGGACCTCCCATTGACCCTTTCTCCTTTACTACTTGAGCAACGGATATTTAAATTCTATGTTTGTATGTTCTTCTAATTATTTGTTGATCATGCATGGATCCTTTTCCATTCCTCCACTAGAATACACTGCATCATCAAGAACGTGCAAACCACCAAGACAACGAAGCTGCTTTTCGTGCTGTTGCTGCTATGGTAGATGGAGAGCATATTTCATTCTACGAGTGTGGATTTGTTAGCACCCAAGATACATTATGGGATAAAGAAGGTCACCATTTTTTCAAATCTTGCTACATGGAGGGTTATATGGACTTCATCTTTGGTGACGGTACATCGGTTTATGAGGTAAGAATCAAACTAGCTATAAGAAGATCATAGATATTACAAAATAACGACAAATAAATAATAAGAAAAATGAAAAATAGAACACATAGATTTATATGGAAATCTAATCTGTGTAAAAAAAAAGTAGTTAAAGAAGAAGAAATCCGTTATATATATCAAAGATTGGTACAAGCAAGAGGAGTATAATTTCATCCCATATATTATCACACAACAAACTTTTTCGGATTGGGGCAAACAAAATTCGGATCACCAAACTCTAACAATAGTAAATACCCAAAGGTTCATGTTCTTAGGGATAAGGTGCACAAATGCCCCTAAGTTTTGCACATATATCCCACTTTGCCTCTGAATTTTTTTTCGATCTCAAGATACCCTTGACATTTACTTATATAGTCACCCATGCTCATCCCATTAAAAAAAGTCACAACCAAGCTGGAAACTTTGATAGGTACATATGAGGTGTTTAATGGGGGTTTTAACTGACGTTTGTCCATCTGTGACATTTTTTAAGAACAGTGGCATGGTTGAACTATGGAAGTAAACGTCAAATGTATCTTGGGACCAGAAAAAAGTTCAAAGACAAAATAAGACATACTAGCAAAACTCGATCGATAGCATTTGTGCACCTTTGTTGTGAGGATGGGACCGCGATGGATGATATAATGGTTTGGGTATGTTAGGGATGGGGTTGTGGTAGTTTAGGGGTATAGGATGTAACTTTGAAGGAGAAGGAATAGGTTTGGTTCCAAAGGTTATAGGGCTTATTTGGGGTTTATATATGATGGAATTATGGTTTAGAATGAAGGATTTTAGGTTTGGAAAGGTTCATGTTTGATTTGATGCAAAACAACCTTGTTTTGAGCTAGATTGTAGTTTTCGGGTTTTAACTAGGGTAAGCTAAGGCTATGCACCGATTTGGGGGTTCTCTAAGGTTATGGGTGATGATATTTATGATTTCTAGGGTGAAACAAAGTATAGGGAAAGGTTTTTAAAGTATGGAACCAGATTTGGAAAGTTTTGGGTTGTGGTTGGAGAGTTGGATTTGGAAAGTTAAAAAAAAAAAAAGGGATGAGTTGAGGTTGTAGGAGGATGATAGATGCCGCCCGGCCTGAGAAATCCACACCGGGGATAAGAGAAGCCATAGACTGCGCCACTCAAGATTCACCCGAGATAAGAAAAAGAGATATACTTTGTCATCCAAGGAATCCACCAAGGGATAAGAAGCAACGAACTCATCGCTTAAGGGAATCCACCCAAAAGATAAGAGAATAAGAGAGAACTCTTAAAAGAGAAATTTGAAAATATTATTAAACTTGAATTGATTGTCAAAGACTACAATAATAATATAACTCCAAATCAAAATTGTAACAAGACTCAAAATACTTGGAAATAGAAATATATTTTGTGTCTCCAATGTTTCACAACCTCTCAAATCCGAATTTTCCATAATGGAGATCGAATTCCTAATGTTTGTTGTAGAAGCTCCTGCATCAATCCCCATGTTGGGAAAAAGATTTGTCCTCAAGTCTTCACCATGATAAGACCTCAAATCCTTGACATTGAATGTAGGCAAGATATTGTTGTCATTGAACAATTCCAACTTATAAGCATTCTTTCCAATCTTCTTCATAATCTTGGAAGAGTCATCTACTCTTACCAAATTGGATACCTCTACATCAAAAACCTTTCTTTCTCATATGTAACCAAATCTAACCCCCAGGGTCAAAACAAGCTTGTGATGACCTTCATTTACTTGTTTTTCATATTGCTCAATTATTTTCCCAATGTTGAACTTTACTTCCTCATGAACAAAAAAGTTGTTAATAAGTTGGCAATCAACACACTTCTCCAAGATCTATCCTTATTAGGTGTCAATAGGGTGAGAACCACACAAGGAATTTTACTTTCTCGAATAAACTCTTTGTCAAGCAAATAATACTTGCCTTTTAAGCGCTTCATCCTCCTTAGGACTCATTCTATAAGCTGGTTTGTTGAGCAAAATCGAACTTGGTATGAGGTCTATATTATGTTGAATATCCCCCATAGGTGGCAAACCATGTGGTATTTCCTCAGGCACTACATCAACACATTCCTCCAAATCGGTTTCACTTATTATGGGATTTTCTTCTCTCTTTATATCTTGAATAACCAAATTTATCACGTCATAACCAACTTTGATTTCCTTCTCTGACTCAGATTTTGACGACAATGAGCTCTTTGCCTCATCTTTTTGCACATGGTTGGATTCAATTACTTCAACATCTTCTTTCTTGCCTTCATCTTCCTAAATTAGCGCAATAACTTTTTGGTTAGGACATTCAAAATCAATCTTTAATCCTTGGCATAAAGCATCATCTTTGAAATAAGAGTCAATTCTTATTGTGGCTTATGCACTTTACTCTTACTTGAGGTGTGGGGGTAGGTTTACCGCCATTAGGATTCCAAGAAGTTGAACCCTTGGCAAACCTTTCTTTAGTCACACTCTTAGTTGTAATAGAGCTTCCATACTTGTTTAGAGCCTCAACCTTCAAAGCTAATTTAATCACATCATGAAGAGTGTTATATGGCTGCATAAAAATAACTCTACCAATATCAAACCTCAAACCAATAAGGTAGCAGGTTGTGACTTGTCTCTTGCAAGTCTTCATTGATTATCAAGTTTTCAAACTCACTCAAATTCTCCTCGACACTTAAATCTTGTTGCTTAAAATTCTGAATTTTGAGGTAGATGTCTTGGAGATAGTTAGTGGAAAAGTACCTCCTTTTAAGCTCTTTCTTTATATTTTTCCAAGTTTCAATCTTCTTTTTACCATCTCTTTCATGTTGTCTCTTCAAGTTTTTCCACCAAATTGAAAGCATTCTTCTTACACATTTTGATAGCCACCAACTTCACCTTTTTGCATTCGGGGGGGTTATAATACCCAAAGACATGCTCCACCATATTAAGACAATCTAAAATTTCATCAACATCCATTCTTCCATCAAATTTTGGAATGTTAAGTTTTGGATTGAATCTTAAGCCTTCATCATATTTACCATGGCTCTCATAATACTCATCATTCGGTAGTAGCCATCATATCTCCCATGGTAATCATAGTTTCGTGCATACATACCTTTAGTTTTTTTGTGCTCCAAGAAACCTTCAAGTTGACTATGCTACAAAGTCTATTCATAAAAATCATATTTTTCCTCCTTGACCTTGTATTTGCCCACACCTTCCATCAAGTTCTCCATATACCTATGATCTTCATAAAGCCTGGCAGTTGTTTGTAGATGTTGGCAAGAGTCTCGAGATACACGGTGGTTCCCCTCCTCCATGGCTAGTGAGTGACTCTACATGACCAAACTGTCTCTAGCACAAATACACCTTTTAGCTTATGATCAGTCATCATACCATGAGCTCTGATACCACTTTGATGTGAGGACGGGATTGCGATGGATGATCTAATGGTTTAGGTAAGTTAGGGATGTGTTTGTGGTAGTTTAGGGGTATTAGGATATAACTTTGAAGGGTAAGGGACAAGTTTGGTTCCAAAGGTTCTAGGGCTTATTTGGGGTTTATATACGATGGAATTATGGTTTAGAATGAAGGATTTTAAGTTTGGAAAGGTTCGAGTTTGATTTGATGCAAAACAACCTTGTTTTGAGCTAAATTATAGTTTTCGAGTTTTTCTAAGGTAGGCTAGGGCTATGCATGAATTTGGGGTTTCTCGATTTTTAAGGTGAAACAAAGTACAAGGAAAAGTTTTAGAAGTAAGGAATTAGATTTTGAAAGTTTTGGGTTGTGGTTGGAGAATTGGATTTGGAAAGTTAAAAAAAGAAAAGATGATGGGATGAGTTGAGGTTGTAAGAGGATAGATACTTACTTCAACACCCAAGGAATCTACCTAGGGATAAGAAGTCACGAACTCGGCACTCAAGGGAATCCACCTAAGAGGTAAGAGAACAAGAGATATACTTCACCACCCAAAGATCCTGGATAGAAACAATGAGAACTAAATACTTTCAAGAATCAGCACAGAAGTAAGAACAAGAAATTGTAAAGAAATACGAAAAAATTATCAAACTTGAATTGATCGTCAAACACTACATTAAGGGGGTATATATAGGCCTCATACTTTCTAAATCAAATAAAGGAACTCCTACTTAGACTTGGAAAACAAAACTTTCTAATTTAAATAAATCAACTCCTAAAAGCAAATTTTTCTAAAAAGAAATAACAATTCAGATTTGACTAGCAAAACAAACTTTTGAAATTAAATAAAACAATTACTATTTTGACTTGGAGAACAAATATTTCTAAAATAAACAATTCCAAATCAAAATAGTAACAAGACTCAAAATAATTGGAAATATAAATATATTTGTTGTCTCCAAGGTCTCACAACCTCCTAAATCTGAATTTTCCATAATAAAGATCAAATTCCCAATGTTTATTGTAAAAGCTCTTGCATCAACCTCGTCCCATGTTCTTCATAATCCCTAACTTGCAATTTTGTTTGTGTTTTTAGGACTGCAAGATAAACTCAAGTGGCCCTGGTTGCATAACTGCACAAAAAAGAGAAAGCCCACAATCAGCATCTGGTTTTGTGTTCAAATCTGCAGAAGTAGGTGGGGTTGGTCCAACAAATCTGGTAAGACATATGAACATAATCCCAGGATATTATTTTGTGATCCAAAATTCGCTAACATTTGGCGAAGCTTGGAGGGATGGGATAATCTGGGAGTAGACCCGTAAATTGTAAAATATGATCTCATTCAGATTATACTTATATACATACATAACAAATATTCTTTTTGAATAAACATATGCCTAAGTATTCCCTGGTATTTTAAGGTATAGGAAGCAAATAACTTATGCGGAGGTAGAGTGTACCGGGGAAGGGGCGGATACCTCGAAAAGAGTTCCTTGGTTGAAGGATCTTGAGGGAACTCAAGAGCTAAAGGATCTTCTAAGCTCATCTTTTATTGACAAGGATGGATGGATAGAAAATGAACCTAATCTTAATTAACCTCTTGATCAATTAATACCTCATCAATTTATGGAGATCTATGTAATATGAGTGAGAATGTACTCTGGTGAGTTATTGAATATTCTCTTAAATCCATTTATGATAAGTGGTAAAGCCAGAAAATAATATTAGGGGACTTAAATATTTTTAGTTAGGGGCATTGTAGTACAATGGTTAAGCAAAGCATTTCCAAACTAAAGGTTAAGAGTTCAACTCCCACTATAAGCTCCGCCATTGTTCATGAATTAAAACAGGCATGCTATGCTTCCTTTAGGATATGGTACATAAATGTCTTTGATATTTGGTCATATATCCAAATTAGCTATTAAAATGTCTTTTGGGTCAAATCCTACCCTTAAGCGTTTGTTGTGTAGCTCAAATATGTTTCTACCGTCAATAGAGTGAACAGATGGGTAAACGAGCGTCTAATACCGTTGACGTGTCACTCTTTAGCGGCATGACATGTCCATAAACTTTTCCACGTGTGGGTAATACATCAGCGGTGTTAGACGTCCGTTTGTCCATCTATTCACTCCATTGTCGATAGAGAATAAACGATTAAAGGCAACATTGGACCAAAATTTTTTTTGTAAAACTAGGATTGAATGCTTGTAGCTGGAAATATCGAGGCATTTGTGTACTTTATCCCTGCTTCCTTCTCTAATGATGACAATGGAATGGGTTCGGGACAGATCTCCCGACTTCTAGCCGCACTCCATTTATTCATAGTATTCACTTGAAAGAATTGATAGAAGCAACAAAAATCTAAAAGTAAACATCTATAAGATTGCAAACTAAAGAGAATTTAAGATTTTATTTATCTTCTTGTCGTCTATCTTGTCTTTGCAAATACGGAACCATAATATTTCCTCTTTGATTTTAGTTATAATATTTAAGTTTCCGTAAGCATATACAATATTTTGTCATTTCTAATGTCACTGTTTCTTCGTTTACAACTAGGTTCATCAATTTTGTTAGACGAACTTTCCAATTCAAATAAATTAACTACGAATATGATGAATTTCCATATTCTTATTCATAGTTTCTTATCTTTTTGTCACATCCCACATCGGATGGGGGGCTTCGACGTATATAGTGAGCTCCTCTCAGCCTAATGAAGCGGCGTTTAAAGCGTTGAGGGGCCTTGGGTCCAAGCGGATATAATATCTATATGGTTTAGAATTTGGGTTGTTACAAATGATCATGGCTGATCCCGACCCCGTGTGAGGTGCATTGAGTTGGCCCGTAGAAGTGTTTGTCTATTTGGCCTTGTAATCACATGGGACGAACAAGGGCCGAATAATGCGCATGAAAGGGGCGGGGGGCGGGTGGTGTTTGTCATCCCCACATTGAATAGGGGAGAAACTTCCTTGCATTATATAAGCATGGGCTCCTTTCAACCTAGTAGACTCGTTTTAAAGTCGTGAGGGCCCCTTAGGCTTCAAAGTTGACAATATCTACATGGTTGGACCAAATCGTTACACTTTTACTCTCTTTCAATTTTCCCCACAATGTCTCATAAACACTTATAGCATTATGCCATATTTCATTTCTTTTCTCCAACCATCTCTTCATATATACTCATTTTTCTCTATACTCATTTTTCTCCAACCATCTCTCCATATTTCATTTTTCTCTATACGCATGACATGTCCATAAACTTTTCCACGTGTGGGTAATACATCAGCGGTGTTAGACGTCCATTTGTCCATCTATTCACTCCATTGTCGATAGAGAATAAACGATTAAAGGCAACATTGGACCAAAATTTTTTTTTGTAAGAAGCAAGTTAGATATATGGCCAAATATCAGAGGCATTTGTGTACTTTATCCCTGCTTCCTTCTCTAATGATGACAATGGAATGGGTTCGGGACAGATCTCCCGACTTCTAGCCGCACTCCATTTATTCATAGTATTCACTTGAAAGAATTGATAGAAGCAACAAAAATCTAAAAGTAAACATCTATAAGATTGTAAATTAAAGAGAATTTAAGATTTTATTTATCTTCTTGTAAATCTATCTCATCTTTGCAAATGCAGGTCCTGTCTTCCTCTTTAGATTTTAGGGTTATATTTAAGTTTCCGTGGCGTGTCTGATATTTGTCATTTTTAATATCACTTTGTTTCGCCGTTTACAACTAGGTTCATCAATTTTGTTAGACGAACTTTCCAATTCAAATAAATTAACTACGAATATGATGCACTTCCATATTCTTATTCATAGTTTCTTATCTTTTTGTCACATCCCACATCGGATGAGGGAGAAACTTTCTGGCATTATATAAGTATGAGCTCCTCTCAACCTAATAGACGCGTTTTAAAGCAGTGAGGGCCCCTTGGGTCCGAAGCAGATAATATCTACATGGTTGGGCTGGGTCATTACAAATGGTATCAAAGCTGATCCCCAACCCCGATGTGAGGGTCTGTTCCGTTTGGCCCGTAGGGGGTGTTTGTCTATTTGGCCTTGTAATCCCATGGGACAGAACGAGGACGTTGTGTCTGCATGAAAGGGGGGGGGGGGGAGGGGGGTTGGTGTTTGTCACATCCCACATTGGATAGGGGAGAAACTTCCTTGCATTATATAAGCATGGGCTCCTTTCAACCTAGTAGACTCGTTTTAAAGTCGTGAGGGCCCCTTAGGCTTCAAAGTTGACAATATCTACATGGTTGGACCAAATCGTTACACTTTTACTCTCTTTCAATTTTCCCCACAATGTCTCATAAACACCTTATAGCATTATGCCATATTTCATTTCTTTTCTCCAACCATCTCTTCATATATACTCATTTTTCTCTATACTCATTTTTCTCTTTTCTTTAAAAATGAACTTGAAGAAACTAATATGTAATGATTTTGCTCTTTGCTTTCATTGTTTACAGTTAAAGTCCATTGGAATGGCTAGTAACCCACGTTTTAATAAATGTGGGTTGAATAAATCAAGAGAGAAAAACTCCCTTAACAATAGGTGTAAAACCCGGGTAAATTTGAATTTTTCTAAAAAAGGGTAAGAGAGATGAGATTTGCTACAAACTGAAATTTTCTAGATCTCAAATGGCAGCAGACCTCACCATTGGACCGTCTGCGAATCTAGTTGCCCAAATGAATTTAGTTAGAATTACAGGAGCAGGCCGGATTTTCAGATTTTGGAGCGTCGAGATGTCACAGTGGACCCCAAAGCAGGATTTTGAGAAAAATATCGAAAGTGGAAAATAAATTAAGTAAAATTCATTTTAAATAAATTGAACTTGAATCGGGATGAAATAAATAGTTTAGGTAAATAGGATTGAATAAATTAAATGAAAACACTTGGCGCGACGTGGGCCAAGTATTTAAAATTGACAAAAAGGTGATTTTGGGCAGAAAAAGATTAGATTTCTGTTGGGAGGAAAAAACGTGAGAGAGAGCAAGAGAAAAAAATGATAAATCGAAGCTTCTCGCTTCAATCTATAGAGTTACGTCGGTCGGAATTCGTCGTGCTAGGAACGAAAGTTCATCTACTCAATGAGGGCTACGCGTGGGTACCAAAAACAAGGGATTTCACTAAGGATTCAAGCGAGTTCAGGAAATCAAAGGTTTCAGGTTTAGGAAGTGTCATCTTCTACGTTCTAAGAGGTAGAGATTCTTCCTACTTTGATTTATTTTCCACTCTAAGGGTTATTTGGCAAAATTTTGGGATGAGGGAATAGTGCCTTGTTTTGACCCTATATGATGTCCAGATTTTGGGGCTGATTTTCGGTTAGGAAAAGAGGGAATTTGGACTAGTGTTCTCCTTGGAAATTATAGCTGCAATTGTGAACTTGAGGTTAGGCTTTTGAATTACCCAAATTGGACCTCTATAACTCAAGTTATAGTCCATTTTAAGGACTGCCATAGTTTGTTTTGACCCATCGCATCCCGGATTTTGGATTGATTTTCGGTAGGGAAAAAGGGGGAAAATGGACTAGTGTCCTTCATGGAAATTGTAGTTGTATCTAAGAAATTGATGTTAGGCTTTTAAATCACCCAAATTGGACCTCTATTACTCGAGTTATGGTCCATTTTGGGACTACCACAGGCAGCCCTGTTTTGACCCCATACACTGTCCGGATTTTGGAATGCGATTTCGATTCGGAAAAGAGGAATTTGGACTAGTATTCTCCATAGAAATTATAGCTGCATCTATAAACTTTTTGAATCACCAAAATCGGACTTGTACAGTTCAAGTTATGGTCCATTTCCAGGGACTGCTATATCTTAGGTTGTTTAAAGGTTTATGTCCAGATTTTAGGACTGTTAGGGGACTAGTTTCTAAATTGAGTTCGAAACTATCCTAAGGTCTGTTATGGCTTGTTGTGTGGATTGTTATTTGGGCATCTCTATGCCACAACTAGTCTTGAGGATAAACTTGTCATTGCTTGAGTTTGAATGACATGCTTGGTGGTAATTGATTGGAGGTCAATATGTGTGTCCTAATGTATTGACATGTGATGAGTTTGTGTATGGATAAGGCCATTGCATGGCTTGTTTGTAGGTTATTTGTAGACATGTTATGTCACAATTTGACCTAGATGATAAAGTATGTCATTGCTTGATTGGTGATGACTTGTTGATGTTGATATATGTGTGTGCAAATATGTTGACATGAAATGTGAGATCATTTGGAAATTTTATGCAGATTGATATTTGTCCATGATGCATGGGTGATATGCATGAGTAGTGTAGCGACCCTCGAGCCCGAGCCGACCGATTGTGAGTCGGACCGAAACCGGGCTTCGGTTTATTTCTTTATTTTTCGTGTTATTAAATTTTCTTTTTCAAAATATCGCGACGAATCCAGGCCCGACCAAATTAGCGAATCGGCGGAGCTGGTTTACTCGGCGTTTTCCTTTATCTTATCAATGTTTTATTAATTCATTTAGTTGCGGAGGCGTTTCGGTTGTGAGCCGTAATCATTCTAAATTCAAAGCAATTCGGTAGGCCCATAAACATTAATAAAATACATTTACAAAGAAAGGCATTATATGCCCTTTCAAAATGATATACAAAAATCAAGTTTCAGGGTTTAACCCTTTTGTTCACAAAATACCACTTGTTCAAAGGATGATATGCAAAATTACGGAGTATCACGCCTCTGCCGTACTCTCTCTATATGACTACTGTGACTACTTGCTTGATCTTGGCCCCTTCTTTTCTTTTGCTTACTCGATGCTGCGCATAGATAAAACTTCTACACGCTAAGCATTTTCATGCTTAGTGGTTCTATCTTATTATATTCAATATTCAATTTAACTTCGGCGTGCATTTAACATTAAGCCATACCTAATATATCAACATATACTCATGCTATTCATTTCCGCATGCTTTCAATATAAATCATTTACTATATCCTTATCATGCATTTTCAATGCAACAATTCATTTCAACAGACAAATTCATGAGATTTAAGCATATTCTTGAAATCCCATTTTACACTTTCGTCAATGTTGGTTATTTCCTGCCTTGACTATTCCGATTAAAATTTCGGATTAGTTTAATGAATCCCGCCCTTATTATCATTAGTGATGTGCTTTCACATTTTAACTGTCGGTCTCCGTCGCAGCCCGGATGCGTTTGGTGCACCGGAGCATGGTATCACTTTAACGGTCGGTCTCCCATCATGGATGCCGTTTGGTGCACCTCGACATGGTATCGAATTAAATGCCATACCGCGCCATGGCGGATCCATTTGGTGAATCAGCCAAAGTGGGACGACATTTCTTCAATGCCATACGCCATCGCGGATCCGTTAGTGCATCACGCCAGAATTAGGACATTGGACAATTTCGGGTGCCTTTGTGACCGGATGCCGATTGGTGCATCCGATCGGCGATTCGTCGGTATATCGGTAGGTTCACAATTCAGGCGGTTCCGTTTGATGAATCCGGAATCCTTATCATCATTCACTTTTCATTCGGTTTTCAAATATCACATTCAATTCCATATTCACTTTCGTATTATCTTTTCAAGATATACTCAATCTATGTACTTAATTCATATACTCATTCATAGTTACTTGGTAATCTATCAAAATACTTGAAATAAGAATAGAGTCGGAAGGAAACCAAATAGAAAGTATTTGTCGAATCCTAGCTTCCTTACTGTATGATCTCAGGTCTAGGTTAGGCGTCATCATTTAGTCCCCAGTCGATAACATTCCACTTCACTCTTTTAGTGGATAAACAATTGTTAAACAATTTTGGTGAATTACAAATTTATTTTGTTAAAAGTCTTAGGTTAAGACACTAAAAGTCTACCCAGAAAGATGAACTAAGCTTGTAGGCGAGAGTCACGGGTACATTTTCATAGCTCAACCTTAATTGAACCCCCATTAATAATTTCTTAGGGTCCTTAGACATCGATTATACGAATCACAGACAATGACACGAAAACATGCAAAAAATGGAGGCTCTTTGGGACATAACTGTCTTGGGGTGCACCCTTGTTTGTGCAGTGCAGTTCTCCCTTCTATACACATCTGGTACACCGCCAGCTGTGTCGGTCAGGTTGCCCAATGCAATCTATCTTTGGGTGCAGCTCCTTTGTGCGGTACACCCTATGGGTTTGCGAGAAATGTTCGATTTTGGCATTTTCTCTCATTTTCTTCTAAATCTTCTCAGATTTGTCCCATATCAAAAAATCCATAGGTCCTTTAAAACAACTCAAAAGTGGTTTAGAATCAGTAACTCTTTTCTCTCAAGTTAGGGCTTTTCCCCAAAATCTAAATCAAAATGTGAGGTTAGGGTTTTGATTTTTCTTACCTTGAATCTCTTCAAATCTCTTCTTGTATGTTGTTTGGCCTCTTAGGAGCAATAAATGGGGGAAAGGGTCACACCAAAGCTTGATCTTTTGGAACTAGCTCCTTACTCCCCCTTTTCTGCTCCTATCCTCTTCTCCAAAAGCATTGATGGCTCAAAGAAATGAGCCCTAAGACCACATTTTGATCTTTATATAGAATCACTTAAGTGTAAGGCCATGTTTGGCCTTCCACCTATTCAAATTCTCATTTTTCCATTTTTTTTTTGTCTTAATCACTTATTCCTCATAAGGCCTTGTTTGGCACGCCCAATAGAATCAGGCCTTTTCCATTTTGACGTTCTAACTCTTTATTTTAGCACCATATCATTTATCATTTATTATTTTCCCATTAGCATTTAGCTATTGTTTGAGCCCCTTAGGCCTTATTTTACAATTTTCACAATTTTCCCTTTTTCACTTGGGTTTATTTGGGTTGATCCATTTCTCAATTTAACATATAATATTCAATCATATACACGACACACTTTAAATTTACTTTTCACAATTTATCAATTTACCGGAAAAGCCTAAGTTTGACTCAATTCATACGAGAATATATAATAGTATTATAAAATTAGGGTATTTTGAAATCTGATAGGAGTGTCCATATAACATTCATCATATATATGGCCTGATATAGGCAACGATGGCATCATTGCATATACACGGGGACATCGCATGAAGCGGGTGTGAGTGCATGAACCTCAACATTGCATTTGGTGTTTGATTGGGTGAATAAGTCTGGTGGAACGGCGTCAGCGGGGTTCTACCAGTTGTATACACATGAAAATGCAGAAAATATGTATCCGAATTGATATAGTAGGGGATGACACCCCGCCCGGGTAAAGCCGATTCTTTTGGTTATACATGTGTCCAACGGTGGCCCGCAAGTGTAGGAAGCTTGCGAGCACAGCGGTGAGACATAGAAATTCGCTACCCCGCAGGCACATGGTTTTGAATATAAATGATCATTGAGGTGTAACATCCAAAAAGCTTTTGGTTTGAAAACAAATGAATTTATTTTGTAAAATGATCATTGGATGCAATCTAGAAATGATGGATTTTATCACGCATGGGTTTTTAGTATGTGATAAATTCGGTAAGGACTGGGGCATTGTGCATGGTTGAGTCTCATCTCATCTGTATAGAATTCAACCTAGGATTCATGTCTTGTTTGGAATGAATTGTGGAACATAATGTTGCATGTACACTTAGGTGGGTAGTAGCCCTTGTAGAAAGTTTACTCTACTGGGTTGGCTCACCTTATATGGGAAAAATTTTAGGTGCAGGACAGACATCGATGAACGGCTCTCATTAGAGGCATGAAATTTGTGAGAATGAACGTGAGCCTTGTTACCATTTTGTAAAATGTTTGTTTTGGAACAATCTTGTTCTAATGTGTAATATTTGTAAAGTGTTGTAAATTAAACTTTTATGAATTGTTTAAATATAATTTTGTATGTTTTTAAATGAACATGTGGATAAATGGACCATGTGTGTGGTCATTTTTACTCGCATAGAGAGGAAGTGGACTCATTGGGAATCATTTGTATTACATTAGACCTCGGATGATAGGCCTTGTATATTACTATGTTTGTGGCCTAGGTTAGTTTTGGATACATCCCCGTCTGAAAAGGACTTTGTCAAATTTTTGTTAAATTATGGATCTGGTAAATGGGACATAATAGTGCGGTATCGGGTCACTCTCGATATCCACGAGTTTTAAATGGATTGACGATTGGTCAACGAGACCCCGGAGTTTTAGGCGTCTGATATGACCCATTAGTTGAGGTGGGAATAGGCTTTGAAGCCACATACTTGTATAAAAGCAGGTGTACTCGAAAAAAGGGAGATTCATTAAATACAAAATCAGTGTGTTAGCTTGTTGCTTTTACTAAGCGTGGTTGCTGAAACGATTCCTCACCGCTATTCTCTCTCAGTTCTCTTGAGGAACTCTAGAAATTGTTTCATGAAGTCTTAGGAAAACTTTGTTTGCATATCTATCCTTCAATAGTGATCTTCTCAGATCTTCTTCTCATAATTTCCATACCTAATCTAGCATAATACTGGAAAAAATTTGTCGGGCTGATGTTGCACCTACGCAGCGTGTACGGATCTAGTCTACTCGGAATTGCTGAGACTCGCTATTTTCTATTGAAACATCCAAGAATCATGGTTGACATTGAAAATACCTCTTCCTAATATGTCTTATACAAGTGTGAAACGACTCACTAAGATACTCTCGAACTGAGTGCATCGGAGTGGCGAAGATGAAGGTTTTCGATAATGACTTCTGGGAGGTTGCTCTAAGAAATTAGATGAAATGAGAGTTTGATTTTCATTGATTGTAATCAAATGAATTTTTCCGAGCGAGATTTCAATTGAGGTCAAGATTGCTTCAACTTCACACCTCTCCTTGTAATCCACGAACTTCAATTGTCCCACATTTAAACATGGGATGGAGTTATGGCAGCATTCCATAGCCTTTTCTCCTTCGAGGATCTCGGTAGCGGGTGAAGCTCACCTCTTTCTCATCGCTTCTCGTCTCTAAAACTCCCGATGTGTAGAGAGGAATTTCTCTTAGAGGAAAATCACGAATCCAGGGAAAATGGGAGTTTAATGAAATAAGGTATTTGAAAAAAGATAAAATTAGTTCTGGGAGAACGTGACCAAAGTAGTACGATGCAGGCGTGGGAATGCGGCATTTGGAGTTCCTCTTGATCTCTTTGAGTGCGAGCGACGACATTTGAGATTAAGTTAGTCAGTGACACGAAGCAGCATTTGTTGGTGCATGACTGACGGCGAATTTGAATTAAGTTAATTGTTGTCGTCTACAACGGCGACATTTTAATTAATTCAAATGCCGTCGTCCACAACGGCGGCATTTGGCTGAATAAAATTTGATCGCCTTAGGGCTTTTTCTTCTCCCGCCCAGCCCTTCTTCTCTTCCTCCCCTGCAGCCGATTGCTCGAATCACCTTTCACGATCGATCTGCTCCTCCCGGTGTAATTAGCCTCCTCTCCTTCGTCCCTTACAATTAATCTCAGACTTAGGTAGCAGCTTTTGGCTTTTGAAGAACGTTTTGTTTAATTTTTTTCATCTCTTTCTGTGTAATGATGTCTAAATCGCAATGTTGGGGTTGTTTTTGTTTCGGTTTTAAATTTAGATTTGGTTGCATGCGTGTTCTGATTTGTGATCTTTGTTGGTACAGTGATTTAGGATAAATTTTCTAAGGAAGCAAATCATATTTGGAAAATGTTAGAATTAGCCAACATTGGTATCTGTTTAAAGACAGGGATGGTAATGGTCCTCTTAGGAGATTCAAAATCTTCATTCTGGTCCCTTTAGATGGATAAATTGTGAACAATGTGAAGACTCAATTGTCATTTCTTTGGTTTTGTGCCTGTTTGGTTGTGGCCCTTGAGGATGAGCATTGGCGATTAGTCTGGTTTCTTTAAGGCCCCTTCACATCAATTATTTTGAGAGACCAAATGCATTCCCAGTGTTTCCATACAAAGTGGAATTTGCTCAAACTGGAAATTTATCAAACCAAGCAATTTTGATATGATTGATTTAGTATTATTATATGGTGCAGAGAGTGCAAAAAACTGAAATAATTCATGGAACTCACCATTTTTTGCCTTTTTAAACCCTCAAATCTTGTGATTCATTCATTTCTTAAGATGATGACAACGGAAATTTTGAATTTTCTTCCTTCATTAGCTGAAGACAAATTTGTGCTAATATATGGTAACAAGATAAAGGTTGGAGGATGAAAGGGAAGGAGCAGAGGAGCGTGGCTTTTTCTTGTGGGACTGGAGCTTCAAAGACCAAAACTCCATGGATTTAACATCTTCTTCAGATTAACACAATGATCAACTAGACCCACACACTGTCACACCTATAAACAAATCACACCTAACCTTACTTTTTAAGAATTTTTCTTATTATAAACAAACCCCATATGGATTAATTTTTTGTCCAACCTTTTCAACCCACCCTTTGCTCGATTTCTTTTCTTTTCTTTTCTTTTCTTTGAAGTGATTTCCCATATGATGAGTGAGAACCTTTTACGTGTTTTTCTTAATTTTTTTTAAGCTAAATATTATCTATATACTAATAAGACTTATACCTCAGTGGATTTAACGCATGGCATTAGGAGAGGCAAGGATCTACGGAGTTTCTTAGGTTGGTATGGGCATGGGAGAAAGCGGTCAGGATTCGAGTTAGGAACATGTTATATGAGAAATGAAGAAGAATATTATCATGTAATGCAAAGTGAATAAATGTGAAAAAAAAATATTTATGAAAAAAATTATAGTATCCTATTTTGCTCTCGCCAAAAATCATTTGTAATGAAGTCGACTCATTGCCTCATAACACTAATTTTCTTAATCATTCATCGTAAATAACAAATCTATGGTTAGCATTATAGGGGCTTAGCTCTTTAGTAAATTAGACCATAATAACTTTCATTTTGAAACAAATCGTCATTTGAAATAAAATATTCTAGATGGATATGGGAAATGCATGGGCAGTTGGTGATAAAAGGAGATGAGTGTATGTCGGATGTCTGAGCTCAGTAATTACCCGTCCCATAGACATCCACAGGTTTTAAAGTATTCTAGAACCATTAAAACTTCATAACAAACCATAAATCAGAATTCCAAACCCCGTCCTATTAGGAGTGGTAGGGTGAACTTTGATAAAAATAATCTAGATGAATAAAGGAAACGATCTAAATTGAATTATGAAGCTTCCTTTTTATAAAGTAAGAAGATGATATCAAAGGAAGTTCATGGCAATTGCTATTTACTTATAATAATGAGAAGTGTGGTAACACTACTAAATTCATCATGAACCCAACCTATGAAATAGGTCCATAGTCAAATTAGAGACTATTATGTTAGCTACTATCCTCCTTTCAAAGAGTGTTTTATCTAACATAATGGGTATCTCTACAACTCATGACACTTGAAATGCTCTATTTCAATAATGTATGCATTAAACTTGAATGATAGTTACGGTAGTCGACCTTAGAGTTTCCTAATGATCATCAATTCGAGGCTCATAGAGTTGTCACGGAGGTTTGTGAGTCAACTCCATAATCCCATAGGTTCTTAATCATGAGATATATGTAAATTGACACAGACACCCACCGAGTTATGCATCTAAAACTCATTTCAGAGTTTTACAATCTAAAACTCTTACTCTAGATAACCTAGAAATGGTCATTACCAATGTATAAATATCTCCTCACATGCAAATAATTGTTCACATGGTCATTACAATCTAAAACTCTTACTCTAGATAACCTAGAAATGGTCATTACCAATGTATAAATATCTCCTCACATGCAAATAATTACATGTGTGAGATAGAATGAAGAGCTAAGAAATTAAGGTAATTCTCACTAAAGGTTGCTTTTCTTGTAAAACCTAAAACGCAGGTACCGCCTTTAATTATTGATACACTTTCTCAATGTGTTTCTAATATGTATAATTTCAGGTATCCAGACATACCGTCATGTAGGCGTTCGGAGGACCGTGGCGTGATCGTGTTTGGATCCGCATCGTCTTGCTATTTACACAGAACGGACAAGATCACTGACAAAATAGGTTTGTATTTTATTATTCATGAATTTAACATTTGGTTTACTCTAATCTGTATATTCAACATAGTTTATTTCGGTCAGCCATAGTTACCGGGGAAGTTCTCAGCCCTCGGCTGGCGGGTGGGGTGCCTCGGCCGGTGGGATGGATCACGCATTGATCCATAAGTGATCGCGGGATTCGGTATATACAGCAGGCCACATCATCGCCGTTGGCATTGTTATCGTCGAGAGATGTGACCTGAGACACACATTCCATGTCGGTCGGAGAGATGGCGATCTGCGTTCTGGGCGTTGCCTTATCATCAGCAGCGCCCGTGTCGGCGGACCGCCGTCCGCGGGGACATGTATGCCGATCTGAAGTAGAGTTATCTGGTGAGTTGCTCAGATCCGCCCACCCCGTTGATGCTCCGGAGGTTGACTATCTCCCGCCGTTGTTCATATAAGCGATTGCAAGGCCCCGGGTTTGTCGCAGTGAGGTCGATTTGGAGCGTGCACGTGGAGTTCATATTAGTCTTTGATGGGATCATAGCACATTTCGGATAGAAGGGGGTGTGACCAGCTGTCTTTCTCACTCAGGAGTTGACAGAGACATCGACTTATAGTTGGGAGTGGTGCGGTACCCACACCTTCACATATCGAGTTATGTCGTGCTGACAGATGAGTAGATCACAGTGACTAATGGCTGTATTGTAATCTGATGTATATGTATTTATTTTGTAATTTCACATACACTTTCATTTCGTAATTAGTTAGTAATTTGTTTATTTATATTCAGCTATGGTCTTGGGAGGCTTCAGGTGGTCGACAGGTTTTGGGATTTATAATTCATATCCGTACCACACCATTTGCCGCCTTACGTGATGGCGATGTCGATGGCGTCGTAGGTGAGGCTTTGAATGATCTGGATTACCAGTTAGACATGGCATTCAGCCCGAGGCCACAGACGGTGGGGCGAATAGCTCTTTCGGTTGGGGTGTAGGTGGAGAGTACGCTTTGACCACGGGTGCCTTGACCAGGTGTCCTCCTCACATGTCAGGATTAACTGAGCGCCTGAAACTTCAGATTAATTAAATGTACAAATATATGGTTCATAATTTCAATGTGTTGACATAAAAGTCTTTGGCGTCAATGGTTAATGTGTGCAAGGTCTTGCATAGTAGCCGTGTCCCGGGGTTGGTTGACTGACTTCCCGATATTGCTGAAGTCGGGATATTTGACGCCACGATGTCACCCCTCATGTTTGGGGCGACATTTGGTGGCGCCGTCCGAGGAGCGCGTCTTGCGTCGGTTGGGTTGCCAGAGTACACTCGACTTTCTCTTACGAGCATCTCAGCCACAGAGTCGGTGCAAATTAGACCTGCGTGATTGGGCGACGTGTCATGCTCAGATTACATAACACTATGGGATCTGCAGCGATCGAGCGAGGATCGATACTTCACCCTATGGTGGGTGCGCAGTGGACTCCATGATCATGTAGCATATGGGTGGTATCGTCGTATTACATGATGTTTTATGACACCACAGTTGCATAGGGATGATATGAGGTTTCATACTACAGTCGGTAGTATGAATGTATATTAAGTTAGACTAATGTGTTTCTAAAATATTTACCTAATTTAATCAATAGAGTATGTAATTATAATTATTTCTTTAGTTTCTTGTGAGGATCGTAGCCATGGTTGACATAGTCGATCGGTCCTGAGTTTTGCTCTCTGTTGGTGCTGTGAGACATACACCATATTGCCCGTCGGCGATTACACCGGTCGAAGGAGAACATCACATCACGGGAGTGCGGCTCAAGGAGGCTTCACATCACATGGACCATGTTGAGTGGAGCCTCGGTGTCATCGACTCCTTCCACGTATCTGTAGCCCATTGGGGTGGGAGGGAGGCGGAGGGAGTTAGCGTAGAAGTCGTCTTTGAAGATGGTGGGGCGGGTCATGGTGTGAACTTGTTAATGACTATCGTACACTTGATCGAGTTTACTATGACCCCTCCCATACCCACCCCTCTACTTCCATATCACATTCCACCCCCACACTTCCCATCACCTTCCATACCCCCACACACTTACACATCACCTTCCATACCCCCACACACACATCACCTTCCTTACCCCACTTACACGATTATACCTTATCTGGTATGTGCCGGTGACATCCATCTAGAGTGAATATCACATTGGCGTCACCCTTTGCCATCGCGACACTCCCATGGATGACACAATCCTTATTGTTTTACACGATGGGGTGGAGCTTCCATTAGCGACCTCTCGTACTCAAACAGTGCCCATCGACTACTTCATCCATGTTGTTGATTACCCTCGGCTCCATCTGACTCCCTCATTTCAGTCTGGGGACACCGCAACGGAGGGATCCCTATTGCTTGTGAGTAGTTTATTCGTGTGTAATCACAAGAGCTATTAAGGCGCCATCCAGTGGGACTCATTATGTTATTATTTTTATATATGATTTTTATTTTTATACATGTCATAGATTTTTATAAAAATAATTCTAATTAATTGTTATAATAATCAGAATTTTTTAACAATGCATGCAATAAAAATAAAAACTTTAGAATTAGGAAATCAGGTTCAAACCATTGACAGTAAGGAATTTATGTGCACAAAAACACACACTTTTACTTGAGTCTCTAAACTAAATCTACGGTTTTTTTAATACATAAAAAATACAATTTTCTGTACCTCTAAATATAAATATTTTTTATATTCTACAGGGTTTTCAAAAAACAAAACATGTTCATCTTGGATTTTTGGATGTTATCATCGATTATTTTAGGGTATTAAAGTTTTACTAGGGTTTTAGGGTTCTGAGGTTTTTGATTTTTAGTTGTAGGGTTAGGGTTTTCTAGAGCATTAAGATGTTGGGTTTTGGTTTTGGGAGCATTAGGATTTTAGGGCATTAGGGTTATAGGTTTTTTAGGGTCTTAGGGTTTTATAATTTTTCGGTTTCAGGGTTTTAGGGTTTTAGGTAAATATTGTTGGATGTAGTAAGATAAATCCAAAGATATAAACCTTGTAGACATGATAATCACATAATAGCTAACAAACAAATATATATACATAATATTCGTATATATATTTTACATGTTTTAAAACCGATATTGAAATAGATTTTTAAATCTATAAAGAGTATTGACATTTTTTTCAATTGAATCGGACAATTTACTTATTTAAAATCATGATTAAACCGGTGAGCATTATAAATAGATAATTAATATATTATTATAAATATAAATAATTATAATATAAATAAAAATAATATAATCGATTTGATTAGTCAACTACTTGTTTGATTGGTACATAAAAAAGGAAAAAAAGCGATCGGTTTGGTTGCACAGTTTAACGATTCAACTTGATTAGTCCTATATTTTAAAACATTTGTTTTTACCACAAATTTTAAAACACATGACATGCATTTTATAACGTCCCAGCCTTCTCAGGATCGATGAACCAATTTTAAAACATTGGTTTTCCATAGTACAAAACATAGGACATACATTTTGAACCATACCTAATTTTAAAGAGTGTATTAGAAGTGATATTTTAAACGTAATTATAACATTCAACTTATCAAGACTCTGTTCATAATGACCATCCCTAATCCTAAACTCTAAAACTAAAGCGTTCATCATAATCCTTGTGGGAATAATGACCATCCTTGTCTAATGGTTGAAATTATTTCACTTTATTAGAGGGGTTCTAAGTAACTACTATTCCAGTCATAAGACTATTCAGCTTTGATATGTGCTTAGAATCTGATGTGAAAAATGGGAAATCATTTCTGTGTAATCCGATTTATTCTAACAAATAAAGCGTGAATGAGAAAACATTGATTATGTATTTAGTGCCATTAATGGGAAAAATGGTCAAACTCAAACAAGAGCATCCTTCTCTATTGCTCAAACCACCATCTTTCATCTATCAAAAGCCCATTTCTTTAGAAGAGAGGTACACCAGTGTGTTCTTAACTACCTCAACTTTAGTAAGAATGGCTGCTTCATATTCAACATCAATACATTTCTCAGAAGGGCAACTCTTTGATATAGTTTGCTTTATCACATTCATTCACTAGCTACCACTCAATATATATATATATATACTCATATATATATATATACCTAAGATACCTTCAATCATTCAAAACATAGATGCTATTGGCTCAGAATCTCAGATAAGACCATAATCCTTGAGTTTAGAGTTCACATAAAGACCATTGGTATTATAAAAGAAAATCTAGGTGAATGTGGTTTTTAGTTGGTCAAGAGAGGTTTATCTCATCGATATTAATACTATTCTTCATCTTACTGTATCAAAACAAAGTACATGGAAATAAAATGCAAATGAGGCCTAGTGTACAACCTCATATACCAGCTCAAACGTTTGTTTAACTCATTTCAATTCTTTGTCAAGGTATTCTGCAGAAGCGTATGCTCCCCACTCTCTTGCCACTTCTACATCCATCTCCCTGGAATTTTCACTGCAGAAATTGGCAGATTGTGCTTCAATTTTTGCAGGAGTCAACTAGGAAACTAAAATAGTTATATCTAATAAGAAACCTTCAATAGATTGGTCAACCAAGCAAAGGTTGCATTTCCACACACAGGCACAAAATAATAAATAAATAAAAAATAAAAACGTGAATATCTATTTATAGAAATTGTAGGAAAGCCTGCAAACTACAGGACCAGAAACCATGTGCTTCTATAATATAATGGAGTCCTATGAACATGGAAGTTTATGCCATATTCAGAACTAATTCTCTTAATAACACAGCTAGGTGAATGGTTTACCACTTATAATTTCATCCATTGCCCTTGGATAATCAGATGATTCCCATGCTGCTGCAGGCCCCTGAATTCATCAGTTTTACAAACAAATGCTACCCCTCCCTGAAATATGAAAACTATGTTACATGCGCTCCGTACAGCTAAATCAGCTAATACATTTCATTTATTCTACTGATATAGTGATAGGAGGAAGGGTTATAGAATTGCAACTTATACACGTGATAGGATTAGACAAGCTGTGGAAGAAAAGAAGAGAGGAAAGAAATAAGTTCTGTATTAACATACTTGAGCATCACACTGTCCTACAACAGCACATCTGCTCCGATACTCTCATAAAGTTCTCGACAGTTCCTCATTGGTAGTCTCAAGCCAAGAAATTCTTTTCTTGAGAACCCTATACAACAGATTAGGTACACAAGGAACCAATCAAATGTAAGTTACCTCTTGAAGCAGAAACAACTAATCTAGCTAAAACGTTTCTGAGTATCAGATACTTACTACAGGCTTATTCTGGATATTGCAGGCACGATTAGCATGTTGAGGTATTCAGTTTCTCAGCATTGATATCGGATTCAAGTACAAGCTGGAAAGAAGGAAGGCAACACTCGGGATTATAAAGATGCACATAAATTCTGAAAATTCAAATCAAATCGGCACATGCAAATCAAAATCATCAAGCACTATATCCTTTTATCAGACAGGGTACTGCTTAAAAAAATCAAAAGAGAGAGATCGATACAGACCCCCTTAGCCATAACCAAGCTAAGCTGAGATTATATAGAGTGTAAGTGAGAGTCAAATATATCAGGATGCATATAATAATCATTGCCTTTTTAACCATTAACAGTTGTTATAACAAAACAAGCAAAGGAAACAAATGGGGAAAATATAATAGCTCATGCAACTCACAAGGTAAGCAAAAAAAAGAACAGAAAAGAATGGCAACTTATACAAGGAACGACTTTAGCCTCCCTAATAAAAAGAAAGAAGTAATGCGAAGGACCAACAAAGATTATTTTGGATCATGTATGCTATTTCTGATAATACTGAGCATATTCCAGAATATGGATCTTTCTTTCTATCTTTATATGGGCAAACAGCAAGCTGTGCTGTGTGATAAATTTGTTAGATTACCACTAGCATGTCAAGCTATACTTCTAAAACATTACAATCCAATACTTCTAAAAATCAAAGTTAAACTATCAACTGCCTTAAAAAATTGAAATGGTTCAAGACAAGAGTATATTAATTTAACAATAAATACTGCTATTAAAACTAAGAAGTATTAATATGAAAGTCCAAGAAAGTATCTCAGTCATGCCCCTACTAGGCAATGCAATATAAACTTCTTAATCATAAGAATCAAGACATGAGCCATAAAAGCCAGGGACAGACACTGATTGCATAAACTGTCATCAATCAAGTCAAACCACTTATGCATGAAAAGAAATCAGGCTTGAGTTTAATCCTAAACATATCTCTCATAAATATCATATAAGATACAAGCTCAATGATCAAACCTGCAAAGTCGAGTAAAGTTTGCTATCTCGATAGGAACATGCACACCTTCTTTCCGCTTTTCTCGCTCCTAGTGCACTGATGACATTACCGATGCGAGAAGCCCCTTATTGATGTAGATACCTGCCTGAAAAATTAGGTGGAAACTTATTTGCATCATTCATGCTCATAAAAATGGTGGAATTGAGGCTTATCTGCCTGCTAACCTTCTCTTTCAAAGGAAGGCTATCAGACCCTGTTCTTTTAGCTCGTTCAGATCCAGCTAGATCTACCAAATGGAGCTTTGCACTTAAATACGCCTCACCCATCTCCTCATTTGGACAATTATCACCAGGAAAAATTGGATGGAGTTTTCGCATCTGTTCATGAGATTGTAGAAGATGTGAACCGACTGTTACAAAATGAAAAAGGAATCATATCATCAGATAATGAAGATTGCTGATAAGCTAATAGGCATGAATTAAGTTCTTCCAAGAATTTAAATTTCACTGATAGAACCATGGAATATAGATTGGAAACAACCATGCAACATGGATTAAAAAATATTCAAATGCACAAAGGAAACATACCTCATTGATATCAGAGTCCCAGTGTACAAAACATTTCCTCCAACTACCCAAAGAAAATGATGCTCTCTTCTATGAGGTCCACAGATTGCTTTCACATTCTCTCTGAAGTCATATTCCATAAACTTCTCTAATTATTTTCTTTCTTTCCTTTTACGATCTCCTTTCATGTACAACAGGTTCTGCAGAAGTTTGGAAGATTGAAAGATTATATTAAAAGTGCAGCATTGACATCAATGGAAGAGAAACTATCCCTCCCATTTTTTTATCAGAAAAAATGCATCGTCATCAACAAGTTACATCTGAACCAGGAAGTTATTTCAGGTGGCATGACATTGTGAAATGATCCTTGTTGATATCATGCATAGGAATCAGGGGAGCCAGTGATGAGTTAAAGGTGTGACATGCTTACATCAAGTTTGTTTATCGTCTTACCAGGGTTCCTAAAAGGCTGGCTGGTCATCATCCATCTGTTAAACCACCAATTTTCTTGCTTTTTCCTCCCACGAGAAGGCGAAGCAAACAATCAAACACAGAACAGAGACAAATATTCAGTGAAAAAAAGGTTCAAACTTATGGACTCTGCAAATCATGGAGGTTCTTTGTTTTTATGAACGCTGCGCTAGTAAAGTCCTCGGCAGCAAGACTCAGCCTAACTGGGAAGAGGATGCAGTTACCAGACTGGACAATCATGTTTTCTTCCCTGCACTTTATCAACATTCAACGACCAAAGGCAGAAGCTGACCTTTGAACAACGCGTTTCAACTCAGTTGATCTTACCAGTGTTATAACTCCATTTTGATGTTTCTGGATTTGCTATCTGAGCAACACTCAGGACAGCAGAGCCTGCAGCATATCCAAACCAGCTGCCTCAGTTTATTCACGGTTAAGTTCCAGCTCAGATCTTCATTCCCTTTTCTTTTGGACCTTCAGATTGAAGCCACTGTTCCAGTTCATACCATAGTAATAGCAAAATCAATGTACCAATCATGGAACTTTAGAGAGCAGAGAGGAATTGGAAAATTCAGTATTTATATGAACTCAAGAATTCAGTATGAACAAAATTAAGAATATTTGGATTTACTTTTTCCTTGGTTCAAACAGAAGGAAGCTACAAAATATTGATTAACGAAAGATAAAGTATTATAGGACTCTTTCTTGGTTTTCTTATCAGACAAACAAGATTTACATTCTGAAGTAAACAACATAAGCTGAACTCAAATAAAGGCATATTTTTCTGTTTCATTTCTTAGATTGGAGGATGGACTTCCTGCTAAATCAGTCTTCCTTTACATCCATCATTATAACTACCATTCACAGTTCGTCCAAAGAAAGCAAGAAGAACGGGACAGTTCCATAGGACAAGAAAACGCCATCTCGCCAAATCACGAAGCTTATGATCGCCCGACGGCGCGAGGAGGATAATCGCTGATCAACAAGTTCTTCCATTCATATATCAATGACCATTTATAACTGGACTATTCTTGGAAGCGACGTTGCGACCAGTTGTTTACCAACCGTGATCAGGGACGCCACTCTAGCGTCCATCTATTGCTCACAGTGAGACAGTCTGGGCGATATAACTGCGTGATGACCAGATCATTAATGACAAATGGGATACCGCCAAAGAGCCGCTCGTCTTCGATGAATAGCCGATTGGAAAGGCGCGGCTGCTGTTCAGGGTGGGTAGTGCAGCAACCTTGCAAAACGAAGCAGTCAACGGTGATGCTAACGCTCTTATCGTATAACCACGTGGGACCACCATATCAGGTCATCGCTTCCGCATTATTTTTTCTTGATTAGTGAGGTGGTTGAACCTCTCATGGCTTGACATGAAATAAGCCACATCTCACGTGATCGTAAAGCTGTTTCCATCGAACACATATACTGACAAGAGCTGGATTGCGCATCAACATGCGAGGTGAAACGCACTTCGGATGCCAATCTATTAGCACCTAGTTCCCTTCTTACCAACAAAATGCTTCATTGAGACGGAAGAAGGTCAAGCGTACTAATCTCGCGATTCACTTGGTAGGCTCGAGCTCCTTTTGGGGCGACTTTTAAATACCTCTGAAATGCGGTTGTCATTAACCCATGTATCTTAGACCTCGTCGTGTGAAAACCCGTAAGCGGAGTAGGATAGCCTCTGCCATTGTGGTGGCAATTGGTATCGATTGTATTCTTGTAGCCTTATTGAATTCTACGCATTGCTACGCTAAAGCTTACTCGCATACGAATTCGCTAAAAAAAGATTTTGTCTTTGAATCGGTCCGTAGAGTAGCACAAAATGACGCATGCAAATCACATGATAAGCGGATGGTCTGCATTGACGAGATGAGGGATCGAGTCATTCTTGCCATGATACCTAGATGTCGGTTAGATATAATTAAGTTGATTCCCATCAGTTGAGATCCAGCACATGTTTCTTATACATGCGAGAACCATCCCCAGCCTTCTGTTCTCACCTTTTGTAATTACAAATACGATGGAAACAAGCCCGATTATTTCCAGTCACACCCCATGTAATCAATAACTTTCCTTTATACTTCCCGTATAAATGTGTACCATCGATACTCATTCTGGAGACGATCAATTTAATGACGCCAATGATCAAATATTACATATTAACATGTTTTCAAATAATAATACATCTATGATTTGTCTGTTCTCAGAAATAACAAATAACGGCTTCCAGAGATGATTTGAAAAAGAATCAATGCAATAATTCGATCAATCGCTACGCTTTCCACCAACCGCCTTAATGATATTTGATGATTCCTCATTTTCTACTCGCACCCGCTTTGAAGGAAAATGTGAGACAATGGAATTGTGCCTTAATTAATGCCTTTATATGACTAGCAACCACCTCGAGTCTAGCTCGCGATGGTCCTTGCTTAGTGTCAAGGATTGACACAAGTATGCGCGTCTAAAGATATTTGTTGATAACAAATAACGGAAGCATCTTTCTACAACCATTGCACGGCTTCCATGGATAAAGGTGACATTCTTTCCACCTTCTTACATCTTAAAACGAGCATTCTTTTTCGGAGGATGGAACAACGACATACCTGTGTGTCAGAATTGAGTAAATCTTTGCAGCCTCTTGCAAATCAGATTTCGAATTAAAAACTTGGCCAATAATGAATTCTCCGCTCGAATAACCGGTAGTACGCTGCACCCATGGAGTCCAACAACTTGCAACATCAATATCCAGGTTTTCTACATGTTGAAATTGAGGTGTTGGTGGTAAGTGATAATTCATTAATAAATAACTCAATTCAATGTCTCATCATCCTGGGGTGATTTGATACATCACAAGAAGGTGCTTGTTCCGAGACATATATCCCTGTCTATCCCTCCAAACTCAGTTAAAAGTCCAAAGGAGGATGCAGGCGTCCATCAACGCTTTCACATCTTCATCATTCCATCACATTCATCATTAACATCTTCATCATTCATCATTACCTTCTTCAACAGACCGTCTTCATCATTCCATTCGGGTCCGGGGGCAGATCCTGGTGATCGCACCTGGGCATTTCAGCCTCCATAAATCAGACCGTATCAGGTAACATTGTAATTGTCAGCTAACAAATAAATCTACATGACCACCCGCGCATTGGTCTAATCGTGCCTTAATCTAACAACTTTAATATACGCTTCAATTTCTCAATGGTCAGCTGTGTTAACCGATTCAACATTTCGCATTTCACTGCTATTATCCCGCATCGGAAAAGGTTGGAACCTATTTCCATTTCTAAGAGGATACTTACAAAATGAGAGTACTAATTTGAACCTTCGCTTGTCAATGGTTGTCTTTGAGTATATCAGATTCAATTAAGTTGAAACGTGCATTCAACCTAGATCTTCAAGGCCCACAAAAGTTTCGCCCCCTATTCATCCGTTTTAGTCCTCACTATTTGTCCATTATAGTAACATATCACGGGAATTGTTGAAATGTACATATTTGACCTGCATAAAATGGTCCAAAATGGTTCAAATAATATGAGAGGTCATTAGCCCATCAAATCAACTTTATCATGAAAGAACAACGGTATGTCCCTCCCATTCTCAATCATTGTGTCATTTTGTTATTCAAGAAAATAGTGGGCAAGTGCTTCGGGCTGTTTGAAATCTTGTACTTACTCCTAGCATGATGTCATGGTCGATATGTCATAAGAAATACATAATCAATGGAAAATATATGTTATTGAATTGTCTGTTTGGTTTTGAATTTATAATGTATGTTATGTTAAACTTGTTGCAGCATTCTCACCATCCTCAACCTTATCAAACTTAACTATTTTACACCAAGTCCTTTTAAGGTCATGTTTGAGTGTATTGAGAGAGGTGTCAAAATTTTCATGAGATCACTAAGTTTTGCGCGCTCCATTCCCTTCAACAAGTTTATATTGATATGTTTGATCAGACACGAACTAATTAGTATTATTGTTTCAGAGCTAACTAATGTGTCCATGTAGCACTCGTGGATGGTTGCTAATTCTCTAGGGTCTGTTTTCTGCTGATGTATAAGGGAAGGCAAAATTGCATTCCTTTTGTGCCATATGTGGGAGCAATTAGTTTGTGCAAAGTCGAGTTGTGAGTGGCTTTATTTGTGAAATATTATGGGATATCTTGTGGCATAAATTTATATTTTTCCTTTGTTATAAGTTCTTAAAATTTACACTTGATCCCTTGTTTGGCTAATGATCAATTGGATGCTACAGATTGATGAAAAAAATGAAAGATTCTAAGGCACAATTTCGTACAGATGGAGCAGGAACGCACTAATGTAATTTCTTTCTTCTGGCCTTGTTAAAAGATTTTTCTATTATTGTATCTTCCTCCTGTAATTATTGTAGGGACTAAAGAAAAGAAGTAATCTACTTCACATTTCTTTTGATATGCATAACTAAAAATTTAGAGTCAAATGCTGTTGAATGGACCAAGATGAAAAATTAAATAAAACGTTTCTTCAAAAGCCAAAAGTGTTACTTGAGTCAGGATTAACAAAAGGGACGAAGGAGGAGGAGGCGACCATCGGAGAGAAGGCATCGGAGCTCCTGATGTGACAGAGCACCTGAGCTTAGGAGAAGAGAAGAAGGGCTAAGTGAGAAGAAAAGCCCTGAGTGCACCAAATGGTCTGTCTCAAATTATTGCCATGATCACCACACTTGAATTAATTAAAATGTCACACATTTTTGGACGCATTTACAATTAACTTATCTTCAAATGCCACGCTGGTCGACTAAGAATAACTTAATTCAAATGCCGCTGTTGTGGTCGACTGCAATTAACTTAATTCAAATGCTCGTCCTCGCTTGCCTACCCAAGAGGGAATCAAACAGCTCCAAGGCTCCCGCTTCAGATCGCGGCACTACTTTGGTCAATAGTTTATCCTACAGATTGATTTTATCTTCTTTTCAATACCTTATTTCCGTACAAACCCTGAAATGGAGAGAGATGGATTATGGAGGTTTAAATTCCAGATTTAATAATAAAGCCGGCTTATGGTGATCATTAGCAGCTCGCACACTCACTAGCATTTTTCCACGAAAAAGTTGTTCTCTATTTTAATTAAAGTGGGTGCAACAACATCACCTGGTTTCTACTCGCTCTCTAAGTCGCTGGATTCATATTACGGTGTCAGCACGCTCCGCGCCTTCCCACCGTTTGACTGTTGTAACAACCCTAAGTGGCATACACGCGATTGAGCGACAAATTTGAGTGTAATTTCACACCCCACTTATTTGGTGAAGGATCACATAGGTTGTTGGCATAGCGCCCAAAGACTTGTTAGGTTCGCAATGTGTGTCTATAAAAATGAGGCAACCTAAGCCCATATGCAATGTGTCACAAGTGATAAATGGTTTTCAATTATGAACCAAGATCATTCCTAGCCAAGGATTGTAGGCCTTTACGGGATCGAGCACCCTGGCCATTGGATTTGTTCACTATCCTGAGCTGGCCCCTAAGGATTTGGCAAACTATAAAAGTGATAAAAACAAAGCTTAAAACAAAAGTAAAGAGTGATTTGTGAAATACCAAATGGAATGAAATAAAATAAAGAAAGACTGAGATAAACTAGGTTAGCTTTCATTCCTCTGAATCATGCTTGGTGGATTCATCTTAGATCCAACACAAAGTTGAATGAATTATGATTTGAATTGGTCCTAGGATATGGTACAAGGATCCTACTTTCTCAGCAAGCTCCCTTATATTTTCTCAGATTCACCCACCCATTCATAGCCACGCTCTTCTAAGTCAATAAAGATACTTTCAAAGGCATTTCTCCCTGAGCTCTATTAATCACGCTACGCCTTTACAAATAGAACTACCCTGACTAAAACTCCGCTTGGTCATAGTTAAATCTTGCATCCTCACTTGACAAAGTGATTCTGGTGTCCCCTCCTAGTAAAATCAATTCTAATACTAGACCTTTCAATTTCCTAAGCCTTTAACTAGGTTAATTAAATTCAAATTCACCAATTCACACCTTAAGAGAATTGAGTTCGTGATTTTAGGCGTAATCCCAACGCAAGTATGCTCTAGTAAAAATGATCGAAACCCACCCCTTGATGTAACACCAGCCAAAATCAAATCTTCAAAATATTAACACCAAAATACATCAAATCAAGTATAAATCACCTTAACCAAACCAAAGATTAGATGAATCAAACATCAACCTAATAACCAACCCTAGAATGCTTAGCTTCAATCATTCTCAACCATCAAAACTACAAACTACAAGAATGACAAACATAAAGTGTAGAAATTAAGGTAGAGTGAGAGACTAGATACAAAATAGAGATAATGCGTAAATAATCTTCAACTTCCGCATCCAAGCTGAAACCACACTCCATATGTCTGCTTCCAAGTATATTCAATTTACAAACCAAAACACAAAAACCCTAAATCTAAAATGAATCTTAAGAAATCTAACATAAAAAGATTGGTTATGAAGCTCCAAGTGAGAGGAAAACCCTAGAATATGGAGCCTCTAAATTCAAACCCTTAAACTGAACAAGAGCTTATATAGTAGTTTGGGAAATGGGCCTAAAAAGATGGGCCGAGAATGGCAAACTTTCCAAAACTAGGCCGCAGTGTCACGACATGTAAATCTAATGTCACGGCATGTCAGTGCTTAATGGTCTAGATATTCAATGGATGTCGTGGCATGTAATTCCAATGTCGCGCATGTTGTTGATGCTACTCGCTTTCCAATGTCGCAAAGATGTAGTTCCAAATTGCCGCAGCATGTCGCCGCTTATCACCCCTCGGTTCATTCATTACGTTGCGACATGTAATTCCAATGCCGCAACATGTCAATGCTTGTGCTCTCAAGCGCTTTTTCTTTATGCCGTGGGATGTAGCTTGATGCCGCAACATTCCAGTGATTCCTTGCCTTTTCTTTGCTTGTTTCTTGCTCCAAAATGCTTGTTTTTCATCATGATTTCTACAAAATGTGTAGAGAGGGGAATTATAACAAATTTACATGATCTAGGTGTGAAATTCGCATTAAAAGCTCAACATGAATGTATAAGATATGCACAAATGCTATGTAATTCACACCTGAACACCAGTAGATCTAAGAACGATGTTGTTTGATCAGATTTCATCAAGTAATTAATCGTAGATCGGCAAAAAGATAAAACCACTAAGCAATCGCACAAGGCGTACTTCCTCGGGAGCAAAGAAATGTGTTGAAAGAAAACTACATGCATCTATATGTTGCTTGAAAGAATTGAGTAAACTAATCATTCTTCTCCAAGAACATGATTGTTGTAGGTGAGATTCTCCATCCCATGGTTCTTCAACTAAAGGCCATTGCCCCGAGGGCTCGAACCCCTTCTCCATTCAACATGAGGCTATAAGCCCAGACTATAAGCTAAGTCCCGCCATCAACTAAGATCCTCCGAGATTTATGCAGAAGGATGGTCGCAAAATTTTGTCACTAGACCACGATTTCGGTGGTATTCAAAGACCACTAAAGATATATCATGATAATAAATCAACAAATCATTTCATGTAAGATTACGGCGGTGCAACATTTGATCACTAAGTTTAAACTTCTTTTAAATTCTAAAACTCGACTTCAAGGGACTTACAATCTAAGGTCTTCCATGAGCACATCGCTTCGAATCAGGCCATATTGTTAGACTATATGTCGGTTTAGTGGGAGTCTGTGTTTATTGTTGTTTTTGGACACATGATATGCTTACAAACATTTCTGCAAAAATAAAGTATTCAGTTTTTTTCCACTTTAACTTATAATGTTTGATATCACAAAAGAATATGGCAAGATCAGTTGGAAATAAGCATGTTTGACTACTAGTATAAGTTATTTATGCTACACATCCATACTTGATCTATGTCGTTGGTTATATTGATATATGTGACTATTGATGAACTAGTTACAATATAAATGTAATTAAAATTTGCTTTGATCCCAGATTGATATAATTGATGGACAAGGCTGTTTTGGTTATAATAGTAAAATTTTGAGAGACTCATAAGGTTATGTGTATAAGGTGTACATATGTGGCCAAAGCTGAGATTGTTGGAAAAAAATAATATATGTGGGCCTACATATGTTATGTGAAGTGTTATTATATAAATTTATCCAAACTAATAAAGGATATAATTAATGTTAAATAATGTAATAAGTATTAGCACAAAAAGTAAGGTATATTACGGTAGATACCTTTATAGTAAATTCAAGATTTTATGATGGGCAAAATCGAAATATTACTAATTAGGTTTTTCAGGGTTATGATCCCCTATATATACGTATTATTATGTTCTTTCAAGGCATCCTACCATTAGAGAGAAACCAGAGAGAAATCTCAAATATATGTATTATACATGAAGATTTAGAACCCACAATCTTCAACAACCTATGGATCCGGGTATGTTTTCACATTTACTGTAATATTATTATTCTTAATGTTTTGACATAGATTTTGGGAATATTTTGTTTGATTAGAAACTTTATAAATATTATTGTTCATATATAGATGATCTGTTTTTAATCCGATTATTCAACAATTTGTTGATGATTATACAATTATATTGGATATATTTCAGGGTTCAATCTGATTTGAGAAATGAGAGTTGAATTAGACATGTTTAGCATTACATTTCACCATTGACAAGAAATTTCGGTTTTGTGTGGTACTGAGGTTTCTTTAGTTTATTGCACTCTTAGGGTGTGTGTATAGTACATTGGAATGAGTAATGGGAAATGAAGAATCACTTTCCATTTATTCTTCTTAAGGAATAGAATCTCACAATTTGATTTCATTCTTAGTGTTTGGATTAGTTTAGGAATCTTACGTGGGAATGATTGTTTATTTTCATTTCATTATTTGGTAATACAAGAAATTCAAATGAAAAAGAAATAAATTGAAAATAATACCGTAAATTTTTTAGAGCTTTTTTTTTACGCCATTCATTGATAAAATATTTTAATTATTCTCCATTGTTTTCATTTTTAAAAAATAATTATAGTCATGATTATTAAAATAAAATATTAGAAATTAAAATTATTTTTAATATATAAATAATTTTTAAAGTATTTTCGGTTTTTAGAACCGTTATTAAGCATCTTCTTAGTTTTTATGTAAATGTTTTGTAAAAATGTTTTCTCGAGATTATAAATTTAATGATAAAATAAAATGTTAATGTACTTTCTCACAAAAAAGGTAAATAAAAAAAATTCAAAACACATCCAAGACAAATTTTTTGATTTTCAATAACATAGCTTTCATAAAATGTTTAATGATACAATGGAATTGTGGATCTGATGAATTAGAGGTAAAATAGTAATTTTAAGTTTTTATATTTTTTAAGGAGAATGATGAATAGTTGTCAAAGAAAATGAGAAGGGTGAATCAGAATACCACCTATATATAAGAAATCCAAATCCTACGTAAAAGTAGAATTTGATTCCCATTTGAATTAGTTTCCATTCCATTTCCTTATGGTTAAATTTCATCCAAACATGGGAACGCCATGGGTAACGACATTCCCATTCCAATTTCATACCCACATGATCCAAACACACCCTAGACTTAGGTTTTCCATCTTCATTTCACCCATTCATATGTTAGTTTAGGATCGCCTTTGCTGTTTTCTTTGTCATTTTCTACCTCGACCTACCATTTATATAAAGTTAGGATTACCCAATTTCAGTACTTAGTAATTTAATCTCCATGGGAACGATACTTTACTTACTTCTATATTACTTGATGAGACACGTGCACTTGCGCACATAAGTGTATTATTTTATATACACGCATTCGCACCTATCAACAAACATCTATATCCATCACATCACAGTACACCTCATCATTATACTTGCTAATAAAGAAGGAAACTTACAATGTTCATGCACTTGAATACCACCAACTTCTTTAATCCAATCTAACAGCATATGGGTCAGTGAGTTTTCACTTAATTGTAGCGTCGACAATTACTTATTATGTTATCCTGACTCCCACTGTCAATAATAAGATCACACAAACTCCCTTACACAGTACACCTAGTGCGAAATAGCTTATGGTGTTAAGTCTCATCACCACACTTGGTAGATAACATGAGCTTCCTCACCACACAAGTTTACGCTTCCTGCTCATATTCCTCATAATCATCATCCCCATCAGGCCCACACCTCATTTTCTACAACATCATCGTCCTTTTATATCATATTCAATGCCTTCCGTTTAGGACACACCGAATGTCGGGCTAACCTCTCCAAGACCGTAGCACTTAATCGAAAAGGCCTTGCATAAGGGTTACTATTTTGGGTAGGCACAAAAGAATTGCCCTTTCCTCCTTCCACTATACTTTTCCCTTTTCCTACACCAACATTGATAGTCTCCATAGTTTTGGACATGGCTAAAGGTGTTTTTCCCTTGTCACTTGGAACCTTATTATCTACCCCTCCATATCTTCTATAATTAGTACTACAAGTTTGCTCCAAAATGAGTAACTCAACTTCATTGCCAAATTTCCGCCTCTTGCATACTGAAAACCATCTGCACCCTAATTTTATCTCTAATAGTCTGCTTCAACCCACTCAAATATCTTGCCGCCCTTTGGTTCCCACTTTCTAATAACTGATTGCTTTCTGCTAATCTAAAAAATTTAGCAGTATACTTATTCACACTCTTGCTACCCTGTGTACGTTTTTGATAAGCATAAAAAATATATTGTTCATAGTCCGGAGGCAACAATCTACCTCGTAATAATTGTTTCATCTTACGCCATGTTTGAATCGGACCATGCCCTTCTATCATGATACAAACCCCACCAACTTATGAGGAGACCCGCGATCGAAATAGCTTGGAAAAACCACTCTAGTGTTCAGCTTGGGTGGAGGACCTTGACCCGTTGCTTATAAGGATGCAAGAACCTTGGTATAGGAAGACGCCACAATCGGTGATAGAGAGCCGATTGATAAGCCTTGATGAACGCCACAGAATAACCGATAAGTTCAAAGAGTTCTTTCAAGAACCAAAGAGAAATTTAAACTCTTAATTTTATTAATTTATACTTGGCTGAAGAGAGTAGGGATAACACGATACATAAATACTGTACACGAAAAATATGAAGAACAAAACAAGATTTGGCCACAAAAGAAACTAAATATTCAACCAAAAACTAGAAAGGAAATAACTTTTCTAAACTACTTTCCAAAGAAACATCCACGAAAAACTAGATAATTTAGGAAAGACTTGTGTCAAATCAGTTTGCAAATGCAAAACAAATTATGACAATTAGGAACAATTTAGTGATGTCGGGAACAAATCGTGACAAATCCCGAAACAATTTAAGCGACAAATCAAGAACAGAAATAAGCACCCGAATCAATAACAAATCAATAGCAAATTGAAGACAAAATCGGCTCGAGAAACAACGACAAATATGGAACGAATAATCACGAGTGAAATCAACACCGTCTGAAGCAAATCGGCTCCAAAATAGCAACATATCAATAAGTCAAACACCTTAGCTCTTGGTCCAAATCCGAATTTACTTGGATGATGTGGACCATCTTTGTTTCCTCTTCGGAGTTGAACACGTGAGCTTCTTCCACTTGAGCATCTTGAATTAAAACATTAAGAGCTTCTTTTGAATCTCTTGGCTTTCCCAACTCGTGTCATCAGACTAGTGGAATTTCAAATGGAGTCCTGCTTCATTCCTTAGCCATGCTTCCCCCATCATCATCCTCATCTCTCTCAATTTGTCCCACCATAGATGCTCGCAACCTAAAAGTAATAAATTTAACCTTCACATCATCGAGGCCAGTCGATTGTAGTCAAAGAACACACATCTGCATGATCCATTGATCAAACCCTCGTCTTAAGATGCATCCACGAAGTTAGGGATATCTACCTTTTAGTTTGTATTTGTCGTCTCCTCTATATAATTTGGTTGTCACTATGTAAAGCCCAAATACACAGGATGGCATTACGCTAGCATGACCATTTTACATAGTAGAGGCACTAATAAAATCCATAAATAGCGAAGTTCCTTAATTTAACACAATTGAATGGGAGTTTCCCTTTGTCGGGAGCTCTACGAAACACAATCTGTGTGATTATAATACATCGCCACATTGGGCCCATTTATCCATACGATATTTACAACATTATCGAAAGATTTCCGTTCCACTTGGTATCTGTACCAGCGATAACCTTCGAAAGAATAAGCGAGTCATGGCCCACAATATCCAAAGAATGTACTTGACAATGGCATTTACATTTTCAAAGAATTAAACTATGATAACGCAGCAGAATAACAAAATACTAGACTTCACATGATTCCAAAATAATTTCTCTAGTCTAGTACCAAAGAAACTGATCGCTCTACATGTTCACCTCGGGATTTAGATTCCCCTCGGGTAGGGCCTCCCAATGCACGGGTTCCTCAGCTCCTAATACCTCCTTAAAGGTAAAATCTGAAAAGGAATGTAAGTAGGGGGGGTGAGCACGAAGCTCTGTAGGAAAATCCTCCCAAACTCCAACAAGGTTTAGAAAAGTATAAAAAACAGTCAGTCTCATTTTTGCATAACATATCATAGATATAAAATTTTGCATAAAACAATGACATTGAAAACAGATCTCAGGTTTATATAAAAACAACATAAGTAAATGTACACGCAAGCAACACGTAAACAAAATTATAAACAGTTTCACCAAATACCATTTCCAACCGTTATTTTGGCAAGTGACATAATTAAAAGTAACCTCCACCCCTATCGTGTTATTTTTGTTTCTCAAGCATCCTTACCAGGAACCTCTTGAGATAAAATGAACAACCTTACAAGGAACCTCTCACTCTTCATAGTAGTATTTCTCAAGCATCCTTACTAGGAACCTCTTAAGAATATTTAGAGCATCCTTACAAGGAACCTCCTTCCGCAGTAGTATTTCTCCAAGCATCCTTACGAAATAACAAGAATATTTAGAGCATCCTTCTGAGGAACCTCTCCTCTCCTAGTAGTATTTCTCAAGCATCCTTACCAGGAACCTCTTAAGAATATTTAGAGCATCATACAGGAACCTCTCACTCTTCATAGTAGTATTCTCAGCTTGCACATCCTTACGAGGAGCCTCTGCAGAATATTTAGGACATCCTTACAAGGAACCTCTCACTCTTCACAATAGTATTTCTCAAGCATCCTTACTAGGAACTTCTTAAGAATATTTAGAGCATCCTTACAAGGAACCTCTCATCTCCTTTTTATTTCCAATCACCATACCGGAATTTATCCTACCAACAATCAGTCTCATAACCAATCACCATACCAGAATCACCCACGTATATAGGAATCCCAGTATTATATAAGAATCCCCATACTATATTAGAATCCCCATACTATAAGAATCCCCATGTTATATAAAAATCCCCCATACTATATAAGAATCCCCCATCATATATTTCAATCCCCACAATATGCTTGAGTCCCCCTACAATATATTTAGATACTCCCACTTTAGATTCCTCAAATCACCATACACGATTTATTCTACCAACAATCAATCTCATAACAAATAATTCCATACATCTCAATTTATCGAAAAAACATCTAAAGTCTAACGAGTCATAAAACAACTTGAAAGCGGTTAGGAAATACAAGAGAGGTGCACCCATGTTATTTCTACTCACCACGAAACTCTAGCATTTAGAAATCAATTCTCGATTAACGGTTTAAGAATAAAACTCCTTATTCTCACGTACGGAGAATATTTGTTTACCCATAAATATAGCATTTATAACTAGCATTACATATATAACCAACCTAGCCTCAATGCAAGTGAATGGGAGGAAAACCCACCTTAATCTTTGGTTGACTCTGGGAGATCTTGACTTTTGTATCACATTGCCCTTAAATCTCTTAGCTCGGCCTTCCTTGTGCTTTCCAGCTTGATCCACACAGGGCTTGAGAAGAGGTGTGGGGTGGGAGTGGGGTGGAGAAAATCTGAGAAAAAAAGAAGAAAAATGTGGGTTTTAATCCAGTTGCCCCGAAGTACGGTAGTGGGGTATTTTGGTTTTTCTTCAAAATTCTGATTTGCCACTACGCTCTCGAATTCAATCTATATAAGACTACTCTAAGGTTTTTCGGTCCGGATTCATTTTAATGTTATTTTAGCCTAAAAACCTTTATTTATAATATTTATGTAACCATTTTATATTTATCATTCTTATACTTTGATTTAAGAGGTAAGAAGGGGAACGTTAATTGCAACAAAACTAATTGGTGATTATTGATATTTAGCCATGTGGGGGGGTTTACAATCCCACCCCCTTAAAAGTTTCGTCCTCGACTTTTACCTACAATCACGAATAAAATGCGGGTACTTCTCTCGTATT